>LPNX010670068.1:229410-294560 GCA_001517045.1 Pseudotsuga menziesii | reverse complement strand
TAATGACTATAAATAGA
Source organism: Pseudotsuga menziesii (assembly GCA_001517045.1). Lineage (NCBI taxonomy): Eukaryota > Viridiplantae > Streptophyta > Pinopsida > Pinales > Pinaceae > Pseudotsuga > Pseudotsuga menziesii. The sequence goes on along the minus strand of LPNX010670068.1, from coordinate 294,543 downwards.
CTGGATGGACTCCCGATTTAGACATGACTCCCGATTTAGAAATATGACCAAATTTGGACAAGGGAGGATTAATAATCCTAACACAAACCCCCATCATTTTTTTTCTTTATGGCATGATCAACATAATAACCATCGTTAGTCTAAGCAAAAATAAGGTAATAAAGCTTGTTGGGAACTAACTTATACTCAGGATGAAGAGCCTATTATAAAGTATTGGGGTGAATGAAAGTATGCCATTCATGACTATTAAGCAAATCATTCATATAAATTAGAGCTATGAATGCTAAAACCTTTCCATCAATGTACATGACTTTGATAACTCCAAAAATGCTCACTCTTTGAGTGAATATAAGGGCAATGATAGCAATGTGAAGAAAAGTGGGTGTGAAAGTGGGTGTGTCTTGTGAAGGCTCATTTAATTTGTTAAATGATGCCTTCAAGAAAATCCAAATATTAACTATAAGCATGTCTTTGAAGATTACAAACCTATTCAAGAAAAACAATGCTTAGTAATAGAATTTTAAAATGAAAAAATACAACGACATGTAAACATTATATACTTGAAGATTTACCCGAAAAAAACCTAATTAAGAAAACCAACAAAATCAAAGGCACACCTCTTTCTCATTATGTTTACTTAATCATTCATGGTAGACTATTTTTGTATTCTGCGACATCAAATAACTTTAATCTACCAAGAGCTATTATATTACAATGGGTATAAAACCATGGGCAAAAGCCACCCACAAAACCCTTATATACACCTACAATGACCTTAAAAAAAAACCTAAAGCATGTCAAAATGTGTAGTTTATACCTACAAAGAATAAAGCACATCCAACAACTTTCATGGAGAAACTTGCCAAAAATATTTTAATTCCACATCCTAAACCTTGAATTTTGAGACATAGAGCGGAAGACATGTAATCCCATGTATCATTTGGATTATTATTTATCTCTAAGATGTTATGCATGTTTCACCATTGATGACCTCTAAATTAAGAAGCTTGAGCCTATTGATAGCATTCTCTACACTTGGAAAATACTAGCTTGACATGCAATATTACATGTTTGACATGATATTTCTTACATGTTTATTGCAAAAGCTAATGATAATGATAACGATACATGTTGATGGAGATGTTGTTTTCATGTCTTAATTGTAGAGTTTGCATTAAACATGCATTTAGCTCAAGTTTATGCTCACAAGCAAAACTTGTGCTTATTTGAATGGCTTAAAACAATGTCACAACATAAGTTTTCTAGTATGTTCCTAGAGAGGATTGACGAAGAAGAGAAATACACTACTCATGTATGTCCTTTTATACCCATGCTCGAGATTAGGGACGAAGTTTGATTCGGTAGTTACAAAGTTTCCTTGTAGGAAGCTTGAATAACGTTGGTCAAATGATGTTCTACTCTTGCAAGTTCATACCATTTTTTCAAATGTATGTGGCTACCAAGGATTTCAAAATGTTGAAAAGATGGCGATGTTGTTCCTAAGTTCGTGTCGTTTGATGCAAGATTTTTTTAAGAAGCATCTTGTCAACCACTAGGGTACAAATACAACATGGCTCTATATGTAAAATGTGAAAAAACTAGCTCAAAAGATTTATTTTCCATTTGATTGTGTGAAATAGTAGGGCCATTGAAGGGTATACATAAGTTTCAACCAATACATTACCATGTGTAATTGTTTTACAGTCGTGACTATTAAAAGTTGAAATTTAGCATATGTATATTGATATTGAAATTTTACATTCATTTTGAATGTTTCATAAGATGGTTTTGGGAGGAAATCATTAATAATAAAAAAAGCAAAAAATATAAATATAGGATTTTGGTCTAAAAGAAATCACTTGACTAAAATTATCATTATTTTGATCAATTGGAAATTTGGGGTTTTTTCCCCAGAAAAAGTTCATAATCCATTATATTAAAATGAATTATCTTGTTCAGAGACACCAGGTGCCTTGTATTACATATCACACCAGCTTATACATGTTAATGTTATTAGCAAGCAAAAAAAAAAAGTATAATTCATTCTAGATCTAATACATCCCACACTTGGGAGCAATTAGAAATAGAGAAACAATGTGACATTGTCACATTATTCTTACATAGATGATATCAAAGTTACTTTTAAAAACAATTGTATCTTTAGATCTTGTGCTAATGTGAATTAGCAGGAGGGTTGTTCTCTAACATGTGCTACAAAAAGAAAAGAAAAAAGAGACTTATCTAGGGTGAGGTCCTGGTTCATGTTCCATAATGGTGTCATTGACTTGTTCCCAAAGGTGTCAGTTTCCACCCCACACCTGTAATCCTTGCTTTGACAAGAAGTCAACCTAAATGTTTCTTTCTCTATAAATATGATGGAAGCTAATTCTCTAAAATAATCATGTTTTGCCTACAAGATCTTTGTATATGGGAATCATTAGGATATTTCTTGGAGGATTCTTTAATCTCATCTAGTTGAAAACTAACTATGAGTGCAAAAATGTGAAGAAATCGAACACCTTTAGAATGGGAAAGAAGCATAGCTAACTTTAAGGACATCGTTTCAGCGCGATTGTTGGTGCTCTGACCTACACTAGCAGCAAATATTATCATGTGTTGATCAATCAAGAGTAAAATTCTACCTTCACCTCCTCTAAAAGGATGTCCCTAGATATACCCATCAAAAGATGCCCATCCTCGAGTTTTACCAATATTCTTCATGACAACTACAAGCTTTAGGGGGTCCTTCATCTTGTGGAAATAAACTAAGGATGGCTAGGCTAGTAAAGGAATTAACCGTCAGATCAAAGACTGTGTCTTCAAAAATAGCCCTATTTCGAGCTAACCAAGTACCCCAAATCATTAAAACTTGAAGAGCCTTAAAATCCTTGAATTCCCTGTTTTGAAACCAAACGTGAAGAGCATCATGTAAGTCAATACCATGCCAAGTGAACTAGAATCCTTTTACCTGATATGCATATAGGCACATATTCAAAATAAAAGGGAAATTTATAAATAAATGTTCAGTGATTTCATTGCTATTCTTCCAGAGTAGACACCGGCCCGCTCCAATCTTGTATCTCTTTACCATGACTTCCCACACCGATACTTTGTTAGATAAGGCTAGCCATAAAAATAACTTAACTTTGAGAGTGAATTTGAGTTTCCAAATGGCAACGATCCACCATGGATTCTTGGGATGGTACTCTTCCTCTCTAATAGATCCATACCCCAAGCTAGGGGTGTAAAAAAACCCTTCAACATTTCTGGACCAAACAAGTTCATCCACCGTATCCACCAAATGGATGTGGATATCCTAAAGTACTTTTGTGTAATTGTTCCAAATAATTCTATCTTCAGCAACAAAGGTAAGATCCTCGACACTACTCTAAGCTTGATTCCAAGGGGAACTGTTTGCAGCACCACCTATCTGGCTCAAATGTAAAAATCCTTGATCTCTAAGAGTTGTAATCATGTGTTGGGGAAGTCTGTGAACTCCATTACTTTCAATCCAAGGTTATTTCCCCGTTATGAGGTTTCTACCATTCCACGCCTTCCAAACAATCCAATCCTCGACCGCTCCAAAAGAAAAAATAAGGGCCCTCTACATTGAAGAAACATTCATGACATACTTTGTACTATTTCTGAACCATTCTTCAGTATGTGTGAAGGAAAATGTATGTGTGGTATACCACATTGACCCAAAGACCATCACCTTTTAATATTCTCCAAACACCTTTCACAATTATATCCTTTGCAAAACAAGATGGGTGTTTAATCCCCAACCACTAATCTCCTTTGGCAGTGCCAATTTGTTTGAATCCACCCAAGGAAAAGATCCTTTGACATTATTTTTCCATAAAAATTATAGCATAACTTCCTTATATGTTATAATGTATTGGTAGGCACATAATCCATAGAGATCTAGTAAATAGGCATAGCCTCTAGGACAACTTTGTTCAAAATCAATCTACCACCTCTTGTCAAAAACATGTTGTGCCACAATTCCAGTCTTTTCTCTACTTTTCCTTACATCCAGGCCTAATCCTAACGTTGATAGTCATTTAGGTTAAGACAAAATCCCATATATTTGAGACCAACCTATACATCCTACCATTGTAAAAGCAAAAAGAGAAGAAAACAAATATATATTATCTTGATCCAAGTGCATAAATGAAACAATTGATTTTATCTCATTTATTACCATCCTTGAAGCTTCTGAGAAAATACCCAATATGTCTTTTATCTTATTTATATCCCTCCTATAGACATAAGAAAACAATAGAATATGCTCAACAAGGACTAAATGGGTGATGTTGATGTTCCCCCCAACTCTGATACCTCTAAGCATCCCCAATATTTGATCTTGTATACAAACTCCGCTCAAACACTCCACCACCAAAATTAAGAACAAGGGATCTAGTGGGCATCCTTGCCTCAACCCCTTCCCTAATCTAAAATAAGAAGTTGTTGAACCATCTATAGGAACATAGAAAGATATAGATTGAACACAAGATAGTATCCAATTCACAAAAGGAAGTTGAAAACCAACTTGGAGGAGAACCAATATGAGAAATAACCAGTTTACCTTGTCACATGCTTTGGAAACATCCACTTTAACTACAACAATAGGCATATGTTTTACCTTGGCAATATGTAAGACATCCTGAGCTATCCCAATCACATCGTGAATATGTCTACCCTTTAAGAAAGCATTTGGAAATCAATTTGTACATGCAATTGCACAAAGATATAGTTCTAAATTCCTCCCATCTTTTCACACTATCCACCTTTTGAATGAGGGAAATGAACGTTGAATTAAAGGTTGAAATTAGGACCCTTCCATTATGTCTGGATTCCTCAATAATTACCAGTAAATCATGTTCGAAAAGATCCATGAAGCCCAAGAAAAACTCCAAAGGACATCCATCTAGTCATGGTATTTTGCATTTTTTCATGGAATTAATCGCTTCCTCATATTCCTCCAAGGAAACCTCTTCCATTAACATTGAGTTTTGATCCTCATCCACAAATTAAGGGTATTTTTTTGTAATTTAGAGCATCTGGTCCACATAGGCCCTATCATCTTCTTTAAAAAAAAATTTTAAATGAGCCACCCCCGCCTCAACAAGGTTCTTGAAACCCATTACTTGATTTCCATCCTCCTCTTTGATTTTCCACGAAGAATTTGTGTGCTTCCTATGCTTTACAAAATTATGAAAAAAATTATTGTTATCATCATATTTCGTGATCCATAATGCCCTTCTCTTAAGTCTCTATGTAGCTTCATTTTCATCAAGAAACTTGGTTCTCCTTACATCCAGGTCCATAATTTTCCTCTTTTGTGCCATTGATATGAAACCTTCCCTATGTAAATCATGAAAAGAGTCCAATGACTCTTCAATCCTACGCAAATCGATGTCTTTCCTTTTCCTTTGATTAGTTGCCCAAGAGGTAAATTGAGCCTTAATTCTCTTTATGTTCAATAAAAATTGAATTCCAAGTGATTATATCCTGGAACTATTAGAAGGGATCCACATAATTTTGACTAGATTCTTCTACTCCTCATCGTCCATCCAAGATGAGTTAAACTCAAAGGGACTAGATGGATTATCTAAACCAACCACCACTTCTATAAGTATAGGGAAATGTTTAGAGTCACCACCTTCGCTAACACATTGTCTCACATAGACATATGAGTTCAAAGTACCCTCATTGATGATGAAATTATCCAATCTCCTTGTTATTCTGTCATTTCCAATTCTTTTGTTCCTCTAAAAAGGCCTTAGTTTGGTAGGATGATATCATACAAGGAATTATCATCCAGTATTCTGATAAAGTAATCAGTTAGAGCATATCTATGGGCATTTAGACCCCATATTTCACCTTCACCCAAAGATAAATTTAGGTCACCACCAATAACCACTCTATCACCCTTCAACATCCCATACCTAATTAATTTTTCCTAGTAAACCACCATTAGTTTATACGGTCCATAGATATTGATAAATCTGAAATTCGACCCGATATCTCTAGAAAATATAACATTTCCTAGACATGAATGAACATCCCAAATGTTAGTGCAAATATAGAGGGAATTCATTCATCTAGAAATGATACCCCCGATCCATCAATAGCACCCAAAGTGACAAAATCCCAACCCATAAGCATAGTCTTTAAGTCAAACAGAATAAGGTCCCCACATGATAAAGTGTCTTGTAGAAAAATAACAGTAGGACCTTTTGTTGTTACCAGACATTTCAACGCCAACTTTTTTTAGGGAATCCCTAACCCTCTACAGTTTAGGGACATAATCAACTTTAAGTAACTAAGATCCCCTTTCAAGTATTTCTATCTATTAGACTAGAAATCATGGGTTACATGTTCCCTGGTCGAGGTCATAATAGAACTCCTGTCCCGAAGTCTAGGAGAGATCTTAGGAGGATTCTAATCTAAACCACCATTCAAACCAGAAGCTATAAATACTTTGACATCACTATGGGGTTTGAGAAAATATCTGGAGCTTCTAGAAAAACTAGTACATTCAACTTCAGGTGGCGAAGGGCCAGGGGGGGAAGAACTCCAAGATAGATTTGTATGGTAGTGAAGGAATACAATCTCCCTTAGCTCAAAAATAAGTGGCTTTGTGGATGCATTATCAAAAAAAGTACAAGAGGATAGTCTACTATATTCATAGAGGGTAAACCCCCTTCATTCCAAATCCCTAGGGGAGCCATTACCTGTCACAACCAGATCCATATCACCATATTCAAATCATAAATACCAGTGAGGTTTGATACTGATAATGCACTTCTTCAATAAGTCTCGAAGAAACATCATATATAACCTCTCGATCACAGTAGTCCACAAGAGGAAATGGCTTAACCAATAAAATAGGACCGATAAATAAGACAAAGGAAACAATACCCCCTTGAGTCATATCCACATAGGGCAACTAGAGGATTCCTTAGAAACAACACCTCCAGAGTGCGATACCATCAGTCTCCCGTTACATAAACTAAGAGTAGACAAAGTAGGAGAAAAAACACATGCAGGTTTTGGGAGAGAGTCGTTATGCCAAGCAATAACATCAAACAGAAAATGTCTTGATGACAATGAAGAACCATTAGAGAAAAAAGGAATATCCATAAAAAAAATATACTTCTCTCTCTGTATATCCCACGAGGATACCACATAGCGAAGAACAGAGAGATGTCAATGGAGGAGGAAAAAAATCCTCTAGAAAACAAACCTCCAAATGACCTCAAGGGTTCAACACTTAGAAAGGTCCAAACCGTGGTCAGTCCTTCCATAATCCCAGATCACATAAGGTTCCTTCCCTCTAATCCATCATAGAGAGTAATATTCGAAAAAGTATTAGCAAATAAAGGAGAGCTAGTACAAGGAGTACTATACATACCTTTATCAGCAAGGGAGGGAAACACAACACCATTTTTGTTCTTAACAGTCTTGGACATCTATCCTGCTACAACATCTTCAAGGACTCTCAAATCCATACCAACCTTGGAGGAATAAGCATGCTTCCCATTCTTTCACACCTTTGGTGTCAGAGGCCAAGAGCAAACCTCAAAACCCTTAGAAGTTCCAAAGAGAGGTCTCTGCTTTTCCTTCCATACTTTCTTCCAAAAGGGGTAGGGTCACTTGCATACCACATAACCATAAATATGAAATTTGTTACAGTGAAAAGGTATTATGGTGTAGTCAAGATCATGTGTATGTGATAAATGGCCAACGGTGCTAATCATCTCCTCAGGAATACCATCGTGAAAGTGCAAATCCACAAGAATGTGTGTTTCAATCATTATACACATTTGTTGAAAATTGAAGTCTACCACTAGGAAATCACTAATTACTGAGAAAAAATTTCCAAAAATTTCATATGTCCATAACTCATGCAGAAATCCTGGTAACTTCACCCAAACCAAATGTTTAGGTGTCTTCTCTCTACCAACATCAAAGAAGGAAGTCCACTTTTGAAGCTTTAGAGCATATGATTGCCAAACCCAAACTCCTTTTAGTAGCTTTATCACATCTACCGGTGTTTTGAGAATCAACCCCGATAACACACGAGCATTGGTAAAACATCGTGGAGACTAACCTAAGAGTTTGCCCCAAGTATATTCAACCCAAGTCCTAAATGTATCCATACTCATCTTGTGCATGTTGAAACGACCCACTAAAGCATGCTCTGATAAATAAATGACCTCATTAAAAGCCACGTCCACTCATAAAGTGATCCTTACCTCAAAGGGTTTCCTCTTAATACTCTTACGGACCTTCTAGGAACAAGACCCTGCTTTTGCAAGGTTGGTGGACTTGTTCAAAAAGTCCAATTTAGACAAATAAGGAGAAGGAAAGGAAGCGGTAACATCAACACGTACTAAGGAGATAGGGTTTGAAATGGATACCCATCCATCTCCGGAGATAACAAGTGACTTTGAGATACCACCCGTGAAAACACAAAGCCCTTATCCACCAAGGAAGGGTCTACAATATGCGATGAGGATTTTGAAAATAAGGAGGTCTTCGAAAAAACCTTATGATCTAATGACTTGGGAATACATAAATCATCAAATGTTTCCTAAGAAATTGTGCCCCTGAGAGAACTCCAGAGTCCACACCTCCCCTCGCCCCCTCTGCCCCCTGCCCGCCATCATAACAGGCCATAGAAAAAGAAAAAATCCAGATGTTGAGAGGCAAATAAAAAACGGACATCATTCTGGTAGGATCAATCAAGAAAATCATATTGAAGGCAGTCCTATGCCTAAACGAAACCCTAGAACACAAACCCTAACCACAGTCACCATGAGTGACAGAGCTCTGTGGACCTATCTATTAGCCTTTCAGAAGAAAAAAAAATATTCAAAGGTTATTATGTTGAAGTGAAAGTTAAACTTAAGTCTCAAATGTTAATGAATTTTGAAATTAAATTATTAGAGCAAAGTGTGTTTAATTCATGAGTGAAATCTAAGGTAAAATGCAATTGTTGTAGTTAGATGTTTGGTAAAAATATTATCTCAAATGCTTCTATATGAATTTATTTTCTTGTTCTCTTATATTATTCTTATTTTAATGAATGAAGAATGCTTTGATAAATGCTTTTTCTTTGCTTTAAGTAATGAATTAGGTGGTCCTGAAGTGAGACCTTAAATTGCTTTTGATTAGCTAAGGGCTTGTCTTCCTCAGATGTAAGGGAATAGATTAGCGACCCAAGACTCAAAGGCAGTTGGAAAGAGTGGAAGGCAACCCCCTTACACACCATCAATGAGTTATTTCAGGTGGACTGGTTTTCTTTGAGTAATGGTGATGAGTCAACTCACATTTGTGGATAGTAACCACTAGTGATTATCCTCACTACTAGATTGATTATTGATAAATTTTGTCATCTTCATAAAAATAGTAAATTGAAAAAATCTATTAAAAAAATAATAAACTTTTAGCTTTTATAAACATAAATTAGACACTTTAAAAAAATGAAGTTAAAATATCCAAATAACTATTTTCAATGTCCATGAATAAATTACACTGTAACAAATACTATTGATGTAAATAGGAAAGCATTATACACCCCGCAATGCAGCAATTAATGTTGTGGCGGGTGCATTCGTGCCTCGAGATCCTGGCAACAATGCACCCGCTGCAACATTAATTGCTACATAGTGGGGTGCATAATGTTGGCTATGTAAATATAATAAATTTTAGTGAAGTCAATGGCAATACATCCCTTACCTTTCACAAACCTATTGAATTTAGAATTTTAGATTCTTCAAAATCAAATTGCATGTAAAGGTTAAGGGAGTAGTCTATTTGTTAGGCTTTTTGGACTTTCCTACCAATTTTTAATTGGAATCCTGTTTTTCTTTTCCAAAATCTGAATTTTGAAATATCCAAATCATTTTTTAAATGTATAAATAGATTTTACATCCTTAAATGCCCCAAAAAACACCAAGATTGTGCAAGTTTAATAATTATCATATACTTTTTCAAAAATAATCTAAAATTTCTACTATATTATGTCAAAAATAAATTGAAAAAAAAATTAAAACATCCAAATTACACTAATGCAAGGTTAAGTTGTTGTTGTGGATGGTAGAGGTGGTAAACCGCCGGCCATCCTAGCAGAAGGCATAACCCTAGAGGACTCAAGAACCCCCTCGTGACCTCCCCCGAACCGAGAGAGTGTACACACGTCTTACCAATTGAGCTAACCCTTGGAACTTTAATGCAAGGTTAAGTTACGAAAGCTATAATTACATCTTCCATATTCGGTATTTCCAAGTAAAACGGGTACATCTAAACATCATAATTCGATTTAATTATATGGATTGGGTACATCTAAACTTTATAATTTGATTTAAATATATGGATGTTAATTACATGGCAGAATTTGATTTAAATATATGGATGGCAGGTTTTAGTGGCAAGAATTATAAGATGCTGACCTTCGATATTTGTTTAATGTATGAGTAAGTGCTCTCACCACCATCCATGTAAATTCATTATTGCATGTAAACGGCGTGAAGGAGTGGGATTTAATTTTTATTCTCATGGGATTATAATAATTTTATAATAATGGTTCATTAGTGGGATTTAATTTAGTTTTATACTAGATTATAATCACTTGTTCATAAAGAGAATCATTACTTAACACTTTGGTTTTGAGAAAGTGTGAGATTTTGTATAACTAAGTTCTTTGAATTTGACCTTAATAATATGTTTTTTATTCGAATGTTTGTGCGAATTCATTTTCTTATTTGTTTTTACTTTTACAGAATATATTAGTTTTGGGGGAATATTGGGAACGTTTTGGGTAGTTATACAAAATCATATTTGGAGAGAGCTATAGCAGGTTTATGTGTATATATATATACATGATGAAATAAATTTTAATAAAAGTTTTTTAAATTAAATGATTTTTTGCATGAAATAATTTTAAATATTAAGTTTTGGATTATGAAAATATAACATTTAGTTGCAAGATGTTATTTCTCATTATATTTACAAGTTACTTGTCCATATGTTTAAGTTCATCTTCCTAGAAAAAAAGAACGAAAACAAAATCATAGAAATGAATTTTTACAGAGGAATTGAGTTCAGAGATTGACCTTGATAAGAATGAGGTTAATTAGGACTAGCACGTGTCAAATGGGGAATCCACTTCTTTTTTAGTGGATAAAGTAAACCAAATGAATACAAGACATTATGCCTCGAGGAAGGTCATGGTAGCCGAAGATCCTCTAAGTTGATCAAAAAGACATCATGAAACTGATACCTCTAGTTAGTTCCAATAAGTATATGGTCCCTTTTTAAAATCTCGATCACCCACTTTCCAACTCACAAGTTATTGTGGCTCCTTCAAAAAAGGTGGCATGAAGTTAAATAGAAGGGGAAAGGGGAAAGATATGTGATTATTTTATAAAGGGCCAGAAATGAAAAGTATTATTACTAATGTAATTTTAATTTTGTAAGTGTAGTGTGACATTGTACATTTGTAAGTATAGTTTGCACATGTACTTGTCCTTTTTGCACCGTGCTTTAATCATTGTTTAACTATTTTACTATTCATAACATAATATATTTATGTATGTCATTGCATTAAGCTATAAAACGACAAACGTGTATTCAAGTGGTTGAGAGGAAAGTTGTTGTCTTCTTTCTCCGAATTCAAATTTTACTTTGTAATATACTTACTCTCTTTCTTAGCCAATTATTAATTCTTAAATCTAGCCTTGAACTCTACCTAATTACCATCCTCAAAATAAATAAAAGTATACAATAGATTTCATAAAAAAACATTGTCAAAAATGAAAAAACACAAATTAATAAAAGTATTTTCAAAACATCATAATCTAATAATAAAAAATAAAAAATATTGTTGAAAAACAGTCAATAATAATTAGTTATTGGTATGGTAATTAGTAATTAATGTTTGATATAGATGGGTTATGAATAATTTAGATATAAAATATCTTTGAAATATAATATATTATAATGTTAAAGTTAAAAAGATTTTACATATTTGGGGTGGTAGGTGCAAGGGATCATATTGGATCCCGGAGGAAACTCAGTAATCACATAAGATAAGAATGGGTATGGGATTATCAACGAACAATCAGGTTAAGAGTTATGCCTTATTCATGGGGTTGGAATTCATCATCTCCCTCCAAATCCAAAAATTTTTAATTATAGGAGACTCCCTCCTAGTCATCTATGGGGTAGGGAAAAGGGTGTGTAAAGAGGGATTAATTATTGGAAGACTTCAAAGTAAATTTTTCGATCTTCTGGAAAGGATCAAAGAATCCACTATTTTGCATATATGTTAGCACAACAACATTGCCGCAAACAAGTTTGCAAACCAAGCTATTCATTTGGAAAGCGGATGTTTAAAGAAAAATGGAGACCACTTGCAAGGATGGTGGCTTCGCTAATCCATTAAGGTGATGAATGAGTTGCATGGAAGACAATTGGTTCCTCATTTATGCCCCAAGTAAAATCCCTTTTCCACATTTAACCTCATGCATGGGAGAACTTTCCTAAGAGGCAAGTTTTCCTATCGGTCTTTGTAATCATCTTATTGTTTTATGGCACTTTCCTTAGATTTATCTCATGCCTGTGGGATATATATCCTAGGAGACATCTGTGTTGATGTATTTGTAACTTCGGAATGTATTCATCTGTATATCTTATGTATTGTACCCTGATGTTTATTTCAGGATGTGTCTGTAATGTAATTGAGTCATGTCATACCCCGATGTTTATTCCAGGAAGTTTCTATAATGTAAACAAGTCATGTCAAGTCATTGTGGGTAACCCTCCTATTGGTCAAGGGTTAAAGTCCCCGTAGTTGTGGGGCCCTAGGGTTATTAGACTATCCTAGAGAAGTCGACCCTAGGTGAGTCATTGTAAGTCGGGGCAATAGTCCCCACCGTTGTGTTAAGGATAACCCTCCTTATTGGTGAGAGGAGGCAAAGTCCCCACAAGTTATGGGGCACTAGGGTTATTAGACACTCCTAGAGATGTCGACTCTAGTAAGTAATTGATAAGTGAGGCCGACATGTTGGAGTGGGTTTCAAGTGAACAAAATAATATAAATAGAGAGCGAGCCTCTCTATTTATCATACACACACTAACTCATTGGGGCGCATGAGTGAGAGGAGAAGTTGTTGGGACAAGAGAGAGACTACTATTGTCGGGAGATCATCTTTATGTTTTCAGGTTTTACTTTTGGTGCTGATTCTATATTTGAGGAAGTTGCGGGGTTTTCTCCTTTATGGTTTCCCCAAGGAAAATTCTTTGTGTCTCTTGTCTCTTGTGTTTTATTGTTGTGCATGTTATTCTCTCAGTTAAAGATCCTAAGATCATAATGCTAGCTTGAATGATAAAAATCTAAAATGGTATCAAAGCTAACCTGAGAAGAAGACATTGTGCAGCTACAGAAGCTAGGGCTTCTTAATTTTTGGGTCTCTCTCCATAATCCATCAACAAAAGTATGCTAGGTTGACTCTCCATTGAAGGGCGCATCTTTCAGTCGAAGCGGAATTCAATTCCGAGCATTTTCAATTTTGGTACGAAAAATTAGGGCTTTCTACAGAAGAGGAATTTTTGAGTGAGCCTGGCATAGGATTACTCTCCTCATCAAAATCAAATTTTAGAGACCTGGATCAAGATTTTTGGTTGGGTATAACTCTGGGAAAGTCAAACCCTAGTTTGACCTCGAGCTAGAAAAAACCCTAAAATACTAAAACTGATAAGTTTTGGTACATTTGCTATATCTCGGGATTGACAAAGGCTCAGGAGCTAAAAATTGCAAAGGCCGAAGATAAAATCCTGATTTACACTGTGTCCAAAATTAGGCCTCATAATCACTATATTATGGGAGATATGATCCCTCCACGTTAGGGTTCCAGCCTCTTCCAGAATTCATCCCTAAACAAGACACCTCGGGAGAATTGCTATATCTTGGACTACAAAGGTCCAAATGAAAATTATGAAGATGTTCCAAAAAGGACACAGGATTTAATTTTTGTGGTCCGAGTTTTAGACTCAGAAGATGAGCCAGTGACACATGGAAGTCCGTACAACTTCGTTGTTCTGAAAGTCCTATAACAGGTCACCTTGGGAAAATGATCATAAGTACCAATTGCTGAAACCAATTCTGATGAAACCTGTGGTGTTGGAATAGGGACATGTGAGGATAACTTAGTGCAAATTTTTAGACACATAGGAGTAGTAATTTCAGAGATACCACAGAAACAGTAACAGGAATTTATGCAGAAGAAATTGGAAAACTAAGGCTTCCTGTTCCGGGGGCTTCCTGCTTCCCTCCACTGTTTTCAAAAAATGAGTACATTGGATAACTCAACTTGAAGAGATCTATCTTTCTATCCAATCAGATCTGAAAGATTCCAAGTTTTGAAAATTAGGGTTTTTCTGACAAACTTTAGATCAGCCAGCTCCGGAACCAGGACAGACACCTCAAATCGGTAAGATCTAATCTTTTGCTATTTGCATTTGAGGTTCTCATTTCAAAGGGATTTATCACATCAGCTTGATGATAATCTTGGTGAAGTTGTCAACTTCCAAGCATGGAAGTATTTGAGCTCTCTGAAGAAAATGAATTGGACACCTACATGAGTAGAGAGGTTCCAGCTCCAGAGGGAGATGAGGCTAAAATCATTACACCATAAGAACTTGGTCAAGGCCAAGAAGATCATTGTTGATTCAATCACGGATCACATTGTACCACAAGTGTCTTCCCTAAAGACACCGAAAATGTTTGATTCCTTGACCAAGCTATTTGAAGGGAAGAACATAAATCGGAATATGACCTTAAAAAACCAGTTGAAGAATGTGAAGATCCAGAATGCAGAGACCATACAGTCATCTCTCAAATCAAAGAACAACTTGTAGTAGTAGAAGAAGAAGTGAAGAATGCAGAAGTGGTGATAGCCACCTTGAATGGCCTCCCAAGATCATGGGATTCATTCATGCAAGGAATGTGTGCCAGAAGGAAGTGATTACTTTCAACAGACTCTGGGAAGAAGAAGAAGCTCGACTCATAATAAGAGAAGAGAAGATGGGAGCAATTGAAGATCAAGCTCTCACCATCCAAAGAATATCCCTCAAGCGATGAGGAATATGAAGAACTCAACTCTTGAAGAACCCCTTATCCATCTTAGCATTTGGATAAGAAACAATGCTATTATGAATGTAGAAGACGATGAAGCTGAAGGCTCAAGGAGTCTACCCACGAAACAAATAAAGATAAGTATTCAATTGTCATTTCATGATATTTTTTTTTATGCATTTGTTTATATTCAGTTAATGTATTATGCGTGATAGAATGTTTGCATTAATGACAGTATACTACTAGTATGCATGTGATGGGTAAGTAGCTCATGGTGTTATACAACTCTCCATTGATACTTATCTAGAATGAAACCTCTTTGCTGACATATTGGATTAGTGCACAATCTCAATGTTGTCCTGGTAGAGATGGAAGGCATCTAGAAAAGTTTCTGTGAGATATGGATGAATGTTGTATTGGCTAAAGTAGTTGCATGATCATATATTTATGCATAATAACTTTCCAGTATGAATATTCCTTATGAAATGTTTCTAACCATACAAATGCATTTGACTTGTAGGAAATATCGCATACATAATCGCCTAAAAGAAAAGAAGAATGAGACTTGTTCTGAAGAACAAGTAACAACAGCTCAAGATGAAAAATAATATGACAAATGCAGCAACATCATTGATGCAGAACCTTCCAAGAAGAAAGCGAAGACCAGTTCAAGAAGAATGATGTCTAGAATGCAGTATCGATACATGAAGGAAAGTTCATAGTTCCATCATGCAGTAGATGGAAACATCGTGGGATACAAGGCAAGATTCGTAGCACGAGGCTTCTCACGAAAAGAAGGCATATACTACGAAGAGACATTTGCAGCCAGTGGGAGTTGAGACAAATGACAGGAAAAATCATGTGTGCAAATGAAAGAAGGCCTTGTACGAGTTCAGAAGACACCCATGGGATAACACATAAATGAGGATCTTGATGAAGATCTGAACCTTTGCTACAAGGTTGATAAAGGATGACAAAATCACAGATGGGTGCGAGAAGAATGCTTTCAAAGAATAGAGGATGTTGGTATCCAGTGATCCTAGATGGATACATAGAATATTAGTAGGAGAGGAAGCTACTTGTCACTCCAGTACAAAATGTTTCAGTGTATAGAGTACGGAAAACAGAGGGAGTATGATGCTTCAGAGGGAGTGAATGCAGAAGATCCTAAGGTTTGAAATGGTACGACATGATGGACATATTACTGATGACTCTAGGTTTTACTGAGAGGAAAGTGGATTCAAACCTTTGCTTCAAGGTTGAAGGTGGAAGACCAATGCTGCTCTTGTTATTTGTCGATGCACTACGTTCTAGGCATGGAGGTGTGGACAAGGGAAGTATGTAGTAGAGATCTTGAAGAGGTTCAAGATGATGGACTGCAAAGCCATGAACACACATATGGCATCGAAGATGAAGCTATTGAGTGATGCTTCATCAAAGACGGTTGATGCTATGATGTATCGTCAGATGATTGGGTCCTTTATGTACCTAACGAACACGAGACCAGATATTTGCTTTGCTGTGAACACCTTGAGCCAATTCTTGAGAGATCCGAGACATGTTCACTTGATTGCTGCAAAGCATATTCTGAGGTACCTAAAGGGTACAGTTGATTATGGGCTCAAGTATGAGGTGAATCAGAAGATTAACCTAGAGGGTTATGTTGATTCAGATTGGGCAGGAAGTGCCATCGATAGGAAGAGCACTTCAGGGTGTTGCTTCAGTATGGGATCAGGTGTGTTCTCTTGGTTTAGCAGGAAGCAATCCTGTGTGGCATTGAGTACAACTGAAGCAGAGTATGTCACAGCTTGTTCAGCTAGTTGTGAGGCAGTATGGCTAAGGAAGCTACTGTTTGATTTATTTGATCTCCATATGGATGCTACTTGTATACATTGTGACAACCAGAGTTGCGTGAAGTTGTCAAAGAATCCAGTGTTCCATGACAAGTCGAAGCATATTGAGATCAAGTATCACTATATCAGGGATATGGTGCAGAGGGGAGCAGTGAAGCTCCAGTATATTGCGACGAAGGAACAGATAGTTGATGTGTTGACAAAGCCATTGGCTAGGGTGAAATTCGAGTACTTCAGGGAGAAGCTTGGTGTTCTCCAAATCAAGGTTTCCTCCAAAGGGAAATGATGAGACCTAGAGCCATTCTGACATTGTGAGAGGATTGGTTCCTTCCATGGTCAGATGTAAGGGCTAAGCCATTCTGTCATGGTGAAGATTGGTTCCTTCCATGTCAGATATGAGTGCTGAGCCATTCTGACATGGTGAGAGGATTGGTTCCTTCCATGGTTAGATGTAAGGGCTGAGCCATTATGTCATGGTGAGGATTGGTTCCTTCTATGTCATATATGAGTGCTGAGCCATTCTGATGTGACTGTAGGATTGGTTCCTACATGATCAGAAGTAAGCGCTGAATTCCATTCTTGGAATGGAGGCACCTGGTCAGTTACCAGGTAACTCGGTCTGGGATTGGGGGCATTCTGATATGACTGTAGGATTGATTCCTACTTTATCAGATCTGAGTGCAAGCCCTTTCGAACATGCATGTTGGATTGGTTCCTCGCATGTGTCGGATGTAAGTGCAGAGCCCTTTCGAACATGCATGTTGGATTGGTTCCTCGCATGTGTTGAATGTAAGTGCAGAGCCCTTTCGAACATGCATGTTGGATTGGTTCCTCGCATGTGTCGAATGTAAGTGCAGAGCCTTTTCGAACATGCATGTTGGATTGGTTCCTCGCATGTGTCGAATGTAAGTGCAGAGCCTTTTTGAACATGTATGTTGGATTGGTTCCTCGCATGTGTCAAATATAATTGCTGAGCCTTTTTGAACATGTATGTTGGATTGGTTCCTCGCATGTGTCAAATGTGAGTGCTGGGCCTTTCTGACAGGGTTGTGGGATTGGTTCCCACATGGTCAGATGTGAGTGTTGGGCATGCCTTTCTAATATGATTATAGGATTGGTTCCTACATGATCAGATATAAGTGTTGGGCGGGCCATTCTGACTTAGGGTCAGATATAAGCACTGAAGAAGACCTACATGGAGGCTAGGCCTACAACCAGCATGAAAAAGGGTTGGCTCTGTAGAACTTCCTATGACGAGAAGAATCATGAGATAGTACCCGTGATGATGATCCAACAGTGATGATCCAGATCCAGTGATGATGATCCAGATCCAGTGATGATCCAGATCTAGTGATGATGATCCAGATCCAGTGATGATCCAGATCCAGATGAAGAAGACTTGAAGATGAAGATGACTTGAAGATAGAGATGAGTTGAAGGTGAAGATGACGAGGACTCGATGATGATCCATATGATACAGAGAAGAAGACTTGTGCTGATAAATTGTGTCAAGAGAATACCTTCCTAGTTAAGAGGGAGTGTTGATGTATTTGTAACTTTGGAATGTATTCATCTGTATATCTTATGTATTGTACCCCGATGTTTATTTCAGGATGTGTCTGTAATGTAATTGAGTCATGTCATACCCCGATGTTTATTCCAGGAAGTTTCTATAATGTAAACAAGTCATGTCAAGTCATTGTGGGTAACCCTCCTATTGGTCAAGGGTTAAAGTCCCCGTAGTTGTGGGGCTCTAGGGTTATTAGACTATCCTAGAGAAGTCGACCCTAGGTGAGTCATTGTAAGTCGGGGCAATAGTCACCACCATTGTGTTAAGGATAACCCTCCTTATTGGTCGGAGGAGGCAAAGTCCCCACAATTTGTGGGGCACTAGGGTTATTAGACACTCCTAGAGATGTCGGCTCTAGTAAGTAATTGATAAGTGAGGCCGACATGTTGGAGTGGGTTTCAAGTGAAAGAAATAGTATAAATAGAGAGTAAGCCTCTCTATTTATCATACACACACTCACTCATTCGGGTGCATGAGTGAGAGGAGAAATTGTTGGGACAAGAGAGAGACTACTGCTGTCGGGAGATCATCTTTATGTTTTCAGGTTTTACTTTGGTGCTGATTCTATCTCTAAGGAAGTTGCGGGGTTTTCTCATTTATGGTTTCCCCGAGGAAAATTCTTTGTGTCTCTTGTCTCTTGTGTTTTATTGTTGTGCATGTTATTCTCTCAGTTAAATATCCTAAGATCATAATGCTAGCTTGAATGATAAAAATCTAACAATTCGCATTGTTAGCTTTGAGTCTTCTAGATTGGATGCAGTAATGTGAAATGAGAATCGGTGCAATCCAGATAACTCAAATCCTTGTTATGGTTTGGAGCTAACTCATTTGTGTTGTTTCCCTAAGATATTTGGGAATGTTACTTATTAGTTGTCTGCGTTTGTCTCCTTGATTTGAGGGCCAAAGAAAACTTTCAACATTGTATCAACAATGGAGGGGTTTAGATGGGGTTTGAGCTTAGGTCAAGTTAGGAAAAAAAATCCAATATCTGAAAGACATATTGCACTATTTGAATTCGCAACTTGAAACTATTATGGTCACCATTGATCAGGTATCCTCTCATGTTTCCCACTTGGAAGACTACATTGATGACCTTGAAATCCAAATGTTAGAGTAGGGAGGCCAGTTGGGATGATTGGCCAACGCCACTAGTGCTCATCATCAACTATTGATGGGAGGGCACTTCCAAAACACACAACATGTTGAATGCAACGTGGTTGGGGAGCATCCAATTCAACATATAGTCTTTTTGGTGCTTCAGATTTCTAGCCACCTCAACCATGAAGAAGAAAACTGAAACTTAATGGAAATGAATAGTGGTTGTAACTATCTTTAATCTCCTATATATGTGGTTTTTTTCCACAAACATGTTAGGATAATTTGTCAATGTTTACAGACTTCAAATACAACACAACCTTAACAATATCCCCCTTTCGGGACAACTAACGAGAAGTTGAGCCTTCAATATCTTTAATGGCCTAAGAAGTAGACACCACAAAACGCCTAGAATCTAGAGCATTAACCCCCCATCCTCACGAAAAGAAATAACTCCCGAAACCAACCAATTGTGACAGGTCAAATCCTTGACCAAGAGTTTTTTATCCTTGTGAGGTGACACCCACAATGTTGTGGTCTCCTCTTGTAATGATAAGCGCACCATTAAGCAATAGAAAACTGAGAAATTGACTGAGAAAAAACATAAAACTAACAAGTGGGTCAAAACCTGAATACAAGAACCCATAAAAGAAACCACCAAACCACCAAAATAAAAAATAAAAACAGCATAGCTCCTGAATATTCCCACTTTTTTTATTGTGGTTGGTACTAGGTCCTTTGTAAATGAAGGAAGAGACTCCACATAATATAGTAAAAATATTACGAGAAGTAGATACAAAAATGAGCCAATACCTTAAAATACCAACCCACCACTAGATTCCGTAAGATCTAGAAACAAAGATCTCCATAGCCCCAGGTACCAACATTAGGGATATAATCACCAAGTTTCTTGATACTACCATTACTCCCCCCATCTTCCGCGTAGGTTTATAATACAGATATATGCACAGATAAAATTTCATAGTTAAAATTTCAAGAAATAAGATTTGATACATATGAATAGATGATGACATGAAGAATACAAAACACTCAACAAATCCCAATATAATATTCCCACATGGGGAAGGTTGTCCACAACTTAAAGATTCACATATATGCCATAGTGCTCAGTATGTATTGTATCAGGCACACAAAATTAATGGTGACAGGGAGTAGATGTATGCTATAAGGCACACATAATTAATGGTAATTTGAGTCATCCTCACAAATGCAAATTATTGGCTAAATAATATACATGGTGGTTTATATATTAGGAAATGAATCTTTTTATTTCATGAGATTCACAACTCAGAAAGATAGAGGGCTCCCTACATCCGCGGTAATAATTCTCAAGTGGGTCACCTGAAGGGGCCTCACCTTGTTGGCTCTAGGTTTGGTATCCTAACCTCGAAGGACCCAAAGAATTGAACCTCCAACCTTGACTACTTCATTCTTGGACTTAGAAGAACCAACCAACTCAGTTACCCCTCAAGGCATATATATATATACATAGTGAGATATTTATAATATAGGTAAAATTTATTTCAAAATAGTTAGTTTATATGAACAAATATATTACGTTTTTCTTTTTCTTTTTTAAACCAAAATCAATGAGAAATAAAATTCTGGTAAAATAGAGTTGTGTCCAAAACACCCAACCCATAATATAAAATTAGATTGTGTTTCACCTTACCGATTGATTACGAAAAATCAAAATTTTGTTGGTTCCTATATTTATCACATATACTTTTTCTATCCACGTTTCTACTTCTTATCTAGCTTGTGTAAATTCTTACAGATTTGCTTCCTAAAAGCTTAACTTTGAAAAACATGCTAATTTTTTGCACTAGGGTATCTGGGTTTTCTTGCTAGAGTAGACAGTTTTAGAGTACTTTATTTCAGTTGTTGTTGGTGGGGACATGTTGATTTACAAAGTCTTCTTCTTTGTCTGTTTGCAGCATCTTATAAAGAGATCCAACAAAGGAGTGTGTTGGTGGATTGTTCTTGTATATCTTTTGGGCCAATTCCCTCTTCAGATACCTTACCTCTCTTTACAAGCATTTATAATGATCCTCATGCTCCTTAAGCTTTCCATTTGGAATGTGAACTTCCGATGCCATTAAGATGTTTTCCATAATTTGTCTTTCCTATTGGTTGCTTAAGTTGTTATGTTGTTGTCATTATATTTGTAATTCATCTTTTGTCAACCTCTTTAGGCCTTGTTTCCAACTCTCGAGATGGATTGAGGAATACCCAACCGAATCATGGACCTCGTCAATCCTATGCTCACGCCATCTCCATGAATTGTTGGATTAAGGTCTTGAGACATTGCTCCAGTCCTTGTTCGCTCCTTTGTTTGTTTCCATTTGTATCTTGAGCCTTGTTCTCTGCCAATTCATTGATTTCCACCTTAAACACCCTGTCTCCATCTCCCACCACATTATTTACGTTATATTTCTTGCTTTTTGAAGGATGTAGATCCTCTGTAACACTCTCTCACACACTACAATCCCTCAACACTTCATGCCTATCCATCCAATGTTGATATCACAATGGATTTGAGCAGGATCGTCTTGTCCCAGTACTTCAACAGACCTTTCTCATGGGGATGCAAAATCAGCCAAGTGTCTCCCATCAAAACTCTTATGGTCATGTACTATGCTTTCAATGCCACCTTTCTTCATCATGATTGTGTATTAAATTGAAGGGACTTTACAGGACGGGGGCAAAGAAGTGACCCCCCCCCCATTTTAATTTCACCTTAGTTTAGTCTATAAGAAATATTTGCTTGCTATCTACTTCATGATTTAGGAGCCTTTGAACATGAACATGTCAAACTTCTTCAAATATTTTTACCAACTGGTGTATTCACTCCACCATTCTAGCTATGGTTGCATATCTAGGAACAAACTTTCTTTTAAGGCTAAGAGTTTTTAATCACCTACCATTGTAATTTTTGTAATTCCTTTTGCATCATCTAAATCTAGTCCTTTCACACGCTAGGCACCTTAACTTGATTGTTTATTGACACTCCTAATACTTAAGAATAACGCCTCCAAGTGGGTTTGATTCCCAGCTATTGCTAGTGGGATGCTCTAGGTCAAAACATTCACAACAAAAGCAACATTTCAAATGCTCATATGAATCTATGACATGAATGTCATTCAACAAATCTAAATGTCTTCCACTTAGTAAGGACATGTTAGGTACCTTGTCAAACATCTACCATAGGTTGCAAGTTGTTTTAGTAGATGAGGCCACTCTTATTGGAAGTCGATTTCTATATTTAATTTACATAAAACATGCACAACCAAATACTTTGGAAATATTGATATGATATTGTGTGGTGATCTTTATCAAGCACAACCTATGTAGGATTAATTAATATTTAAACAACCTATAATAAATAAACAAATGAAAACCCATGACTTCAAGAAACAAAATGTAAAATACTACGAGCTGCATATTACATTGAATCAAACAAATGCAACATTTATTGTTATTCTAAATAGAATGCATACAAATACACAAGCAAGTCGTGACCTATTATATATGAATCTAAATTGCATACAGCCTGCACCAAATGACCCTACTTTTCCTGATATCTTTTACAAAAACAAATACGTTGCCACACATAACAAGAATATGTTATTGAATATGCCAAGCATTGAAATTGTAATCAATGTAATTGACGAGGAAAAATAAAACCATGGCAATGCACCATACCATCTACATATGGAAATTCTTCCTTTGTGGCTTGTTTTAAATCTAAATATGCTAGTTGAAATATGTGATGGAAACTCTGACTCATGATATGGTCTTTCCAATGATGCAGATGGAATAATAAAGGCCTCTACAAAATCAAGTAAACTTGATGTGATATGGATTAAATTCTATGATCCAAAAATTGGACATCGTATGATCCAATAGATTTATATACACTAGACATGTGCCAAGATTGGATACTTATTCTGTAGCTCCAAACCCAATACTAAGAATAGGAAAAACAATCAATTTGAAGGTTCACACACAGTTCCTAGTTCAACTTGCATGTGCATGAACAATACATATATCACAAGGGTTAACACTAGATGGTGTTGTGTTTGACTTGACTGGCATACGAATACATGGATTATTATATACAACATTGTATCATATAAGGAACATAGAATAACTGTGTCCGTTAAATGATCTTACAAAATATAACTTCAAGGTAAAAGACAATGTTCATATTGAAATGTACCACTTATAAAGCACTCCAAAATGTGGTCTAGAATATGATCCCGAATCCATAGAATTACATTAAAGCATCCTAGTATGTGCCCTTTAACTCATGCAATGTACATATGCACATCAATGACATACTAAGCAACCATGATACAATGAGCTTTGACATTTTAGCTTACATGAGACATACATTACAGAATCCATGCAATATGAACTCCTTCTAAATTTCTAATGCATACCAAATTATACAAAACATGGTATGATGACATGTTTCAAAAAGCATATAAGCATATTAGAATATGCACATTTTAAAGAAGCAACCATTGCAAAAATAACTTCCCATGGCTCACAACTTGCAATTATAAACATCTATGCAAACCCAAATGCAACATTGGACAACATAATTACTATTCTCACAAAATCATTAGCCAATATACAATTGAATCAAAGAATCATAACCTTAGGTGATTTCAATGTTGATATCTCTGATGTGAATAACAAAACAAAAGCATTAGAAAACTACATGCATAGTCACAAACTTCATCTACTTTTGGATAAGACAAATAGTCCATCAAAATCACTTATTGACCATGTATGGTAAAACATAGCCATGCATGATTATAGGATATTTATATTAGATACATATTGAAGTGACCATAATACTATTTGTGTTATTCTTAACAACACAAATGCAAACAAGACATAGTACAAATTCACATATATTCATATATTTGTATGTCATTTTCTTATATTCCTATTCCATATCTACAAAAGTTCAATAGGCTCATACACTATTGTCGCCTCCTATGAAATAACTAACTTCAGTTTTATTGAGTTTTGGTTTTCCATATGTCTAACTTCTTTAAACTTGGATATATCAGGAAAAGATGACAATAGGGCCTGACAAGTAAATTTTCTTAAAGTACCAAACTTTTTTCCTACATTTGCATAAATATATAAATACATATATAAATTACTATTTGACAAACACACTTACCACAATGCCAAAATAAAGAACATCAATGTAAATGAGGAACAAGAAATCATAAGTTAATATGAAGACACAATCTGACATGATTCCCCCTAAAAGGTACATACATATCCATAATCAATACAATATGCTTACAATATCAAGGAAACATTATATACTTGGAAATGACTAAATGTTCAAATCAAAAAGTGTTGGACAAGCAAAAGATCCATCAGCAGTAGTGCATCCCAAACACCACAACAATCGACACTGACAAAGGAAAGTATTTATGCAATTTCTCATCTTGTTACATAATATATATATATGACCATTTTCCTGAATAATTACAACTATTGATCTTAGGTCAAGGGAACTAACAACAAGTACAATTAGTGCACTAGAAACAACTAAACAAAATCAACCAAAAAGTTATGCCTCATTTCAATTCATACTATACTAAATAGCAATGATTATCATGTTATAACTATATGACACCTGCTTTTATTTAGATTCTTTGTATCGACCCCCATCAGTGTGTCAATTGAAGACTTGAACAATCTTAAAACTGGACAAGTTTTCATTGTGACATCATGGTCGTATATAGTACATTCTTAGATAAAGCACATAAATCATGACAAATTTTATGTGCTAACATGACCGATGAAAAAATCATCATGACAGTTACACTAACTATACCGACACAACTTGTCCAACATCACGAACAAATAATGTACATGGCAATGGCGTCTGCATAACAAATATAAAAATCTTGCCAAAAACATATTATGATCAAGGATATTGCGATCATATCATATCTTTGAATGAAACAAGTACCATAGAAATGATTTTTCCCTAGTTTGCATTGACTATAGTTTCATACCAAACACAACCATTAAGGAACTATAAAAAAATACATATTTCTATCTAATTGGGACAATCAATGTACTTGTTATAGCTGCCCAAAAAATAGGAACATAATATAATTTACAAATAAAGGATGGCAACTCGTATGATGACAAAGCCACGGTAATACCCTATTTCAAAATATATTTCTTCTTTAGTTATTTCATTTTCAAATCCCGTGCTTACATCAATAAAAAAATATTAACCTTCAAATTTATTTTGCATAACTGAACTACGGTTGCTCAAACCATCTACACACTTTTTCATGTCAATAGAACAACATTTGCAAAATGGAAAATTCCCTATGATATTATTCAAAAATATCACAGAGAAGAGACACAAAGGAAAAGAAATTTTGAACAACACAATTGGAAATAATGACATAAGTGAAAACATAAGCGATGCACATTTTACAAAAATTAGTTGGCTTGACAAATGTTGTAAGTAACAATATACAATATACATTTGCAAAAATGGCTACATCGTATTGACAATTAACAATCAAAATGTGTGAACATGTACAAGGCATACTGGCAGCAACAAATGCATATTCAACCCCATTAGAACCCGTCTACATGGAATGTGATACCCCTACAAGAACATCTGATCTAATAGAAGGATTAGTAATTGCTTATGCAAAATGCAATAAAAACTGCCCCTTTACATATGCACACTGTCTAAATGCCTCTATCAAAACAATGGGAAACATCGTTAGACACCGCATACTTAGAAATCCTATATTGCAAGAACTACTTCTTGGCCTACAACAAATGTCATATGACATATATCTACAAAACAAACCAACTAATATATATATGTTACGTGACTTTCAAGTGCACAACCATTTTACACCGAATGAAGACAACATAGTGTTACACATCGCATAAGAAAATGTCATATGACATATATCTACAAAACAAACCAACTAATATATATATGTTACGTGACTTTCAAGTGCACAAC
Organism: Pseudotsuga menziesii; assembly: GCA_001517045.1. Lineage (NCBI taxonomy): Eukaryota > Viridiplantae > Streptophyta > Pinopsida > Pinales > Pinaceae > Pseudotsuga > Pseudotsuga menziesii. Next base: position 267,814 of record LPNX010670068.1, on the reverse strand, counting down.
CATTTTACACCGAATGAAGACAACATAGTGTTACACGTCGCATAAGAAAATGGTAACATATTATTTCAATTACTTTTGCATATTTCCAACAACAATTATTGGCATTAACATTATTGACACATTTTATGTTTTGTAGATGAGAGTAAAAAGGAAGAAAACTACAAAAAAGATTACTTAGCATTCTAGTTTAATTTTGAACACTATGTATGAAGCAAAAAACCAAAAAAACTCGACTTCGATCAAATATGTTTTTATAAAAATCATTGATGATAAGTTACAAGATAAATTTCCAAATATATATTTCTTATCGGCTTTATAAAATGACTTTCATAAAATCACAACTCTTAATTTTATTGCGTTTAATATAAAGTACATCTTATTATTTATTATTATTATTTTTATCTTTATCTTTCTTTTTATATTTTTATATAATTATTTTAAATATAACAATGTACAGTCAAATTCCGGTAGAGCAAATGGTCAAGAGGGGTTTCGTTTGCTTGGCGGCTCAAGATCAAAACCCGATGCTCCTGGAAGGCGACATTTAAATCCAACCATGCTAAGGGTTGGTGCAGCCAGGCCGGGTGCGATCCCAGGGTGATTTTGACAACTTAGATGCCCCTGGATCGTGGTTTCTCAGACCAAAGGTTCGCCCAACAAGTCACAGGGCACTTAACCAACAAAAAAAAAATATAACAATGTACATATAATAACTCTTTTAACAAAGATAATTAACATATAATAATTACATTTCCCTAATAGCAGTTTTGACTTTACGTATATAGATTAAAAACCATGACACGTGTTTAACCGTTGTTTAATATAGAAAAACTAGATATGGGGGTAAACTAGTCGCTTAACTCCTTCTATGTGAGGTGCCATCCAACCACTTGTAGGGAAGGAAAGCAACTCTCTACATAGCTAATGAAGGGACCGAGGAGCATCTGTCTTGCATCTAAAGTATTTACATTTCATCATGTACTATTCGGATGTGCCTTGCCGCTATATTAGGATGATATAAGCAATTTATAATCAATTGCATGGGAAAGCATTATCCTGAAAGCACAAATTATGTAGATTCATCACCCATCCCATTATAACATATTTAAAAATGCATTTTTGTATTAGAATTGTTTCAGTTTGTAAGTTTATGCGGTGAGGTAGGTTGATGTAGGGTTTTTCCGGAAAATCCGCAGTAGTCATTTTTAAGTCAACATTTCGATTCCGAATCAGGAACCATGAGTGTTTATGCGTTTACATCATACGCGGGATTAGAATAGAGTAATAGCAACTATGTTATCCAAATGAGAAACTTGATGTTTCGATCCCTACTTTGTGATCATCATCAAGAGATAGAAAAAGGCTGAGAAAGAAAGTAAGATTTCCATAAATCCAATATATATGTGACAATTAATCTCATTGTTTCGTGTGACACATGGGTTTGATAAAAACCTACATTTTTTATCCTCCACAATCAATATGGACCATAGACCGTCAACACACCAGAACTGTCTGATCTACTTGGATTAGATCTTTGACTTTTTAGCTTTTATTGATGTTTGAATTGACCTTTAAACTTTTGTTGCCACCAACCTTAAAGATGATTTTAAAACATATGGTTTTGCGTTTATTAATCATTTCCTCACAATTCTTTAGAATTGAGCACAAGCTTCATTCTTGCCCACCAAATTTGCCACCTAGCGTTTCTCATGAAATTTTTAATGGTGTTACAACACTCTGCAACTTATTAATCCTCTAATGATCTTTAGCGTCACCCTTACAATGCAACCTCCTTCGAAGAGCAATAACAAGAATGGGATGACCCCAACCAAAGTTTGGGAAGAGTCAACTTGTGGAAATTTAGTTATTATGATCATAAGTTTGGTAAGCACTGATTTTCTAAACAATGATTTTCTTGTATAAAAAATAACGTCATTTCTAGATAAACATATCTAAGCATTACATTAAATGGGTCAAGCCTGGTGGTTGTGGGGTTGAGTGTTATCATTCCTACTCAATTTATATTCCTGGAAGTGGCATGTTGAGTTCATAATGTATAAAAAATAACGTCATTTCTAGATAAACATATCTAAGCATTACATTAAATAGGTCAAGCATGGTGGTTGTGGGATTGAGTGTTATCATTCCTACTCAATTTATATTCCTGGAAGTGGCATGTTGAGTTCATAATGAATATATTGTTCTAATGGATTCAAGGCTTGTTGTTGATTGGCCTTATGCCTTGAAGAATCTAGGGTTTATCCTAGATTCCATCCTTGAAATGAGGGGAAGTGGTTGAGGGTTTGCCCTAGCATATTTACCTTGACAAAAAATAACACATCTAAGCATTATGTGACAAACATGCAATTATTTCTTCCTTGACATGCTCATTTTACTAAATGAGAGAATCACCGGAAACAACATATTTAAAATTGATTTGACTATAGCGATAGGTGATTCTCAAGTAGAACCAAGAGAACTTGGGTTACTATCGTGGGAGAGGAAGAGAAAAGGAAGAGGTTGATGAAGGATAAGAGAAAGAGGAAAAGGAAGAGGTCAAGGATAAGAGAAAGAGGAAGAAGAAGAGGGGGATGAGGGAGAGGGAGAGGGAGAGGGAGAAAAAAAGGAAGAGGAGGGTAGAAGAAAAAGAGGGATGGGGAGGAAAAATATGAAGAGGAAAGGGTAGAGAAATGGGGAGAGAGAGAAAAAGAGAGATAGAGGGGGACGTTTAATTTCTTAGACCTAATTTGGTTTTTATTTTCCATTTTCTTTTGTTTTTGTAAATTCCATCTATAAAACCCAAATCCTATATGCAATATCCAAATACCATATGCAAAACCCAAACCCTATCTCTAATATCCAATACCCATATACCGTTTTATTTTAAATTTGCAATTGCATCATCTATTTTTTTTGTCTTTCATGAATTTTGCATTAATCTTGTGTTTGCCATGTGTCGACTATTTCAACACAAGGATGGCATGTGTGTCAACTTTATTCATAAACATGTTATCCTTTTACCATGCAACAGCAAACAAAGAATCGTCTTGTTGTTTCGTTGTTCGATGTTATTTGATGCAAGCACGACGTAAACCATGAAGGAGGCACAATGCACGCACAATTCAACAATTACGCCCATCAATGAAAACACAATACTAATCATTGTAAACACAACATAAATATAATGAGTATGATGCAAATGTGACAGAAACAAAATGCAAAACCCGACATACTGCTGACTATAGTGATGCATGAATGACATTATAACAAAACAAACACAATAGTAGGAAAAAAAAAACAAATAAATAGTTTGATGAGTATCATATGTACAACACAAATATGAAACTAGTGTGGCACAAAAAGTCATGTCTCAAAGCTCGACACGTGGTAGGAAAAAAAACTTAACCAAGGGTTTGAGGGTGATAGAGAAACTATGGCCTTGAATTATAGTAGTTAATGTTGTTATTGTATTGGATCGTTTCTCAAAGAAGGTTGCCCCCTCGAAGAAGCCCACCAACATTGCTCTTTCATTTTTAGAATATCAATACAAATATTATATTATGCAGGTTTTATATCATTGTCTCTATTATTTACTTTTCTTAAATTTATATTTTCTGAATAATCTCTTAATACCCATTGTTTTTGTTAATTACGTTGAAGGTGTTTTCTCTATGGAGACGCAGTCTCAAAGATTTCTCGTCTCCCTGACCATTACCATTTCGACACGTGTCGCATTGTGATTGGTGATTTGAATTTTCCATGGTTAATCCCGTGATCCAACAAATACGGAAGAAAGCGGCATGGAATTAAAACGCTCAGGCTTTATTTTGTATCATGGCGTGTCCAATTGGACTATGTTATGAAAACATTCAGGCTTTAACATTGCAAAACGTTCTCAATCCGGAGTCTTGCGTCTGGTTCAATTTGACGAGGTGCTGGATCAAATTGGATGCGGTATTATCCACTGGTAGGAAAAGTGTTATCGGCAAATACAGAAGAAAGTGGCATGGAATTAAAACGCTCAGGCTTTATTTTGTACCATGGCGTGTCCAATTGAACTATGTTATGAAAACACTCAGGCTTTAACATTGCAAAACGTTCTCCATCCGGAGTCTTGCGTCTGGTTCAATTTGACAAGGTGCTAGATCAAATTGGATGTGGTATTATCCACTGGCAGGAAAAGTGTTATCCAGTCTAACATTGCAAAATGTTCTCCATCCGGAGTCTTGCGTCTGGTTCAATTTGACGAGGTGCTGGATCAAATTGGATGTGGTATCATCCACTGGCAGGCAAAGTGTTATCTAGTCTATGATATATGCCACTTCATATTCAATCATGACGAGATTGGGAACATCATCAGTTTTGGTCTTGACGAGTTTGGGAACACCATCAGTTTTGGCCATCACTTTTTCTCTGGGAAACGAAATGTTAGAAGCTTGAAACAATGACAACATGCTTCTCATTCATTTATCATCTTCTTCTTCAAGTTGATCGCTAGTGGAATTGCAGAAAAACCCTTCGTTTTCATCTTTGAAATTCTCCAAAGCACATATTCATGAAGGCCACGCAAGGCATTAAAAATCATTTTCTTTTACCAAAAGAAGTGGGTAATGATAATTTGAAATGTTTTTTTATGGAACCTTTTTTAACTTCGAAATTTTTCAAAGCACTTATTCATGAGGTCTAGAAGATTCATTAAGAAATAACTCGACTATTGCAACCTGAGGTTACGTTATATTGATGCGGGATGCGGAAAATTTTTGTTTGTGTGAGTGCGGTGGTTTTGTGATCCCGCATCCCGCAATTGCGGACTGCGCGATGTGGGATGATAAACTTCGAAAATATTAAAATTCAAAATCCCGCAAGTTTTTTAAGTTTTGATGGTTTTGTGAATTTGATGGTTTTGAACAAAATGTTCTTCATAGTTAACAGTACATACTGCATTTTTCCGTATGTAAGCTGCCATATCTCGCCCTTGCTCTTTCAGAACTTCAGCAATCACTTCATTGGATGTCTTGAAGAAAATCTCCAACGCAATTTTCATGTAGTCGGGAAGGTTGTCTATCAACAAAAGATCCCATCTGAAAACTATATAAATAAACAGGTCTAAGAACCCAAAAAATAATTAGAGGGCAGTGCATTTGGACGTTAACAAATATCAATGCTGCCAGTATAACACAATGTTGCTTGGGCATGATATGATCTGGAATATTTATTCCTATAGTGTTCACATGGTGTCAGACCAAACTTAATAGCAATAAGAAAACAAAACATAAGCAAATTACATATAAAACAGCCTGCATATTTTATGGAATATGGAATTTATATTGATGATGATGATAGTTAACGTCTTTTTAGACCAAACTTTGGTTTATTGGACCTAAAAAAAGTAATTATTTAGTTTGTTTTAAAATTGTCTTTCTATACTCAAACAGCTTGGAGAGGAGCTTTGTGAGCTCACTATAATTTTGACATGTTAAAAGGCTATAAGTTTCGTAATGCAACTTAATCTGAGATCTAATGTAGATGTAAATAGGACACTGTAAGAGGAAGTGATTTTCTCATAGAAATGACAAATCCTTTTCCATAATTACAAAACAAATAATTCCCATTTTTCAATTAGTACGCTGTCAATACGCCATCTGAAAAGTATTTGTGATTCAAATTTACCATCTGACTGCCTCTGTAAAGACCCACCTGGAGATAAGTTGTATTTCGATCTGATGTGTGTTTTGGAGAATGTTGAATTTTGATTTATTTATCATAGTAGGGTTTTTTAATTAATTACATTTTTGTAAAGGTTATAAATAATAATGTTCCCCATCCCGAATCCAAATCCTGAATCTCGAATCCCGCATCCCGCAACGCAGGTTGCGGGAATTTGAAATTTATTATTTGCAATTTTTCCATCCCGCAACCCACATCCCGAAATTTCAGGATGCGGGTTGCGGGATGTAAAACTTGCAAATAATAAATTTCAAGCTCCTACAATGCGGTCCCGCAAGCCGCATTGCGGGAGTTTGGATTGTTAATCTGAGATCTAATGTAGATGTAAATAGGACACTGTAAGAGGAAGTGGTTTTCTCACAGAAATGACAAATCCTTTTCCATAATTACAAAACAAATAATTCCCATTTTTCAATTAATACACTGTCAATACGCCATCTGAAAAGTATTTGTGATTCGAATTTACCATCTGACTGCCTCTGTAAATATCTTGAGTTCATCCAACATTTAATGAGTATCATAGAGGTCATAGATAATAGTCATCTCAGTACAAACTTTTGTAAAAGCAATTCTGCTGGAAGAAAACTCCGGTTCGAATGTGCCTATAACGACCATAAAGTGCAGTTCCACGTGACGCTTCCGATATCAATTCATGCTCACTATTCCAGAGTCTCTCAACCACCTACACGTAATAATAATGTAGAATTAGGCCATCTATAACTCTTCATAACGTAATATAACCTGGTAGCTATATTAAGACCCACTTGGAGATAAGTTGTATTTCGGTCTGATGTGTGTTTTGGAGAATGTTGAATTTTGATTTATTTATCATAGTAGGGTTTTTTAAGTAATTACATTTTTGTAAAGGTTATAAATAATAGTGTTCCACATCCTGAATCCAAATCCCGAATCCCGCATCCCGCAATGCAGGTTGCAGGAGCTTGAAATTTATTATTTGAATTTTGCCATCCCGCAAACTTTGGTTTATTGGACCTAAAAAAATTAATTATTTAGTTTGTTTTAAAATTGTCTTTCTATACTCAAACAGCTTGGAGAGAAGCTTTGTGAGCTCACTATAATTTTGACATGTTAAAAGGCTATAAGTTCCGTAATGCAACTTAATCTGAGATCTAATGTAGATGTAAACAGGACACTATAAGAGGAAGTGATTTTCTCACAGAAATGACAAATCCTTTTCCATAATTACAAAACAAATAATTCCCATTTTTCAATTAGTACGCTGTCAATACGCCATCTGAAAAGTATTTGTGATTCGAATTTACCACCTGACTTCCTCTGTAAAGACCCACCTGGAGATAAGTTGTATTTCAGTCTGATGTGTGTTTTGGAGAATGTTGAATTTTGATTTATTTATCATAGTAGGGTTTTTAAACTAACTACATTTTTGTAAAGGCTATAAATAATAATAATGTTCCCCATCCCGAATCCAAATCCCGAATCTTGAATCCCGCATCCCACAATGTGGGTTTCGGGAGTTTGAAAGTTATTATTTGCAAGTTTTCCATCCCGCATCCCGAAATTTCAAGATGTGGGTTGCGGGATGTAAAAGTTGCAAATAATAAATTTCAAGCTCCTGCAATGCGGTCCCGCAACCCGCATTGCGGGAGTGTGGATTGTTAATCTGAGATCTAATGTAGATGTAAACAGGACACTGTAAGAGGAAGTGATTTTCTCACAGAAATGACAAATCCTTTTCCATAATTACAAAACAAATAATTCCAATTTTTCAATTAGTACGCTGTCAATACGCCATCTGAAAAGTATTTATGATTCGAATTTACCGTCTGACTGCCTCTGTAAAGATCTTGAGTTCATCCAATGTTCCGTGAGTATGATAGAGGTCACAGATAATAGTCATCACGGTACAAACTTTTGTGAAAGCAATTATGCTGGAAGAAAACTCCGATTCGACTGTGCCTATAATGACCATAAAGTGCAGTTCCACGTGACGCTTCCTATATCAATTCAGGCGCACTATTCTGGAGTCTCTCAATCACCTACACATAATAATAATGTAGAATTAGGCCATCTGTAACTCTTCATAACGTAGTATAACCTGGTAGTTATATTAAGACCCACCTAGAGATAAGCTGTATTTGGGTCTGATGTGTGTTTTGGAGAATGTTGAATTTTGATTTATTTATCATAGTAGGGTTTTTAAAGTAATTACATTTTTGTAAAGGTTATAAATAATAATGTTCTGCATCCCGAATCCAAATCCCGCATCCTGCAATGCAGGTTGCGGGAGCTTGAAATTTATTATTTGCAAGTTTTCCATCCTGCAACCCGCATCCCAAAATTTCAGGATACGGGTAGCGGGATGGAAAACTTGCAAATAATAAATTTCAAGCTCCCATAATGCGGTCCCGTAATCCGCATTGCGGGAGTGTGGATTGCACTATCTCAAGTTCAAAACAAAAATTTGTTCTTATATCTGCCTTCTTTGCTTTGTTTCGAGATACTCCTGGAGCTGAAAGCTTCTTGCCACAACTTTAAAGCTCTTTTAAAAAGGCTCGTTACGGAGTTCATTCTCCCTAATTTGTCGATTTTGCAAGTTTTTGAGACGGTTGCTTCAAAGAGCTGAATTTAAAGTTTTAGAAAATAAATTTAAAACTTCCTAGCCAGGATAGCTGCGGTAACAAGAAACTGCACTTTGTTGCCTGGTTGAATTATTGAGCTTTGTATAGCTTTTCAAAATATGATTGCAATTTGTCAAATAAAGGAAAATGTGGAAAATCAAAGCTGAGCCGGATTTTGATAGCTTAAGAATACTGTAGAGAAGCCTCTGGTTATGGCGTCCGGTGGTGAAGTAGGGGCTTCACCAAACCGGCAACAATGGTAAGTCACCGACTCTTTCTTGCCAATTTTTCTCTTGAAATTGAATGCATGTGATAAAATTCCATTGAATTTATTCAAAGAAAACATTGCAAAATTACATCTGCTAGAAAAAGGAAGAAGAAGAGAAGATCAGATATCAACCAACCCTCTATGCATACAAATGTCCCACATACTGAGTATGCAACTGGATTATGTGAGAAGATGATCGTTTGTTTGAAATCACACATGAGGTAATAACAGGATCGTGAGATAAAATTGTGATTTTATCCAATAGCTTTTAATAAGTCCTGGTATCCTACGAAAATTCGTAATAGAAAGGTTCCATAAAGAGCTCATGTGGAAGATTCTGTAATCAAAACAGATCACTATTTATGGTTGAAAGTTTTTCCTTTAAACTACAAAAGCATTACTATTCGCCCATCAAAATCAAATCAGGAAGTCGAGGGCTCATGTCTAAGGTTTTGACATCAGAACAATTCATTATTTGTTTAAAGTGTCTTCATTAAACTCCAAAAGCATTACGTTTGGCTCGCCAAAATTAAAATCAGAATTGCCACAGCCCAAAGCCCAGTCAATATTGAAATCAAATAAGTTCACCAGTTTTTTTTCGAAATGTGTTTCCTTTGAACTTCAGAAGAGCTACAATTGGCCCAATCGACACCTGCCCCAACTATTTTTTGTGGCAATCAATGTTGGTGGGCGACCTAACAGGCAACTGTCTTCACCACTCAACCATGACTCAATTGGCAATAGTTCAACGGTTTTAATGTTTAAAAAAACAAAATGTTTTGAATTATGGTAAAGAAAGAAAATGTTAGGTCACCGTCTTTACCACTCAACCATGACAAAATTGGCAGTAGTTCATCAGTTTTAATGTTTAAATAAGTAAAAGGTTTAGAATTATGCTGAAGAGAGAAAGGTAAAGATAACCTGACAAACTAAAAAGTTTGGATAGAGGCTAAAAAAGGATAAGCTAAACAGATACTTTGCATTCATACCTACAAAAACAATAAATGATGACAACCTCTATTCCCAACTATGCAAGTAGCCTCAAAGGTTAGCGTCGTTTAAAATTGACATCCCTATTTACGTGTTTTGTCCTTTTTCCATCAAGGGGCATGTGACATTTTTTGCAAATCCCAACTTTGATTTGCAGCTTGAAAAACTAACTATTAAAAATACAAGTATTTACAGTAGAAATATATTTATATGAATAAAAAGTCTTTACAATATTGAAGTTCAAGTTTAAGCCACTATATGAATTTTTCTCAATGTGTGGAGGAGGCCATCAAATTCCAACACTGGTAATTGTGGCTTCCCCAAAAGATGCTAACTATGGCCAACTTAGTAGACCTAATTTATACGTAGGACATGGTGTCAATGACATTATTCTATGGTAATATCATGGTTGCGCATTGATTACTGTTGTTGTTGTTTCACCTTCCAGTGACTATAAACAACCATGTTAATGCTCTCATCATTGATGTTGATAACTTCCACACTATCATAATTGAATGGTCTGCCTGCTCCCTTGCCAATAACTTCTTTGTGATGCTTTCCAACTGACCATGTTGGTTGTCTCCTTTTGTCTTCTCAATGTCAAGTAGGCCATCAACGATCTCAAACCTACTTAGGATAGAAAGACTCCAAAATTTGAATAGCTAAGTGTCGATCTAGATAAGTTAGAGCAAATCGGATGACTTATAGTGTGCTTCATCAGCTATTTTATCTGCAGTATAATTCATAGCCACCTGAAGAGCTCCAAAAAAGAGCTGATGATTTCATACATAATTTCAAAAGGTCGATCGTAACAACTAAAACATTATGTTAGTATCCAAGATTTACAGGATTATGTTTGCATGAAGGACGTATTCTCTACTCTCCTCATCACAAAACAAGCAATGAGCACAACTATCTCATTGTTGGAGTGATTTGAAGGGGAATAATCCTTTGTTTCTCGAAAACCCTTCTGATTTGTCATTGCTGATCATCGAGAACAACATTAAACGCTGAATGGACAAAATCATCGCGAATCCCAAATCACAAATAGAAGAAAGATTGAAAAAAGTTGTGCAAACATTTGATTTATTTATCATAGTAGGGTTTTTAAAGTAATCATATTTTTGTAAAGGTTATAAATTATAATGTTTCGAATTCCGAATCCTGAATCCCGAGTCTCAAATCCCAAATCCCGCAATGCGGGTTGCGGGAGCTTGAAATTTTATTATTTGCAAGTTTTCCATCCCGCATTCCAAAATTTAGGGATGCGGGTTGCGGGATGGAAAACTTGCAAATAACAAATTTCAAGCTCCCGCAACCCGCATTGCAGGATGCGGGATGCGGGATTCGAGATGCAGAACATTATTATTTATAACCTTTACAAAAATGTAATTACTTTAAAAACCCTACTATGAAAAATAAATTAAATGTTTGCAGAACTTTTTTCAATCTTTCTTCTATTTTGCTGGCGTCTTTGGATATCTTCACATACCAGATTGGCATTGCCATAGCCTCCGTTTTCGTTTGGATCGTTGCTATCAATAATACCATTAAATTGCGGAATTGCGGAACTGATGAAGGAAAAGTGTATACATTGTGGAAATAAAGTTGCAGAATAACAATTTATTAATTTGTTATTTTTTTAGCTTAAAAAACAATATAATGTATATTCGTTCTCCGAAAAGGTCGCAAGTTCAGAACTTCTCCAGAAGAAACCTTCAATTTTAATGGTGCTTTTGTTTTTTCTTGAAATTGACCATTGTTCTTACATTCCATGGAATTAAGCTTCTACGCTTTCCTGAGAACTGTGTACGTCTTAGTAAGAAGGAATACAACTCTATTGCTTTCACAAGAAGTAATACCGTTGTTTAATGTTTATTTTAATATAAATAGAGTGGTATTATTTACATGTTTATATTAAGAATATATATTTTAATTTATGGATGATGGATAATATGTTTATTATAGTACTTAATCTAGTTACTCTATTGAACAGTGATTTCATTTTCTTATTGTAAGATAACTTTGATAGAGTAAGTTGTTTTTTTTTAAGAAAAAGTAAGATATGTAAATTTATAGATAGATTAAGATAGTAAGCAAAAAGTTATTGTATTTTCTCATGTAGTATTTGAGGTAATCATGTTCATGGTGCGAAAATATGATCCATTAAAGTTCATTATGTACCCATATTGTAGGATACAGATTTTAATAAAATAAGCTCTATTAAAATCTTATCAGTACATGATTCAATAACAAGGCTATGAATAAATGTACTAATTGATCACAAAATACTAACAGTAATATTGAATCATCTGAAAAAAGTCTTGTCCAAATTTTTGCCTTCCAAAAATTCGCTATTACAAAAAGTAGATTTCCATCAAATTCAGATAGACAAATCTAAATAGAACTAATATCCAAGGAAATCCCGCAATCTACTCCAAATCCCTAGCAATTCATCAATGTTGGGATAGTTAGTTGATTCAAAATCAAGTTGAACATCACATCTATAATTCTCCATTTCGTTCAAAGTCCAAATGATACTAAACTGTAGCTGAATTATTATGACCCCAAGTTTAACCATAAACTATTAAGATTGTTGTTATAAGCAAGCACTGTTTTGCAATAAACTAATGATAAACAAACCTTAACCAACTAATATTATGATATGATTATGGTTTGAAACCCCGAAATGCTCAAACTCTTGTGAAATATATTAATTATAATGAATTTGCAACTCTATTAGCATAAAATAACATAAAGGTATAGCGTTGGATGCAATAAGCACATTGGGCTCAACCACTCGTATTTCTATTGATTCGGCCACGTGCCCTTCCCTACCTATGTGTTTCGTGCTCAACAGTGCCTTTCTGCATGGTTTCCTACTGCCAAAGGACTTTATGTGCTTTTTTTGCAAGTCCTTGTCCACATTTCCCTTATGTGCTAGTAACATTGTTGTGTGAAGGCTCTTGGAGACAAGCATTCTTGTTCTCCTCACCTCCCATTAAATAGGCTCTCCAATAGGAAATACAGTGGAGTATGTCCTCAACCTCGTCACCACCTCGGAGAAAATTAGCAAGTGGGAATTACAAATAAGGTGATGAAGACTTCGGACACCTGCCACCCCAGTACGAGCATTCGCTCCAACTGTCAGTCGCTAAACATGGTCCCCATGCAGGAGGACTTTGGAAGCTGTGACCTCTTCGAGGATTTCTGGGGACACACTCCAGAGACAGGAAAACCGTTGTATTGTGCAGCTGGAAGTATTCCTACTCAGGAATATTCAAAGTGCATCACATCCAGGCCTTGATGGTTGGAAATTTCCTGGTGCAGACAACTAGGATGATAAAGGAAAATAATTTCATATTTTCCAACCATCAATACCCCCTGAAAAATGAGCTTATGGAACCATACAGACATTGCACTTTTGGCCTTTCTCTCAATGCTCATTCATCCTCGTTTTTCAGTAGCTCCGGACGGTGGCGCTATATAGGGTGAGCCAGACAAACCGGAAAAAACCTTACCAGCATAGCTGCACACATGACAACTGGCAATCATAACAATAGTACAATAGACAAGTGAGCGAGGATCTTCACTCCTTGCGGAAAATCCAGTCAAGTCATCTCCTCTGATATTCAATTATCATATTGGCCATGGATAAGACCTTATGTGTTCTCCTGCGTTGTTGCCCAGGTGGGTCAAGGCATTTGGAATTGACCTTCCTTGCCCTTACGCAAATGCAGCAAGTGGGATAAGAACAAATTCGGCTAGCCCCGTTTCTTTGTTTCATGTAGAGACAAGATTTACTGTTGCAAATATCTAAATTTCATGATGGATCCTCGGAGTTGGGATAGCAGACGATGCTAGGAACATAATCTTGACCTATAGAATGTTGCGAATGGTGTCTGGGGACTTAATTACTGGTCAGAAAAAACATATCATATGTGGGAATGTCCTTTTTATACCATGTTCATCGATACATTTCATCCACGATGAGAGATTTGGTTCATCAGCCGATCTTGAACCACATATATTTCATTTGCTTCTCTAGTTATTTTCATCGTGGATCAGCTTCTTAGCTTTATCTGCACAATTTAATTCAACGGAATCAACACAGACCCTCGATCTGGAACCTGCTTTCATCTGGACTGCCCGATCGTGGGTACATTCAATCCATCGCGTGAATCCATCGGATTCATAGACCCTCAAATGTTGTCAGCTTTAAGTTATCCCATAGTGTGTAAACTTGACATTTGTCACTTTATCGATGCATTCTTATGATGGTATAAAGATATCCTTGTTGCTTAATCATTATATATGAAATATCTTGGTTAATCATCAAATCATCATCAATATCACGCACTCCAAAGACCAAATCTTTCTACTGCAATATATTGCACATCTTAGATTCTCCTCCCCTTGCGGGCTTTCATATCACCGTTTAAGTGATCTTTCCTGGTCTCCAAGAGATAATGGAATTTTATATAGATCACATTAATCCCAAGTTATAGATATATACATCATGAAAATCCCGAACTCATGATAGCATTTGTAATATTTAGTGAATAAATAGAGCCTCCTACTGAGGCAAATATCATTTGGACCTCATTTATGGTTTTTTATATGCACAAAAACTGCGCTCTTGAGCATCATTAATTCCCCTCTCATGGTTGTCGAAGAAAAAATTTCCAACATGGTGATACCAAAGGCCGGAATGGGAAGAGATGGGAAGATAACTTGGAAGTTCTACTTTCGAAGAAGGGGCTAAAGAACAAATGAAGTGCAAAAACATATGCACTTTAGCTAGGAAAATGTTTGGAAATTTAGCCAGCAAAACGTATGGAAATGGATGAGGATTGTAGCGCAGATAAATGTCCAACACGTCACTTTGTACCATTACAATTTGGTGTTTACTACCTTTTTTGTATTATAAAAATAATGATTATTGACCCATTTTGTTCTTCTTAAGCTTCTTCAACATTGTCATTGTGTATAAAACAGTTTCGTCTAAGATCATTGAGAAAAATTCCAAAGAATGAGGGTAACAATCACTTCTGTGATTAATATGATCACGTAATATATGTGAATTATCTTGCTTGATCATTAAATCATTGTCAGTATCACCCGCTTCAAAGACCAAATATTTCAAATCCAATGTATTTGACATCTTGGATTCTACTCTCATTCCCAGCTTTCATATCACCGTTTATGTGATATTTTATGTGCTGCAGGAGAAAAGGGAATTATATACAAATCACGTTAATACCAAGTTATAGATATATACTATATCAGGAAATTCCCGAACTCATGATTACATTTGTAAGATTCAGTGAATAAATAGACCCTCCTATTGAGGAAAAAATCATTTGGACCTCATTTACGATTTTTTTTTGCACAAAAACTACACTCATCAGCGTCATTACTTCCGCTCTCATGGCTACCAAAGAAAAAACTCACAGTGTGATGATATCAAAGCCCGGAATGGGAAGAGATGGGAAGATAAGTTCACACTGCTACTTGCAACGAAAGGCCTATAGTTTCTGGAGAGACATGGGATTCGTGAAGATTACAAATTTCATTCTATTTCACTCCAACTTAGATAAAGGGTATCATTATTTGTTTACCCTTCTTCTCAATTGTTTTCCATCATGATGAATAATGAAATTGCAACAAATTTATTCTTCAGGCTTTCCTAATATGCTACTATGCGATATATTTTTAAACAGGATATCAAATGATTTTATCTTTCTCACAGATGGAGATTTCTCTACACCGAAATACCCCAACTAAGCATCTTTCCATTCCAGGTCTTTTCAGCATCAAGTCTTTTACACTGCTAAAGAATTCTTCAGACTTGGAAGCTTTTCACCTTTACAACGATTGCAAATTTACCTACGGAAACCTATCGAAATGTTTCCATGTTTTAGTTGGTTCAACATTATCATTGTGTATAAATTGAGTGTCCATTCATAAAAATAAGATGACCTTTCTCCTATTTAACAGATTTTCGATTTCCCAGTTTTGAGATTCCAAAACATATTCGCATTTAACATTTAGCTATTTTCAACTTTCGCTAATATTGTTCTTTGCAAATCTTTTTTTTTTCACTTTGCAAACAACGACACTGAACATATTTTAAATTGTTATCATCTCTTTCGTTATTTCGATATGCATAAAAATACTTTATTTAAGTACAAACAGTGAAAATAAAGCATGAAAATCGACATTTTGAATTTCAAAATTTAGGAAATAGAAACACCGGCATGTTCCTATTTGAACACATAGCATTTCTGCTTATGTTGCAAAGTTTGATATTGGAATAAGTATGTTCCTTATTGCAGAACATACGACATAGGTTTCCTGGTACCGAATTGTCAGAAATTGAAAAAGGAACATTGACATGTTTGTATTTGAACACATAGTATTTTTGTATATGTCGCAAAACTATAAAAAAAGGGTTGTGACTTATATTGCTTGTGTACCTTCATAATGTTGTAATACGCATCCTGAACTTACTTAAATTTTAAAAAATGTTCGTTTTTAAGAATTGAGTGTTCAACAAACATGTGTATAATCTCCACCTTTAAAATGTATTTTATGGCTCTTGGACTTTCATTTGCTATTTTGGACTTTAGGGTATGGTAGGTTTGTGTTCATTTTTTTTTTTTGTATACGCCAACATTTGTTTTTGAGTTTTTATGTGTTTTTATGTGATAGTTGATTCACAAATTCTGAACTTCAACAATCAGTTATCCAATGCGACCATTTCAAATTTTTTCTCCATTAAAATCATATTAAAATACATTTCTTGAATTGTTAAAAAACCGCAACTTATCCAACATTTGATCAACTTAACCTGTTCAGTATAGGAGTCTCTCAGTATATCCTACAGAAAGTGGAAAGGTAATTGATAATCAATTTATCAATTTACCTTTCTGCTTTCCGCATTTCGAAAAGTAAATTGATAAATTGATTATAAATTTAGCTTTGCGGATTGTGCAAACTAAATGGTAAATTAAATGATAAATGGTAAATTAATAATATAATATTAAATTAAATTGATAAATTGAACGATAGGTTTTATGTTTCAAACACCTCTAGAAGCCTGTTCCTTTCTGCAAACGGATAAATTGATGCCTCAAGTTTGTGTCTCGGTGTATTACTTAATTGTCTAGGCACTATTTGTCTCAATTATAAAAGGAATTGAAATTCAACAAGAAATGAAGTGACACACAACATAAATATTAAAATGCTAAATCAAAACAATAATTTAAACAACACAAAATTCAAAAATACAGTAGAGGCAAGAAATTAGACCCTTCCTCATGGAAGAAACAAGAAAATGGAAATAAATGACAACCTCTCTCACAGGTAAAAAAAGACAATGGAAATAAACGACAGAGTCTCTCTAAATTTTATTAACTATCTCGTTTTTATTTTGTGATTTTTGTTGCGCAAAAACAAATTTCGATAATTTGTCATCCCGCATCCCACAAAATGTGGGATGCGAAGATATTTTGTGTGCACGAGTCGGACATTCCACAACCCGCATGCTGCAAATGGCGGATTGCGAGATGAAAATTTGACAAATTATAAACTTCAAGATCCCACAATCCGCATTGCAGGTTGCGGACTCATGCACATAGCCAAAAATCGACTCTGAAAATTTGGTGTGCCTTTTGACAAGTTCTTCAGAGTCAACTGAGTAGTTTGATGCAAATATCGATGGTGATGCAACACTGCATTGATATTTTGTAGTAGAATGGTGTGAGTCGGATGTGGACAACTAGGAATTACAAGGATTCCAAGCTATCACATATGTGTCAATAAATTTATTTGCAGCTGCAACTGCAACATTGTTTATGTTTTATTTCTTTGTTTTGAATGTAGAATGACGAATTTTTATTTGGATTGTTTTAACATCCCGCAACCCGCAAATCTGCAACTTGCGGAGTGCGGCAAACCTTTCATTTGATATTTCATTTTCAAACCCACATCCCGCATCCCGCAAATGCAGGGTGCGGGAGAGTTTGTATATGTGTTAATTTTAATCAACCTGAATCCTGCATCCCGCAATGTGCGGAATGCAGGTTGCGGAGTTCCTATTATTTTCGTCTGGTTTGTGTTTGCCCGCACCCCATATCCCACAAAATACGGAATTGTGGGTTGCGGAGCTAATTGAATCAAGTTTGTACTATTTTGCGTTCCCGCATAACAGCTTAGTATTTTAGTCATTTGTTCATTCAATTTATTACTATAGTCAATCCTGAATTAGTTTTATTTTTCGCTTCCCGTTGTTTTGTATTTTCCCATGTAGTATTTGAGGTAATCATGTTCATCATGTGAAAATATGATCCATTAAAGTTCATTGTGTACCCATATTGTAGGATACAGATTTTAATAATATAAGCTTTATTAAAATCTTATCAGTACATGAGTCAATAACAAGACTGTGAATAAATGTACTAATTGATCACAAAATACTAACAATAATATTGAATCATCTGAAAAAATTATTGTCCAAATTTTTGCCTTCCAAAAATTCGCTATTACAAAAAGTAGATTTCCATCAAATTCAGATTGACAAATTTAAATAAAACTAATATCCAAGGAAATCACGCCATCTGCTCCAAATCCCTAGCAATTTCTCAATGTTGGGATAGTTAGCTGATTCAAAACCAAGTTGAAAATCACATCTATAATTCTCCATTTCGTTCAAAGTCCAAATGATCATGAACTGTAGTTGATTCTATTATGACCCTAAGTTTAACCATAAACTATTCATATTGATGTTATAAGCAAACATTATTTTGGAATAAGCTAATGGTAAACAAACCTTATCCAACTAATATTATGATATGATTATGGTTTGAAACCCCAAAACGCTCAAACTCTTGTGAAATATATTAATTATAATGAATTTGCAACTCTATTAGCATAAAATTACAGAAAGGTATAGCGTTGGATGCAATAAGCACACTGGGCTCAACCACTCATGTGTCTATTGATTCAGCCACATGTCCTTCCCTGCCTGTGTGTTTCATGCTCAACAGTGCCTTTCTGCGTAGTTTCCTACTGCCAAAGGACTTTGTGTTTTTTTGGCTCATCCTTGTCCACATTTCCTATAGTACTGGACTTCATGGTATTATTTTCAAATATCTACATTTCATGATGGATCCTCAGAGTTGGGACAACAGACGATGCTAGGAACATAATCTTGACCTATAGAATGTTGTGAATGGTGTCTCGGGACTCAATTACTGGTCAGAAAAAACATATCATACATGGGAATGTCCTTTCTGTACCATGTTCATCAGGACATTTCGTCCACGTTGAGAGATTTCGTTCATCATCCAATCTTGAACCACATATATTTCATTGCTTCTCCAGTTATATTCACCGTGGATCAGCTTCTTATATTTATCTGCAGAATTTAATTCAACGGAATCAACACATACCCTCGATCTGGAACCTGCCTTCATCTAGACCGCCCGATCCTGGGTACATTCAATCCGTCGCGCAAATCCATCGGATTCACAGACCCTCACATGTTGTCAGCTTTAAGTTATCCCATAGTGTGTAAACTTGACATTTGTCACTTTATCGATGCCTTCTTATGATGGTATAAAGAAATCCTTGTTGCTTAATCATTATATATGAATATCTTGGTTAATCATTAAATCATCGTCAATATCACGCGCTCCAAAGACCAAATCTTTCAACTGCAACATATTTCACATCTTAGTTTCTCCTCCCCTTGCGGGCTTTCATATCACCGTTTAAGTGACCTTTCGCGGTCTCCAAGAGATAATAGAATTATATACAGATCACATTAATCCCAAGTTATAGATATATACTACATCATGAAAATCCCGAACTCATGATAGCATTTGTAATATTTAGTGAATAAATAGAGCCTCCTACTGAGTCAAATATCATTTATGGTTTTTTATATGCACAAAAACTGGGCTCTTGAGCATCATTACTTCCCCTCTCATGGATGCCGAAGAAAACATTTCCAACATGATGTTACCAAAGGTCGGAATGAGAAATGAGTAGAATTGGAAATAATTGGAGACAGTCTCATCCGGGTTTGATGGATTTCATTGGCAGCTCCATTCCATCTTATTGTTTTTATGTTTGTTTGACATTCATTTCCCATCACTCAGTGAAGTCTTTCCTGCACTGAATCAGCACCCTGTCCCTCTTCAATAACCCAAGCATTCCCTCTCGGTGGCATAGCAGGATTGATTTCTTCAATTCCAACTTTTAATTTGTCCACACCAGATGGGTATTGCATGTTGTTTTCCGCTAAGCCATATTTGTATGTGGCATTTCTCTCTTCTTTACCATTTTCTTATTTCATTGGAATTTCTCTTTTCTCCTTAGATACCTCTCACGCACTGTGCATCTCTATTATAATTCTTCTCTGCTCGCATCTCCCATCCAGATAACTGGAATGCAACTTCTTCTTCTACTCCCTTTCTACCCCTGGTGTTGAAACATGACCACTTCAGCCTTGTTTTCCCCCATGTGTTGCATTGTCAGCTTTTCCTTGTTCCACAGTAGTTGGTATCTTCTTTTGAAGCCAAGAAATTATAGTAGAGGACGAGTTGGCTCATGGGTGAATTGACATTTCAGTTTCACGCAAATGAAATGCACTTGTAACATGGTCAATCCGACCCTTGAGGTCTATAAATAGAATTTAATAGGTAGTAGGGATAGTTATTATTGAAGGAGTTGTCTGCTCTGTAATGAAAGCATAATATAATAAAAAATGCTCTTAGGCCCCTTTTAAAACTTTCTTGAGTATCGATTTGGTTATATTTTTGCATTATCTCTGTTTTTTTCCTCGGAATGTATTATATATGTTATGTTCTCTTTTATTAATTTCTGCAACAAACGATGATGATTTATATTATAATAAAAAGGAAACAAACGATACAAACTTGCAGAGCCATGAGATTGGTTTCCAAACTATGATGCTCATCAACAAGAAACCAACATTTACAGTTTTTCTGTTCTCATTTCAAATGTTGGATGCATTCATATTTCACAATAGAAGTTTAATTTATGTCTGAAATTAAAACTATACTAGTCTAATTAGGTTTTTGTATGCAAACTTCCAAATTTCATACCTACAGTGTACTTCGATTGGAATTGGTGTGCATTTTTAGTTATGGCCATGAAAAATTGGAAAATACTATCAATTGTTGTTTTGAAAGACTTGGATTTTACCGTAGATCTTACAATTTACAGAAATGAGTACAAGAGTTTGTAGAAAAGGTTGGGATGTCTATGTTATAGTGCAATTTATTCAATATAGCATGAAATGATGATCTGTCAATTCATTTGTTGAATATATTTCAAGAATATTTCATATGTCAATTCATTTGTAGAATATATTTCAAGAATATTTCATATGTCAATTCATTTGTAGAATATATTTAATCATTTGTAGTTTCATACACACTTCTCAATATGGGTTGCACATTAAACTCTCTTAGATATAGGAAAAATGCACATATGGATTACACATTACACTTGTATTACACATTAGAAACACATTAACCATATCAAAATATATGCATGCCAAGAAATACTGACTATTTATATTACAACAATAGTAGTATGTACATAGACATCAAATGTACACCATATTATTTTAGAAATCTAGGCTGCTTGGGAGGTTTTTGCAATTCCTCCTTTTTAGAATAAGAAAAATCACTATAGCTTCTCTTGCCTTTTCCAGAACCCTCCATATGTTTTAATTGTTTTTCTTGGTCTTTTACTTTGTTTGCAAGATTTATCACTTTTGTATGCAATCTATCTTTTTCTTCTAGGCATTTCTTCAACATCTCTACATTATTATTTTTCTGATATGAGTGCTCATCTTCCTTTGATATTTCATTTTCAAACCCGCATCCCGCATCCCGCAAATGTGGGGTGAGGGAGAGTTTGTATATGTGTTAATTTTAATCAACCTGAATTCTGCATCCCGCAATGTGCGGAATGCGGGTTGCGGAGTTCCTATTATTTTTGTTTGGTTTGTGGCTGCCCGCACCCCACATCCCGCAAAATGCAGAATTGCGGGTTGCGGAGCTAATTGAATCAAGTACAATTGAATTTTTTTTGTATTTGTTGGTTCACATTGTTGATCAAGCTAACATAAGAATGAACAACTTGAAAGTGGCATAATTTCACCACATCAGTATTGTTGGCGGTATTTCAATTGCGTTTATGCCAACTACTTGTAGATTTGTATCGTTCATTAGCTTTGCTAACCCTTGTCCATTAATTAGTTTGGCATAAGAAACTGCAAACTACAAAAGAAAATACATTAATAACTAATAATCAGACAAAGCAGCAATAACAAGAAAACAAAGCAAGGGGCAGACTAAAGGAATCCCCACATTTCATGGCGTATTCTTCACCGTAACTGTTCGATTTCTCCATAAGACGAGCAATTGCAGGAGCATAAACAAAGAAAATTCTTAATCAAAGTCTCTCAAAACTTCAAAACATCACAGTCACCGCAAGAGAAAATTTCAATCCATCACCGCCTCCGTCACGACCACCGCCAAGACATTTCATCCTTTTGTCTTGCCTTGCCACACCACCTACCTCCACTAGCAGCGTTTCAACCATTTGCCTTGCCACACCACCTCTGCATTGAACATAAACAAAGACAAAGAATGATATATATACATCTATCCACAAACAATATGACTGAAGTTGAGATTGTTGAAGCTTGGTAGAAAAGATCAGCACATTACTCTGCAAAAATCACAACACATTACTACATTGCAGGATGCAAGATTCGGGTTGATTAAAATTAACACATATAAAAACTCTCCTGCATCCCGCAAATGAAAAGGTTTGCCGCACTCTGCAAGTTGCGGATTTGCAGGTTGCGGGATGTTAAAAAAATCCAAACAAAAATTCATCATTCTACATTGAAAACAAATAAATAACACATAAATTTTTGGAAATTGGGTAAGTTAAAGTATCCCAATAATCAAATAAAATCGTAATAAAACCCTTTAAGTTTTACTAAGAGTCTTACCAAGTAATTTTTGTATGTAAAATTTGGGCTCCTGTGTCATAATGACATGGGATCTATTGTACTTACACATTGGTACTTCTAAAATAGACACATTGTGCAACTGGAAGTATTCCTATTCGGAAATATTCAAAGTGCATCACATCAATTATTTCTTGCACACTTTATAATCCAAATTCGAAACCCCAAAAAAACTCAATTATAAATGTCTTAACCTAAAATTTCAAAACTCACTATTAATATTGACAAAGGTTGGCTTGCGAAAAAACAGAATATTTTTACCCTCTCGGCGTTTTTTTGCACCTCTTGGTGCAAATGCTAGTTAAATACATTACATATACACATAGCTTGTATAGTTATTAAACTAACTTAACATTACTTACTTAGTTACTCAACTAGCCTTCGTATTGCATATGAAATAAAGCAAGCTAGTAAAGGAAGTATCCATCGAGCACTAAAGTAATCTGCATAGTATGAAGGCCCAATCAAATGCACATTAACATGCATATGTCTAGTTTTAAAAGGTAGATAAAAACACGATATCTCACCCATGCCTTAGAAAATGGCACTCCATGAGCATTTATAAGTTATGTTGCTATCCATGCTACTTAGGTCCATAGTTCAACCATCATGAGTGCTTGTGCTCTTATCATGACCTTTGGTTATTTGCAATGCTTTTATACATGTGGGGATGTGAAAGTACAATTTTGTTAACCAATTAGGACATTCAATGCAATACAATCAAATACAATACACAAATCAAGGGCATATGGAGCTTTCAAGCCAAGTGTTTTATCGGGTAGTTTAATTAAGGCTTTCACCCACTTTTGGGGTTCGATTTAGATATGCAAGCATCCTATTCGATCTTTCTTCCCATAGCTATTTCCATGTTTCTTCATGTGCCTTTGCCATGGAACTTTATTATGAACTTTTTGAAGCTTTCATCTAAATGTTCCTTTGGCCACAATTTCATTTTGCCAATTTATAACATTAGCATCTTTGCTACTTCCTTTTTAGCTATCTTTATTTGAATGATTGTTGAATCTTAAACCATACTCTAAAACCAACATGTACTACATCATACTTTTTCGATCTCCAATGGGTTATCCATCATATTAGTTGATAAAGTGGTAGTGTGGTTGTGTCAATCGATGACCTCAATAGGTGAAGGGGTTTCTCATAGTTAAGGATCAAGATGGAGGTTGATTGAGAAAAGGGGTAGAAGAAAAAGTGACATGTGGTATCTAATATAACCTCAATGACACTTGAAGGTGAACTCTTTGTACAAGGGTTGGCACGTGTTGCTCCTTTTATCACAAGCACAGAGGTTGAATAGTTGGATGCAAGTTTGATTAAGTTAAAAGGGTGTTATTAGTATGTTGCATGGGGAAGAAAGTCTTGAGGGCTTACTTGACTCAATCAAGGTTGTTGTCGTTTATTGTTTGGATTTCTCACATTGGTTGTGTCTATAAAAGAAGAGGATTCACTACATGGAATTGGTACATTTTTATCACACATCTCACATTGTTAATACATTTGTATTACTTCATTATCTTATTTAATTGTCTTCTCAATTATTCTTTATTTTGTAGGTTCATTTGATTTTTAATATTCTAAATATTAATCATGTGATAACTTAATCATAGAAAACATTCATCAAATAAGAAATTTACTATCATCAAATTGTTGGATTGTGTAATGTTAATATTACATGTATAATGATGTTTAGTGTGATGTCGTAAGATATTATGATGTCTTATATAGCAAAGGAAGACATAAATGTCTCGATCTTATGTAATCGAAGTTATCCCACATGCATCATGGAGAAATATTCTCCTATTACCATTCATTATATAAAGAATTGAAAATTTATTTATCGCACATGTATTATGGAATGTAATTCTTTCGTACCTCTAACTATAAAATAGAGGTGAAGGTGAACCTTTGGGCGTATGTTGAGAATTGTATTCTTCTGTAATTGTAAAGCTTGTGAAGCATCAAGGGAATCCTTTTGTGGAAGCGATCTTTGATCTAAAATGAAAGGAGGAGAACACTCACTTAGTTTTCTAATATTTAGAGAAGCATAGTCTAGGACAGTGTTTTTTGTAGCATGTGATGACTGGATGTATGTAAGAATCACTTTATTGTAATTGCAGGCAAAATTTGAATATGTCTATATGTATGCCTCCTTAACCAATTGAACAATATCGTTCAAAATTGTAATAAAATTTTGAGCTGTGAGCTTTTTTCATGGAAAAAGAAATATGGAGTGGAGCATAAGTGTAATTAAAAAAAAAGAGTGGAGCTCAAGTATAAGGGTATTTTTGAAGAATAAAAAGACAATACCTTCCCCATTGGTGTTTTACCATGTATCTTGCTTTGCATGTTAGCAAACATATTGTTGTATGTTTATGCATATTCTCAACATTCTAACAAAAACAAGAAATTTACTATTAAAATGTCAAAAAATATAAATCAAACAAACATATATATATATATATATATATATATATATATATATACATATATATATGGGTTGGGGGAGGGCCCTTAAGGGTTAAGGGCTCTGTGGAAGGAACAGTTCGGGCGAAAATTATGCGAAGGTTGGGAAGTAGCAGTTAAAGCGAAAGCTCGGATATCTATGTGATTTTATGTTTTTATGTTTTGAAAGGGTTTTATGACCTAAGGTTCTTGATACAAGTTATCGTGATAATGTTGGATGAAGTATATTATGATACAATCACTCCAGAAGGACATAAACGCATTTTCGTACAAATGGCATCACCAAAGCAGGTAGGGTCAGACGCTCCCACATGGGAGAATACCAGACCCGCACTCTCAAACAAGAAAGATGATGAAGACATGAAAGCCATTAAGACTGGCGAGAAGAAAAAATCAGAAGCTAAAACTAAAAAGTAGGCCGTAGCATTAGTAGTGGGAAGAGACATAGCGCTTGCAAAGGTACCTAGTTATTTGTCCTTCGCCCAGGTCAGACGGTTCTGCGGGAAATCAGTTGGTGAAGCGGCTCTCTGAAAGTGGATGGAAGAACATTGGAACACGCATATGTGGTAGCTCCCGACGTTTCATATACTGTCTAGAGGCTGGATACTGTTTCGAGTCAAGACGGAGGCAGAACATTATACTCTATTAGAAAACAATTGGCACTGGGGACATTCGGGACTTATTCTCAGGAAATGGGCGTGGATTCTGACACCAATAGATAGCTGCAGAACGTCTAGAGAATTTGGGCCATCCTACCAGGCCTACCAATGATGTTCTGGCAAAAGGAGATTATGGAGGCCATAGGAAGCAAAATTGGCAAATTTATAGCTCTAGAAGAAGGTTGGGAACAAAAGGTTGACAGAAGAAGTGCGAGGATACTGATAGAAATTGACCTTCAAGACGGACTGTATGAAGAAATTCACTTGGAACTTAACGGTAGTAAGTGGCGGCAAAGGCTCGATTACTAGAAGATACCCTTTAGATGCTTCTCAAGTAGACAGGTCGGGGGCACTTAGCCAAGGAATGCAAAAAATTGGAGCAGAGGGCCATTCAGCACAAGAACAAGGATAAGGGCATAGCCTGAGACAGGAAAAGCAAGGATTCCCAGCCAAGCGACAGGATGCAAGAACCTATAATGACATAAGGAAGACTGTAAACAAACCCTGGTAAGATGGCTCTAAGCCTTGAACAAAATTCTTTTTCTAAAACTAGGGGAGGAAGCGAACATCCCACTGAGGGGACCATGCCACGGAGAATTGAAACACCCACGGATTCAAAAACCTCAGATAGAGAGTTAGAGCTCGAAGGAAAAATAACTCGCGCAGGGACTACTACACCTGTTGTGAATACAACCTTAGAAATTCATGAATAATCTCCCCCAGAGACAATTGTCACGCAATTTGAAAAAGAGGTAGTGACTCTGATCAAGGAACTCATGTTGAGACTGTTGTTAGATACAACAAATGTCATGCATGCGGAATGTAAGGAGATAACTCTGGACAACAAGGATACTAGAAAAAAGGTGGTGTCCCCTAAACAGCCACCGTCGTGGATCAGACACAAAATCTATAATACCCGGTCCAAGGCAGCAGCTGACAAATACCAAGTGTCGTCCGCAGGATTAGCATCAGACAAGGTGGCCAAGGTAACACTAGGAAGGAGGTATCATATCGCAAAAGAAAAATCTCAAGCTGAGGTGGACATAAGGAATGGTAAACAGGCTACGATTGGTGGGGCCCTTAGAGCAGGACAAGCCCAGACCAAGGGCCCATGATGCTAGTTCTCTCCTTCAATGCAAGGGGGTTGGGGAGCTCCCCCAAGATAAAATCTCTCAAAAGAATGATCGATAGCATAAATCCTATGATCATTTTCATTCAAGAGACAATGATGGAGGGAGAAAAAGCCAAGGAAGTGCTAGAGCCCTGGTTGAAGGGTTGGAGTTTTGGCTTCATCAGTTCTGAAGGCCACTCAAGAGGACAAATAACTGCCTCAAACCAGGAGTATGAGAAAATGCAGGAGGAGAAACACAACTCAGTACTGAAAATAGTCCTCAAAGAAAAGGCCTCAAGGAAATTCTTTGCACTGTATAATGTCTATGGGCCTTATTTTAATAAAATTTTGAGATGTGAGTTTTTTTCATGGAAAAAGAAATATGGAGTGGAGCATAAGTGTAATTAAAAAAAAAAGAGTGGAGCTCAAGTATAAGGGTATTTTTGAAGAATAAAAAGACAATACCTTCCCCATTGGAGTTTTACCATGTATCTTGCTTTGCATGTTAGCAAATGTTTATGCATATTCTCAATATTCTAACAAAAACAAGAAATTTACTATTAAAACGTCAAAAAATATAAATCAAACAAACACACATATATATAGGGGTTGGGGGAGGGCCCTTAAGGGTTAAGGGCTCTGCGGAAGGAACAGTTCGGGCGAAAATTATGCGAAGGTTGGGAAGCAGTAGTTAAAACGAAAGCTCGAATATCTATGTGATTTTATGTTTTTATGTTTTGAAAGGGTTTTATGACCTAAGGTCTTGATACAAGTTATCGCGATAATGTTGGATGAATTAGATTATGATAGAATCACTTCGGAAGGACACAAACGCATTTTCGTACAAATGGCATCACCAAAGCAAGTAGGATCAGACGCTCCCACACGGGAGAATACCAGACCCGCACTCTCAAACAAGAAAGATGACGAAGACATGAAAGCCTTTAAGACTGGCGAGAAGAAAAAATCAGGAGCTAAAACTAAAAAGCAGGCCGCATCATTAGTAGTGGGAAGAGACACGGCACTTACAGAGGTGCCTGGTTATTTGTCCTTCGCCCTGGTTGGACAGTTCTGCGGGAAATCAGTTGGTGAAGCGGCTCTCTGAAAGTGGATGGAAGAACATTGGAACACGCATCTGTGGCAACTCCCGATGTTTCATATATTGTCTAGAGGCTGGATACTGTTTCGATTCAAGACAGAGGCAGAACATCAGACTCTATTAGAAAACAATTGGCACTGGGGACATTTGGGACTTATTCTCAAGAAATGGAGCGTGGATTTTGACGCGAATAGAGAGCCGTAGAACGTCTAGAGAATTTGGGCCATCCTACTAGGCCTACCAATGATGTTCTAGCAAAAAGAGATTATGGAGGCCATAGGAAGCAAAATTGGCAAATTTATAGCTCTGGAAGAAGTTTGGGAACAAAAGGTTGACAGAAGAAGTGCGAGGATACTAATAGAAGTTGACCTTCGAGACGGACTGTATGAATAAATTCACTTGGAACTTCACTGTAGTAAGTGGCGGCAAAGGCTCAATTACTAGAAGATACCCTTTAGATGCTTCTCATGCAGACAGGTCGGGCACTTAGCCAAGGAATGCAAAAACTCAGAGCAGAGGGCCATTCAGCAAAAGAACAAGGATAAGGGCATAGCCCGAGACAGGAAAAGCAACGACTCTGATCCAAGCGATAGGACACAAGAACATATAATGACAGAAGGAAGAATGGAAGCAAACCCTAGTAAGACGGCTCTAAGCCCTGAACAAAACTCTTTTCTGAAACTAGGGGAGGAAGCAAACATCCCACTAAGGGGACCATGCCGCAAAGAATTGAAACACCCATGGATTCAAAAACCTCAGATAGAGAGTTGGAGCTCGAAGGAAAAATAACTCGCGCAGGGACTACTACATCTGTTGTGAATACAACCTTAGAAATTCACGAACAATCTCCCCCAGAGACAATTGTCGTGCAATTTGAAAAAGAGGTAGTGACTCCGATCAAGGAACTCACGTCGAGACTATTATTAGATACAACAAATTTCATGCATGCGGAATGTAAGGAGATAACTCCGGACAGCAAGGACACTAGAAAAAGGTGGTGTCCCCTAAAGAGCCACCATCATGGATCAGACACAAAATCTATAACACCCAGTCCAAGGCGGTAGCTGACAAAGACCAAGTGTCGTCCGGAGGATTAGCATCAGACAAGGTGGCCATGGTAACATTAGGAAGGAGGTCTCATATCGGAAAAGAAAAATCTCAAGCTGAGGTGGACACAAGGAATGGTAAACAGGCTACGATTGGTAGGGCCCTTAGAGCAGGACAGGCCCAGACCAAGGGCCCATGATGCTAGTTGTCTCCTTCAACGCAAGGGGGTTGGGGAGCTCCTCCAAGATAAAAGCTCTCAAAAGAATGATCGATAGTATAAATCCTACAATTATTTTCATTCAAGAAACAATGATGGAGGGAGAAAAATCCAAGGAAGCGTTGGAGCCTTGGTTGAAGGGTTGGAGTTTTGGCTTAATCAGTTCTGAAGGCCACTCAGGAGGACAAATAACTTCCTCGAACCATGAGTATGATAAAATGCAGGAAGAGAAACACAGGTCAGTACTGAAAATAGTCCTCAAAGAAAAGGGTAAACTGGACCTTCTTAAGATTAGTAATGATCAAGATAGGCCTGGACCTAGAAATAGTCAACTGGGTAATGGGATGTGTACAATCAGCCTCTTTTGTTGTCTTGATTAATGGATCTCCCTCTAACTTCTTCAGGGCTTCTCGAGGTCTTAGACAAGGATGCCCCCTCTCCCCTTTCCTCTTCCTACTAATAGCAGATGCCCTTAGCAAAATCATTTTCTATGCAAAAAGGACTGGATCCTACAAAGGAATAAAAATTACCAGCTCAGTGGATTTGACACGTATCCTGTTTGTAGACGATGTGGTAATGATGGGAGAGGGATCATGGGAGAACCTAAAGGAAGCAGAGAAGATTTTGGAACTCTATAAGAAAGCTATGGGCATGCACATCAATGTAAACAAATATATTATGTCAGAAAATGGAATCACAGAGGCAATCAAGGAGAGGTTCCGGGTGGAAACCCCTTACATTCTAAAACCAATGGATGAAGGCTTCAAGTATTTAGGGTTTGTTCTCAAACCCAATGCATACTGCTTCAAAGACTGGATGTGGATGTATAAAAAGATCGAGAGCAAAATAGGTTGATGGGCTTTCAAATTCCTATCCAAAGGAGGACGATTAGTACTGTTGAAAGCAGTGCTACAGAGTATACCGGTTTATTGGGCCAAAATTGCATACATCCCTAAGGGCATGCTGCAGAAACTAAGGAAAAAATT
Source organism: Pseudotsuga menziesii (assembly GCA_001517045.1). NCBI lineage: Eukaryota > Viridiplantae > Streptophyta > Pinopsida > Pinales > Pinaceae > Pseudotsuga > Pseudotsuga menziesii. The sequence continues at coordinate 237,548 of LPNX010670068.1, read as the reverse complement.
CTTCTCATTCCTATGGATAGCTAAGAGAAACACTGAAGGAATCCCATTAGCCAAATGACAACTTCTTGCAAGCCCTAAGGAGCTAGGAGGATGGGGGATCAAGAATCCTTTTCTATTCTGTCAATCCTTGGCTAATAAAACCTAGTGGAGACTGATCAAAAACCCAGATTCCCTCTGGGAAAAAGTCCTATCATCTAAATATTTCCCAAATGGGTCCATTTATGACTGGATTCGAAAAAGAGACAAAACCTACAAAAATGGATCAATAGGGTGGAGAGCCTTGGTCCTAGCTTTTCCTCTAGTAGAGAATTGGGTGGCTTGGATGGTAGGGAATGAGAGACAAATCAGAGTAGGTGAATATCCATGATCAGGAGCAGGAGAAAGATATAAGCTCTCAGAAGGACTAGTCTCAAAACTAAGAAGCTTAGGAATCTACAGCCTAAATCAAGCCTGTTCAACAACCCTGCAAAGAGAAACTCTCTGGAAAAACTCAGAACAGCTAGGATTAAAAGAAGTTCATAAAGAGGAATGGGAGGAATATGTATCAATGCTCAAATCCAATTTCATATATTTAGAAGAGGCTAGGGAAGATAAGTTGGTATGTACAAAAAATCCAGTCAACGGTGACTTCACAGCCAAACTTGGATATAAAACCTAGGCTGAAGAAAATTTCTAGGGAGAAACAAAAGAGTGGTGGAAACAATTATGGAAAGCTGAAGGACCTTTAAAGGCCAAAATCTCTTTATGGCTGTCACTCAATAACAAAATCCTGACCTGGGATAACCTCCAGAAAAGGGGATGGAATGGGCCAAATCATTGTACACTCTGCATTTCAAATGAGGAAAATGTTTCTCACCTTTTTAACTTCTGTTCTTATGCAGACTACGTGTGGAAAATAACGTGCAAAGAATTAAAATTCCAAGGGCACCTCGAGACCACACTGGAACACAAAGCAAAAGCTTGGTGGACAGACAAAGCAGTATGTCTTTACAGTGCTTTCCCATCCCTTTTCATTTATGGAATCTAGTGGGCAAGGAACACTGTAACTTTTAATAATAAGTTAATTCCACTTGAAGTCACTGTTGCCCTTGTGATACAGTGGACCAAAGAACATATATCACAAGTGAAAGAGGCAAAAGTCAGAGTGTTAGTCCCTCCAGCAATAAACAAAGAGATTCCCTGGGCTTTTTTCGATGGAGGAAGCCAAGGGGACCCTCCACTAGGTGGTTCAGGAGCAGTGCTTTACATGCCAAACAAACAGAAGATCCAAGCTAAATTTGCACGAAGCCACTGTACAAACAACAAAGCAGAGCTGGCAGCACTTCATTTGGTTCTTGAACTAGCTCTAAACCATAATATAAACCAAATGCAAATCTTTGGAGACTCAAAGATGGTGGTGGACTGGGCCAATAGGAGGATCCAAATAAATGCCCCTCACCTACAGTAACTTCTCAACGCGATCAATAGGCTTCTGGATCAGTTTACAAGCTTCAACATTGCACACGTATATAGAGAATTGAATTCGAAAGCTGACATGCTATCCAAAATGGCTCTTCTCTTGGAGCCAGGCAAGATAGAAACAGAGGTTCTAGCAGACAATCAAATGTAACAGACAGGAAAGACAAGAACAGACACTACAAGTTGACGAAAATTGTGGAGTTTTTTGTAAATACGATGTAATTTTGTAAAGACGGAATCTAAGGCAATATTTTGATGAAGAAAAGACTATGTTTTCTTCTTTAATGAAAGTTCCTCTGGAACACCTTAAAAAGCCATCCTTTATTTAGAATGGCGGATATTTTCCTATTGGAAAATATATATATATATAGGGGTTGAAGTCATGAGCCAGCGGTAAAGTCTGATGGTTGCCCCGACGGAAGTCCGGTTTCGATTCATGTGGGGGAGATGTGGTATATGCAGGTTGCACCCCAGAAAAGGCATGTACAATTGCAGTGGTGGTTGTACTCAGTGTTGATTATGTCCTGGCCAACATTAAGGCTGACCCCCGACCCGTGAGTTTGGTATCCAGGTGGCGCAGTTGACAATGCTCGCTGGATGGTTTAGAGAAGTTCTCACGATTAGAAAATGTGTGTGTGTGTGTGTGTGTGGGCGTAGCTCGGGTGGTTGGGAGATTTGGTTGTTGCACACCCCACCTGGGTTCGAATCTCCCCGAGGAAATTTGCTCCTTGGGAGCCCTTGTATGTAATGAAATATTACACTGGTAAGTCGTTTATCGTGATTAATGATGCCCAAGTTCATATATACTTGCCTAGCGGGTATAAAATATTTTCTCAAGTGGACGTAGCCATGATGTAAAATTGGGCTTCCATGGTGAACCATTTTTAAAATATATATATATATAATTGAACATTATAGCTTTCCCAAAAAAATATTAATAAATAACTTTAATTATAATCAAATTCAAAGTAATAAAATAAATTCATAATCATTTATAACTAAAACCCAACCTAGTTTAACCAACGATAATCCTATGTTTTATTACAAATTAGATATTCTTCGAGGTCTTTTATATTCATTCATAGTTGGAAGGTGCGCGTTTCATGGAAAAGAGTAATGACTTTTCAATGTTTTGAAGCCCTAATCTAGGAATAATAAAAGCATTTATTAAAACAAAAGTCTTTAAAACTTTATTCCTCACGTTGTTTCGAGCAAAAGAAATAATTCCGTAATGTGTGGTAGATAATATTGCTTGAAGTGTCCCCCTTCATATTCTTCCGTGCCATGTTGTGGATTATGTTAGTGAAATAGAAATGCCAACTCTAATTGGGTGGGTGGGTATGTCCTTTAAATAAAGGATAGTGTTTTTTTAATGGTTTATGAATAGTTGATATATAATTTTAATTAATAAATTTAATGGATAACTAAAATGAGATGGCCCACAAGCATGTGATCAGTATAAAGAGAATTTCACGAAGATTATTAAATTGTGAGAAAGTTGAAAATCATTATTAGATATCAAAAAAATTATGATTGGTTAGTACAATTCAATCAAATAATTGAAGTGAATAACATTCATAATTCTATGTCAATGATTTCAAATTTTGCATAATGTCTGAGAGAATTTCCAAGACCAAAGTAAGCAATTGGAATGGAGCCCTTATTCTTACTTGTAAACAAGTCTCTACCTAGAAGAAAACTGGATTAATCCTTGATCCATAAGTTTAGCTATCATTATACCTTTTAAATTTAAGGAGCATGTAGAGAGAGGTGATCTTGTTATTATAGTTTAAAAGCAATATAAATAATTATTTCGGGGTTATATGGACTAGATCCTTTTTTTTTCACAAAGAAAAATATTATAGTTGATATTCATTAAAGTATGAATCAAACTATACAAGGGATTTATACATTCTTTATCAAAACAAAACAGTCGGAATAACACATCCTTCCATCATTTGTGGATACAAAACATTAAAAGACAATAAGGAAAGTCATTGCTTCATCGAAGAACATTTTAAGCCGCACATGCATAAATTCCAAAAAATCACCGACAAATTTTAGTCTAGTCCAAACACCAGTCATTACCCAAAAATCCAAAAGGAAGCCATCCGTCCAAAAGTGACAAGAAACAGAACATCAAGAAGCGTAGAAAGGATGGGATCCTTGACTAGTCATAATTATGTTGCTCCATTCTTCAAAGAAAAGAACACCCTCAAAAGAAGCCAAGCCTCGCTTTGACAAGAGGTCCGCTTCCGAGTTATACTCCCTAAAAACATGATGGAAAGATAATGAGATAAAATATTGGTGTATCAACCTAATGTGTTTTATCCACGCCTCCAACATAACAACCTGAATCTTTGATCTATAGCATGCCCAATCCACCACAATTTTTTATTCCCCTATCACCTGTAGAGATTTGAAACCTCTGACCTTAGCAGAAAAAAAAGAAACCCATCGAGTGCCAAAAGGTCATTATGTGTGTTTGACCCTAAGCCACATCCCATATGGTTCTTAAAACAAAAAGAAGGAGTAATTTCAAGTAACATACTAGCTCCTGAGACCCGACCTACCAATTGTGAAGCTCCATCAAAATGTCCGACAAGACTAGACCCTTACAAAAACCCAACCACTAATTTCCAATTTTTGTTTTGGGTTATATATTAATGTTGGCCATATTATTATCCATATTGTCATATCGTGTTCTCAATATCAACAATTTTTATTCAATTATTCACGCATTAGAGGAATTTTGAGGTCTAAAATGGGCCTCCTAAGGAAAATAATAAAATAATAGTTAAAATAATAAAATAATATTTATTAATTTTGGAGGAAGAAAGAAAAAGACTACTTTTTGTGTTCGTATTTTCGACATATCTCCCTGTGTTTTTACTCAAATTTCGATCAGGAGAGCTCATTGGATGCGGAATTTGATTCTGCATCCAACAAGTACCCACCTACCCCAAAGAAAAGAAATACCTGAAAAAACGTGATGATGATGTCATCATCACGTTTTTTCAAGTATTTCTTGTTTTTGGGGTAGCAGGGTCCGTCAAAAGTATGCAAAGTGGGTACTTGTTGGATGCAAAATGTCATCATCACGTTTTTCAGGTATTTCTTGTTTTTGGGGTAGCGGGTCCATCAAAAGTATGCAGTGTGGGTACTTGTTGGATGCAGAATCAAATTCCGCATCCAATGAACTCTCCTGATCGAAATTTGAGTAAAAACACAGGGAGATATGTCGAAAATACGAACAACAAAAGTAGTTTTTTTTTATGACAAACATGTCAATTCAACCATTATGGTTGACTCATTTTATTGAAATTCTATTGGTCCTTGAATTCCAACTCACAAGAACTTATTGTTGGCACATTTTCTTATAAGGCCCATTTTAGACCCCAAATTTCCTCTAATGGTTAATTTAAATTTTAAATCATTTTCGTATGAATTCAATATGGAATCAAAATCATCATAGTTGTCGCTAATAATAACAAACACATGGCTCTCCCAGACCCGACAACGTACAACTCATATACAAACGACTTGTACTAAAACTTTTCATAAGAAAGTTGCACCAAAACTTTCATAGAGTAAACACATTAGAGAGGGTTGTGTAAGGTGGATGGCTAAGGTCGTCCCCACTCGAAATCCAACCCTTGCGACTACATGTACATAACTTTTTCGAAAGTCGAAATTTAATGTAATGAAAAAAAAAAGTTAACACATTATGAAGGACTTTATACAACATAACTCCAGGAGAAGAATGGGAGTCAATGCCAAAACAGTGGGTGGAGCCCCCAAAAACATGTAGAACGAGTCAATGACATAGTGACAATATTATTAAAGATCACACATCCCAATAAATAGACAACATCAGCTAACACAAGACAATGATGACACAATTTAAAATAGGGATAAGAAGACCTAACACAAGCCCAATGCAAGGCCATGCCTAATTTAATTAAAAAGACGAAATGGACCATTATAAATTTTTATCGAATGTTATAAATGGATAATAACTTAACAACCATCATTAGTATATATACATCAGCGGATGCTCTATCCAAAACAACCATTTCTCTTAAGTTTGGTTTTGTTAGGTTTCATGAATTTATGGATGGCTCTTTGATCCATGAAGGTGAAACAAATCTCTTGGATATGATGTAACTTTGACTAGGTGGGACTATGGTCATTATTTGTCTGGTAGGGCTAATTTTTTTGCCTTTCTTAAGTTTTGATAAGTAGATCTTCCATGGACTGAAGGTTTTTTTTGTATGAAGAAACAGTCTATAAAGACGTTTGGCATATGTAACTTTTCCTTGATTAATATAATAGCATGAAATGTCTCTCTTTTTTTTAACATCATTAGCATAAATAATATAAATAATAAAATATAAAATACCATAATCGTATTTAATTTAATAAAAAAAAAATTAAAAATAACATAATAAAAATACTATGATTAAATAATTGTTTTGGAGAATAGAATAAAAGTGTGACATTGTTAAATAATTGGATATTTTTAATGATATTAATTTTAAGCATATTTAAAACCATAATCATAATTAGTTGAATAAAAAATCTTAAAAAAAACATTATCACAGTGAAAACGTTACTTACTAGACATTAATTGTTTTGATAAATAAAGTATTGTTTTTATCGTATTGCAGTAGTCTAAATGCTAGAAGTTTTCAACTTTTTCTAATTTCTTTTTTTGCTTGTTTTTCCCTATAATACAGTAAAAAATTTAGATTAATTCTTGAAAAAACATATGATAGTGTTAAACTTGCATAATCTTGATGCTCTTGGGATATTTGAAGGTGTTGAATCTATTTATGCATTCAAAAAAATGATTTGGATACTTCAAAATTCAAATGGTGGGAAAAAAATGAATTCGATCAAAAATTAGTAGAAAAGTCCAAAATATCTAACAAATAGACTACTCCTATCTTATATGCATTTTTAAAAACCTTTAACATTATCGAATAATTAGACATTTTCAATTGCATTAAGTGTCAAGCCTATTTAAAACATTTCTTATCACCATTTCATTTTTGGCCTATTTTAGTTCAAGCTTTAGTCAATTGTGCATGTTCATGTAGTTATCATATTCATCTCATACTATTGTAAAGAATCGAAAGCTTTACTTATTACCAGACATTCGCATGTGTATTATACCTAGCATAGACTACATCATCTATTCATCCAACTAGCGATGACAAGACACTTGTGCCTTTTACCATTTCCTAGGAAGGTTTGATGATTTGCCACCATGGTTGGCAGGTTGCCTACTCACACTTTCTAGGTCATGCATTGGACCCTTTTCTAATTTTTCTAGGTGTTCTTATTGGTTTTTTATTTAATTTAGTTTTCACATGAAAAAAAATGTTTGGAAAGATTCATGCATATTTAACTATTAGATTTTGATTGGAAATCTTGGTAAAACATAAATTAGTGCTTATGGAGGAAAAGAACAATAGTAACTTCTATAAAATCTCAAAAGAATGCAAAATGTGGTGCTTTTGTTGCAAAGATTAAGTAGATTTCGTGGAGCTTTGGTTATTTTAATAGAAAAAATACACTTGGTTCAAGCAGTTAAATATTCTATAAGAATTAGAGTACATGTATTTCCACTACTTTTAAAATTTTTGATAGATTATATTAGAATGTCTACATTCTTACTGGAAGATTTGTTGTTCTAAAAAAGCCTAACAATTAAAAAATATTAATGAATACAATGATTTTGTATTTGGATCTTAACTTGGTTCTATCATTTGTTATAGAAAACTCGAGTGAACCAAAATGTGAGAAGACAACCATGGATTTTACAAAAGAACAAGAATTGGCTCTAGCGAAAGATTCATGGAATGTTATGAAGATAGATGCAACAAAGCTTAGACTCAAGTTCTTCTTGAACTAAACACGGATTACAATGTGTACAAAGTACCCCATTAGATTACAATGTGTACAAATTTATTTTGGAAACCTATAACATTAACATCTTCGCTACATCGTTTTATAGCTATATTTATTCGGATGATTGTTGAATCTTAAGTTAGAGCTCTAAAAGCAAAATGTAGTACTTCATGTATTGTGTTGGTGGACTTTTGTAGTCTCTAATGGGGTACCCATACTATTGGTTATTATAGTGTTTGTGTGGGTGTGTTGCTTTATGACCTAGGTAGGTGAAGGGGGTTTATCATAGTTAAGGATCAAGATAGGGGTTGATTGAGAAAAAGGGGTAAAAGAAGAAGTGCAGAAGTGGTATCGAATATTTTCCTCAATAACAGTTAAAGGCGGGCTAGTGGGGCAAGAGTTGGCATGTGTTTCTATTTTTATCATATACACAAAGGTCAATCATTGAGATGGGTTCAATTAGGTTAAATGGGTTGGTATCGGTATGCTTCAAGGGGGAGGCAAGTGCAAATAAACCAGTTGATTCAATCAAGGTCGTTGTCACTTATTGCTTGGATCACCCACATTGTCTAGAATTGTCTATGGAGGTTGGGAAGAGGATTCAAGTGTGAAACTTGCATATTGTCGGTTGCACATTTGACATGATGAAGGAATGTGTACTATTCACTATCTTCTTCTACTCTCTTCTTGGTTATTCTTTATTCACCATGCTTCTTTAATTCCTAATATTATAGATGTTAATCATGTGATAACCTAGCCATAAA
>LPNX010670068.1:187156-228657 GCA_001517045.1 Pseudotsuga menziesii | reverse complement strand
TATATATATATTATGTAAACATGCACAAGAAACCACTAGAAACTTCATTGTTGTTGAAAAGTGTTAACTAAGGTAAAACATGGGTGTAGACTTCAATACACCCAATCCTATAGGGACATCAAGTATTAACATATTATAGAAATCCAACTAGATGAATTGATCCTAAGACTTCTTATTTACAATTCACATTACTCAACCAATTGCGTTAACCCATTGAGCCATTAACATATATTACATATCTCATTTGTAATATAAATATATTTGACTAAACAAGAGTATGCTATATATCTTTCCTAAAAATATGAAAAATAACTTAACAAAATATACGATAGATATTCAAAATTAAACTAATAAAAACAAGGGAAACAACTACAAAGTTGATAATTGCTACTTAGTTTAATGAAAATATAACCTGGTGTTAATGAACTATTGTTCAAATCCCACAACAAAGATCTTTTATTTATGGCATTGATAAACACAGGAGTCGTCATTAGTCTAAGAAAAAAGATGGTAATAAAGTGTAATGTCAACTAACTTATAGTTCGAACAAATACGTTCATGTACATTGCAAAGTGAAGTAAATTATAACCTTCGTGGCCATTAAGCAAATTACCCATACAAATTTGAGCTCTAAATGCTAAAACCTTTCCATCAACACACATGACTTTGATAAACTCCAAACATGCTCACCCTTTGAGTGAATCCAAGGGAAACTACAAACATGTTAAGAAAAGTGGTTGTGTCCTATGAAGGCTCATTTGATTCGTCAAAAAAAGCCTTCAACATATTTTCACCATCTACTGGAAAAGCCAAATATTAACTACAACCATATCTTTGAAGTTGATAAACATATTCAAGAAAGACAATGCTTATATAATGTTAAAATGAAAAGAAACAATGGGACATATACATGATATACATAATAAAAAAATTACCTTGGAAACCCAAAACGAAGAAAACCAACAAACCCAATGCCACATCTCTTAACCAACAAGCTCAAAGCTACACATCTTTCTCATTTATTTACTTAATCATTCACAATAAACCATTTAGGTATTACGCGAAATAATTGACCCTAAACTACCAAGCAACATTAGATTACAATGTGTATAAAACTGTAGGGAAAAACCAGCCAAAACAACCCATAATTACACCTATAATGACCTAAAAAGAACAAGGACCTAAAACATGTTGAGGTGTATAGTTTATACATGGAAAGAATACAACACATATAATGGCTTTCATGTAATGGAGAACTTGCCAAAGCTCTTTTAATTCCACATCCTAATTCTTGAGACTTTGAGAGAAAATCATGTATTCCCTTGTATCATTTGGATTCTTCTTCATCTTTAAGTTGTTATGCATGTTTCACCATTCATGGTCTCCAAATTAAGAAGTTTGAGCTTATTTATAACATTCTCTATATTGGAAAGTCCCAACTAGATTAATGCATGCATATGTAACATTACATGTTTATTACAAAAGCTCAAAATAATGATATTTATCGATGAAGGTGTTGGATTCATAATTCACATTTAGATTTTAAATTTTTCATTCAACATACATTTAGCTCATGTTTCTACTTATAAGCAACATTTATGTTTATTCCAGTAGATTAAAACAATGTCACAACATAAGTTCTATACTATGTTCATAGAATGGATCGACAACGAAGATAAATACACTACTCATATTTGTCCCTTTATAACCATGCTTGAGATCAAAGACCAAGTTATATTTAGTAGTTTCAAAGTTCCCTTGCAAAAATGTGAAGAAGGTTGGTCGAATGATGATATGCTCTTGCAAGTTCATATCGTATTTGGAAATGTATGAAAATATGGCACTGTTGTTCCTATGTTCATGTTTCATTTTAGAAGCAAACATCTTCTCAAGCACTAGGCTACAAATGCAATATGGCTCGATATGTCCAATGTGGAGAAGCTATCTTTTGAATGGGCAATGTCATTAAAAAGACATACATAAGTTTTTACCAATACATTACCATTATATGATTCTTTATAATTATTTAAAATTGAAATTCAACATATGAACATCAATATTGAAATTTTACATTCATTTCAAATAGTTTTTCTTACTTTAGATGTTTTACATGAGAGTAGTTTTGGGAGGAAACTCTCCATAATGATTTGTATAAAAAAGAAATCACTTAACTAAATGTTTGCATGGTTTATTCATTTGGATTGCTATAAACAAATGTCTTTAGTTCAAGAGTGAAAATCTAAAGTAAAAATAAATTGTTATAAATTGAAATGTAAAAAAGTTATTTAATATTTTTATATAAATTTTATTTTCATGTCGCCTTATCCTTTATGATTACAATGTTTTTATTATTTTTATGAAAAATTCATATATAATATTAATGAATTGAGAAATAATATGAAATAATTACTTAAACTTTTATATATAGAAATTTTATGTTATAAATATTTCTTTAAACATAGATTGGAAATTGTAGTATATATAAACATATTTTTAGAGAGTTATTATCATCTCAAAAAAGGCTTTTATGGAGAGCAACAAGAAGAAATTCAAAAGCAAAGTTTGAAAGTTGTAGCAGTAGAAGACTTACAAAAATGCCTTGTGAAGAAGTTATATCTTCTTGTGGAATAAATCCTAACAAACTAATTACATAACAGTTGGAAAAAAATACATAACAAAATTTTAAGAAAAGGTTAGACCTGGGAGTTCTTGGAGATGGATTCCTCATTCTCCAGTTGTCATGCTGCAACTTCCTCCATTGGGGTAGCCCCATCCTTGCATTTCGTTAACAGTTGGAAAAAAATACATAACAAAATTTTAGGAAAAGGTCAGGCCTGGGAGTTCTTGGAGATGGATTCCTCATTCTCCAGTTGTTCTGTCGCAACTTCCTCCATAGGGGTAGCCCCTCCTTGCATTTTTTTTCCAGCAGCATTCACCTCCAATGCCTCCAAACTATCCTGCAGCGTGGACATCGACTCCTTCAGGAACCCGAACCTAGACTCATTCCCTTCATTGTTGAGAATGAATTGTGCTTGTTGGGTATCTTTTAAGTAAAAAATCGCCAACTTTACTTCTTCAAACTTGACTGCTTGAAACCTTTTCATCTCCTGCATAATTCATTGAAAATCCTCCTACTCACCTATCTGGACCCGAATTCTGGTTTCTGCATCTTCCAGCCTGGTATCCATTCATGATACTTCAAGAGAGGGATTCTTGTTTTCCACCAGAGCCACTTGTGAAACTTCAAACACGCATCTCATCAACTTCTTGAGATCAACAATACATTTTTGAATTTCCACTATATCCCTCTGCACTCGATCCATGAAGTCGTCAATGGTTTCTTCTACAATGAAGGGGAACTCTTACTACCTAAAAATTCTTGCTCACTGGACAAAGAATGAGATATTAGCCTTCTATTAATATGCAAATCATTAAACCTTCTTAAGAGCTTGCCAGTCTATGCGGGATTGTAGAGAGTAAATGCCACACCTAGAAATCATGAGACTATACAAGTCGTCACGTGAAGGACCTTACCAAACTTGCTTCCATCAGGGTTGATGGTTTGAAGGATGTAATTTATCAAGCGTTGGGCCTTAACTTCATGTCGTGTGAAAATTCCACCTGTCTCCCATGCGCTCAAGCCTAAACTTGGAGTTAATGTGTTGTCTTCTTCGAGCTAAGGCCATGGAATGCTCTACTTCACCCCCCTTAGAGATGGGGACGGAATTATTTTTCCTTGCTTGTAAGGAGTCTTTAACATGCACTTCTTCATTAACATGGTAACCACTTTATAATAGGGAGGAATTGTTAACCTTTATTTCTCCACATTTTAACCTTGCTCCAATGTTTTCCAATATGTCGATTGAGCTATTGCTTTACCTTTTGATGTGGAAGAATTGGATCTGAGACGTTTGGGAAAGTAAAGATTGGATTCTCTTTTGTATTCGATCCTTGGCCTTATCTTTTTTCGGATTGGATTTTTTTCATTTTTGGAATGACTACCCAAGAATGTCCAAAGACTTTGAAGGAGCTAAGTGCAGGAGTTCCATAACTTCTAATCCCTATGATAGAGTTGTCCATTCAACTTGATTATTCGTTTTCCTACCCAGATCCCAAGAAAAGTTATGGATTTGATTTCCTATAGGGTGAACAACAACCCACCCTCACCTCGCACCTACCACCCCTAAAGGATTATTAAACTCATAACATGTCAAAAGCTAGATTTGAACCTGGGTGGCGAGAATCATAACCAAAGCTCCTAACCACCCAATGCACACTCAATTGACTAGAAATTTCACACTATAAATTTTTTTTATAAGCTCTATACAAAAAATAAATTATAGTACAAACAATAAGTAGTACATGCATAAGAGGAACATGGAGTTCACCATCCTGTCATGGCTTCCTATCAACCTTTGAATGCTAATACATAAACAGAGACGCATAACCCATGCATGGAGTGTCATCCAAATTCTATCGATGTTCACCATCCATGCGTGGGGGATCAAAACACAACTGTGCAGGCTTATGCTCAAATACATTTCCAAAATAAAACAGTAAATCAAAATGGTCTCGCTAGGATTGGTACTAAACAAAATGTCAGGCATTGAACTGCTCTAGGCTACCTTCACTGTTATCTGCCATAAAAACTAAACTTCAAAAGAGAAAACACAAAAATCAATCAAAATTACGGGTTGCTTCAGCATCTTCAGGCTTATCTTCCAGGATGGGACACTGGTAGTCTTCAGAGCTGGAATTATTGTCCATAGCTTTTTTGACAGGGAGTGCCTTTGTTTTTTGAAAAGTAAGCTCCAACGATCCATATGCCCCGCCTTCTTCTACTTGCATCCACTCGTGGATGCAATGTATGTTCTGTCATGAGCAGTGAGAGGCTCTTTGGCCACTTGATTCTTCTGTCTCCCCATTGGTTTGGAGACTAATGATGGGTTCAAAGAGGAGGAGGACTGGATGGTAGAAGACAAAGAAGGAGAAGGCTAAGAGCAAGTGTCTCTTCCAGATCCCTGAGAATGCAAAAGAAACTAAGCCAACGTATTTTTGACCCTCCATTAGTGCCTGCGACGAATACGAGCTCATTAGCTAGCCATCTATTGAATAAACAATTCTTCTTCCCAATCATCCAACATTTTCCTCAGATGGGCAGGAATGGAAGTGTCATAACCACTTTCAAATGAATCTATGTTGCCTTTGCGTCCAGAGCTTCCCCTGCCTCTGCTACCACGTCGAGGAGTAGTACAGAGTCATCTGGACATAGTGGCAACTAGATAATGAAAATATACCTGGAAACCTATGTTAAATACCACCAAAGATGTGCAGGGAAGAGACAAAACGCCCATAATTTAGCTAGGGGGATCTGCACAACATGTCTAAACTTGAACGGGACCAATGAAATATTTTCGCCAGCTCTCAGAATGGAAACACAATCCAAATTCCAACCCTGAGAAACCAAAAAATAGAAACATTCCTTACCAAATTCCCTGAAATAGATCTCCCTGTGAGCCGTAGGAATGTTGCAAAGGAACATAATTGCCATCTTACTCTTCCCTAATCTGCACATATCGTTGACAACAAGGAGAAATAACAACCCAAGCATTGTAAAATGCATTGAATAAATGTCAAAGCATGTGAATTTAAGACAAGCCGCGTGGAGGAAGGATCAACGGATCCATGTAACTGTCCATGCATGCCAGTTGTGTCTCAAGAACACCCACATCCAATAAATACTATAACTATAATAAAATTTCTAATTTTTAAATTCAATTCTAATTTTACTTATAATATGTTTCTTTAAATTTTACATTCAATATGAATAGAAATTTGATAATATAATTTTTTATAAAATTAAAATTAATAGTTTATTTTATTTTTTAAATATAAATAAATATCAATATAATATTTATAAAAACTTAACATTATCTCATACAATCATAATAATGTCTTTTGATTAAAGAATTCCATATAATATTTTTTTCACTACTCCACAAACAAAATTTTGCTCTAAAAAGTTCAGCATCATTGATGTATATATATATATATTAAAGCAAAGTCACTGACAATACATTCCTTACCTTTCACAAACCTATTGACTTTAGATTCTTCAAAAATCAATTGCATGTATTGACTTTAGATTCTTCAAAATAAAATTTCATGTACATGTTTGGTTATGAAAACTATAATTACACCTTATTCCACATTGATGGTATTTCCAAATATAATGGTATTATATGATTTTATAAAGTTGTTACATTAATGATTTGATTTAATTATATAGACGATACTTACATGGTTACAATTATAAAATGTTGAACTTAAATATTTGTTTGTTGTATGAATAAGTGCACTCATCATAATCCATCGAAATTCATTATCGCATGCAACGGTGGCTTGAAGGAGTGGGAGGGGATCAAAACAAAGTTGTGCATGCTTATGTGCAAATATATTTTCAAAATATAACAATAAATTAAATTGGTCAATTTAATGGACTGGGCTTATTGGGTTTGGTACGAAATAAAATGGCAGACATTGAATGCTCTAGGTTATCTTGATTATTATTTGGCATAAAAACTAAATTTTAAAGGAGAAAACACAAAAAATACTCAGAATTACGAGTTGTTTCAACATTTTCAAGCTTCTCTTCCAGGATGGGATACCGGTAGTCTTCAGAGTTGGAATTAGTGTCCATAGCTTTTTTGACAAGGAGCGCCTCTATTTTTCTGAAAGAGGAAAGGTTTAACGGTCCACAGTGCCCCACCTTATTCCACTTGCATCTACTCGTGGACGCAATGTATGTTCTGTCATGAGCAGTGAGAGGCTCTTTGGCCACTTGATTCTCCTGGCTCCCCATTGGTTTGGAGACTAATATCGGGTTCGGAGAGGAAGGCTGGATGGTAGAAGACGAAGAATGAGAAGGCTAAGAGATGGTGTCTCTGCCAGAGCCCTGAGAATGCAAAAGAACCTGAGCCAACATGTTTTTGACCCTCCAGTAGTGCTTGCAACAGATACGAGACCATTGGCTAGCCATCTATTGAATAAACAATTCTTCTTTCGACCATCCAACATGTTCCTCAGATGGGAAGGAACAAAATTGTCATAACAACTTTCAGACGAATCTATGTTGCCTATAGGTCTAAAGCTTCCCCTGCCTCTGCTAGTAGGCCGAGGAGTAGCATGGATTCGTCTAGACATAGTTGCAACCAGAGAATGGAAAATATACCAAAAACCTGTGTTAAATACCACCAAGATTCTTAGGGAAGAGCCAGAATGCCCAGAGTTCAGCTAGGGGGAGTCGCACAACATGTCTAAACTTGAACGAGACCAATCAAATATTTTCCTGGACTCTCATAATGGAAACCGTAATCCAAATGCCAACCCCGAGAAACCAAAAAACTGAAACATTCCTTATCGAATTCCCTGAAATAGACCTCCCTGGGAGCCTTAGAAAAAATGTTGCAGATGAACATAGTTGCCATCACACTCTTTCCTAGTCTGCACATATCAGCGACGACGAGGAGCAATAACAACCCAAGCATTGTAAAATGCATCAAATAAATGTCAAAGCATGCAAGTTTAAGATAAGCCACGTGGAGGAGAGATCAACAGACCCGTGTAGCCATTCATGCACGCCAATTGTGCCTCGAAAACACCTATACCCAAGACACAGTATAAATATTAATAAAATTTAAAACTAAAATAAATAAATAAAAATTATAAATAAAACTTTGATGATATAATTTTTTTATAAAATTAAAATTGATATTTTATTTTTTAAATATAAATAAATATCAACATAGTATTTATAAAAACTTAACAATATCTCATACCATCTTAATTATGTCTTTTGATTAAAGAATTAAAATATCTATATATAACTAATTTTCGATAAACAAATTTTGCCCTAAAAAGTCCATCATCATGAATGTAAATGTAAATATAAATATAAATATATATATAAAGCAAAGTGAGTGAAAATGAGTGAAAATACATTGCTTACCTTTCACGAACGTATTGACTTCATATTCTTCAAAATCAATTGCATGTATTGACTTTAGATTCTTCAAAATAAAATTGCATGTACATGTTAGGTTGTGAAAACTATAATAAGAGCTTATTCCACATTGACGGTATTTACAAATATAAAATTATAAAATGTTGATATTTAATATTTGTTTGTTGTATTTTTTTTCATATCTTTGTTGTATGTAGGTTAATATTTAATATTTGTTTGTTGTATTTTTTTCATATCTATGTTTTTGAAATTGTAAGGCACATCTTTGTTGATTGTTTTTTTTAGGAAACTGTCAATTTACTTTGTAGAGTATATCTCTATTCTTTGACTTGGGAGGTTAGGTTACTTTTGTATTGGAAATTATTGAAAGTTGGATTAAAAAAAGAGAGTAATCTTCTCTATCTACCTTTCTTTTTTCTCTGAAATCGATGGAAGACCAAGAACTACTATATATTTGAAGGTAGAAAACCAAAGCCTACCAGTTTTTTCCATATCATTATGCAAAATGTATCAACTTATCATGTTGCTCAAGACAGAGTTAGGAGGAAAAGAGATATTGGAAGCCCCCTGGCGTCTTTTACCTTTCAGGGTTCTTTGATGGTGCAGCAGCAGATCATATTGGCGGTGCCGATATTCACTTACTGATTAGTCAGTCATATTATTTCCATATCACTTTGGGTTGTGGTAAAAGTACCAACACCAGAGCTGAGCTTATGGCCCTTTGGACTCTTTTATATTTCTCAAAAGAAATTGGGATCCCCATGTTACATATATTTGGTGACTCTTTTGTGATCATAAACTCGGCAAAAGGTAGATCATCCCTTGCCACCATGGACCTGGAGGCTTGGTGTATGCATCTTAGGGATATCTCTGCTTCATTTACATCAATAGAATACCAGCATGTTTATAGAGAGTATAATAAGAAGGCAAATATATTATCCAAGGAAAGACTCAAAATGGCCTCAGGCCTACTATCCTTCACAAAGTATTGCGAATGCATAGTGATTGGGGAAGGAAACTTACAGCTTTTCTAGTGGAGCTTTGCTTCCTCGTACCTACTCTATTTCATCTTGAGTATGGCTTTTTGATCTTTGGGTAACATTACCATCAGCTGAATGCACACCACTGTGTGATTAGAACTTTATTAGGACATTTCCTAGAGCCCTTCCTCAAATGATATATCTGATTTCTCTTTATCATCCCTATGACCGGGTTTTTTACATGTCTTCATGATGTTGAATATGCTTTAGAGTCAGCCCAGTACTGTGGGACCTTGATGTAAAGTTGTGTGGGATCATATTTTTCTTGACAAATCTCTCCTACTTAATTGTATAGAGTCAGTCACATTTCTGACTACTCTTTGTTGATGTAACTGTTACCTTTGATTCACAATGAATGCCAAAGAACTGCTATTTTTTCGTTTGGAAAAAAAATAAATACTCTCGTCACAATTCAATAAAATTATAAAATGTTGATATTTAATAGTTGTTTATTGTATTTTTTTTCATACCTCTCTTGTCAAATGGATGTAGCTTGGGTGGTTGGGAGGAATGAATGTTACCCTCCCCACCCAGGTTCTACTCTTGTAAGTGACATGATGCTCTTATGGAGCCCTTTGTAATAAATGTTGTGAATGATGAGCTGACCATCCCTTGATTTAATTTGAATATCAGGTATTGGAATTTTCTTTGGAGTAGCCCTCTAACAAATGGTGAACCACATTTTAAAAAAGTACTCTCATTACAATTCATCGAAATTCATTATCGCATGCAACAGTGGCTTGAAAAAGTGGAATTTAATTTTTAGTTTTGTATGGCTTGAATGAGTGGGATTTAATTTATAGTTTTATATGGGATTATAATAATTTTTATTATTTATATATTTTTTAATTTATTGAATTATAAGAAATACATTTTTTTAATTTATCAAATTATAAAATAAACTACGAGAAAAAATAATATTTATGAAATCATAAATAGGAAAAATAATATTTATGAAATCGTAAATAGTGTAGTTTAATTTTTTTTAATTTATCAAATGATAGAATGAATTACTAGAGGAAATAGTATTTATGGAATGGTAAAAAGTGTAATTAAATAGTTAAGAAGAAAATGGTTATACTTTTACATTCAATTTTAATTTTATTTATAATATGTTTATTTTTTAATTTTTAAGTGTTAATTTTATATTTTAAAAGTTTTGTTTTTTTTTAATTATTAAAAATAAAGAAAAATAAAACTAATTATAAAATATCATATTTCAATATTACAAAATTACAATTTTTTTGGAAAATTGATCATTAATTATTAGTTAATAGTATAGTTTTTATTTATTTTTATTATTTTTAATAAGAAAAAAAGCTATACTTTATATATTTTTTCAATATTAAAAAAGTTATAGTTGTTTCTACGTATATTATTATTATGATTTAAATCAAAACCATAAAATAAGTACAATAAATGTTAAATATAAGACTTAATGATTTTGATGATAAGTAATATATGCCACATGTAATATAAGGTTGCCACCCTCTCTTATTACTGGCTTTAGCCCTTCCACTCTTCCCTCCATACCCCCTCCATCTATCCCTTCCATCCATTCTCCGCCTCCTTTACCCGGGCCCCCACCCATCAACGACAGAGAATATCCACCTTTGACCACCACTACTTCGTCCCCTTCTGTTTTTTATTCTGCCTTCCCCCACTCCCTTGCGACCTCCTCTCACCCTTTGGAAATCAACATTTCATCTTCCCCACTAATTGACCAGTTCGAACCCTCTAAGGGTGATCCAAGGCCGCAACACTATTTGAGTCTCTGCGATTCTCTTCCATCCTACACAGTGGAGGGACTATGCTCACCGGATGTTAAGCATATCTCCTCCATCAGAGTAGCTAATGTAACAATTCAGAAAGGCAAGGGTCATAACAAAGGCCGCATCAACTGTAAAAGAATTAAGGATAACATCAGGGCGTCTTCCAATGATTATCATGTGGTCAGGTCACTTGCTGGGGATGGGTCAAATTTGGGGGACAAATTTGCTGATGACTTTTCTGAACGGGCTCTTAGAGAGGTGGCCCCTTGGGAGGGTTTCCAATGATCTGTTCCTCTTTCAATGTCAGAGAGCTATGCAGCAACCCAAAAAGAGTTGCACTGAAGAGGCATCTCGACCTCCATCATGTTGACATCCTTCTCCTCTAGGAAACAGAGCTAGATGCATCCGCGTCCTGTGATTTCTTTCTCAAAATCAAGCCGGATTGGAGGGTGTCCACCTTGGATTCTATTGGGCTATCGGGGGGAACCTTGGCGGCTTAGAACCCATTAGTGGTAGATTTACTGCCTTTCTCTACTAGTGCCAAAATATTACTTTCGAGGTGAATCAAAGGATTCGACCAGCAGGTGAACATTCTTAATATTTATGCTCCTTGTCATGAAAGGAAGCGGTTCTGGGATCATTTGTCCGAGGCTGGGTGTCTATCCCTCCACAACTTAATTCTCGTCAGGGACCTCAACTTCACTTTGTCTCCTAGTGAAGTATGGGGAGCCGGAAAGCCATTAGACTCGCTAGCAGATTACTTCACTAATCTATTCGATGGTGCATCGATATCATTCCTGGGATTCTCGATCCAACATGGTCGAATGGCCACTCCGACAATGAGGGGATTTCCAAACGACTTGATAGATTTTTCATGGCGGAAATCTTTTGAGATTCCGTCGGCAAATTCAGATCATGGTCTTGGTCGATTGGGTTTTTTTATCACAGGGCAATCTGTTTGCAAATCAATTTTGATACCAATTTTCACTCATACCCCTTTAAGTTCAAGTCTTCCTGGTTGAATGACTCGAAGTTCAATCAGTTGATTCTTGAGCAATGGGGTCTATTGTCTACACGTGTGTCGGTCCGGATGAGTCCACTGGCGGCATTTAATTGGGTATTACATCAGATTAAGAGGGAGGTCATGGTGTGGGAGAAGCAAAAAAAGAAAGCCCAGGCTGTTGATTTGATTCGCATCGAGACTCAACTACATAATCTCATCGAATCGATCGATGTGGATTTCTTCTCAGAAAATAGAAAGTCGTACATAGCTTCTTTAGAATCTGAGAAGCATTCTCTCTTATTGCACAAGGAGGAATCCACCTGCCTTAAGAGCAGGGCCATTTGGCTTAAAGCAAGTGACTCTAATACTAGATACTTTCATCATTTTGCCAACAAGAGGAGACTAACCAATGCCTTGTGGGAGGCCACGAGTGTGAATGGCAAAGTGGGTTCTAATACTCCCTCCATCCAAAAGGCTGCTAGAAGTCATTTCCAGGCTGCTTACACTGTGCAGGAGGATATTTGCATTACCGAGCAACTTGATGCAATCAAGCATTATCCCCAATTTTTTCGATCAAGTTGATTGTGACAGACTGGATGAACCCATATCTGAAGAATTGGTGCTTGAAACCCTCAAGCGATTTAAAAGGGACAAAATCCCAGGGCCTGACAGATGGACCGTCGAATTCTATATTCATTTTTTTGACATTTTGGGGAGTTGGTTGACTGAGGTTATGGAAGATTCGAGGAAATCTGGGAACATTCCAGAGGCATTGAACCAAACCTTCATCACACTAATTCCTAAGAAGGACAGGCCATCTGGATTCAGAGATTACATGCCCATTGCCTTATGCAATCTCCTCTACAAAATCATTACGAAGATAATTGTTGATCGGATGAAGCCCACTCTCAATAAGGTCATTTATGCGGAGCAGTTTGGCTTTCTTCCTAGAAGGCAAATCCTAGACGTTGTTGGCATTCCTCAGGAAAGTTTACATTCCATCAAGAAGAACAACCTTGGCGATTTTATCCTTAAGTTAGATTTGGAAAAGGCTTATGACAGGTTAGACTGGACCTTTCTCCATCTCGTCCTTCTCTAGATTGGCTTGCCATTTGAATTTACTAGATGGATTATGATGTGCGTTTCCACTGCAACATATGCCATCCTGGTTAATGGCACACCGCCATCTTTCTTCAGGAGTGGTCGTGGAATCAGACAAGGTTGGCCCTTATCATCATTTCTTTTTATCTTGTCTATGGAAGGGCTTTGTCATCTCTTCACCAATGCCAGGGCTGATGTCTCAATTCTTGGGGTGAAAATAGCATGTGGTTTAACCCTCTCCCTCATCATATTTGTTGACGACATCATTATCCTCGGTAGGGGATCTGAAGCTGAATGGGGTCTAATTAAAGAACTCCTCCTTATATTCTGCTCGGCAATTGGCCTGACCATCAGCTCCCGAAAATCCTTCTTTCGACATAACTATCACGATGATTAGTTGATCTCTTTCATTGCCAATCTCCTTAATGTCCAGACTGACAACATTGAATAAGGTTTGATTTACTTGGGATATTACCTGAAGCCCAATCATTACATAAATTCTAATTGGAACTGGATATTAAACAAGATACATCATAAATTGGAGGGATGGTCGTCATGGTGGATATCCTTGGGAGATTGGCTTATTCTCGCTAAGGTTGTTTTACAAAGCATTCCTGTTTAGTGGCTATCTCTGTTGCGGTTTCCATCTGGAGTTATAGGCAGCATTCGGAAGACTATCTTTAACTACATGTGGCGTGGAAATGTTGCTTTGCATAAGTATCATCTTGGCAACTAGGATATACTCTCATCACCATGTAATCACGGAGGTTGGGGCATCAATAATTTCACCATCTTCGATTCCTCACTCTGCGCTAAGAGCCTCTAGCGGGTTTTGTAGGATGACAGTCTTTGGGGAAAAGCAATCATGAGCAAATACCTCCACAGGATACCTCTTGAATTATGGCTTAGATCTGGCAACATTCGACCTAGAAATTGCTCTTTAGTCTGGCGGACACCCTTCCTCTCATCGCTCCCAATCTCTCTTGGCGGGTAGGCCGAGGTACTCAAATCTTTATCGACATAGATTTGATCGTGGGAGTGTACTTCTACAAACTGTCAGTCGGTTTGATCAACCATCTTCACGATAGGAATATTCATGGCCTCTCCCAAATATTTTTGCAGCAAGGGCATGGACTCCCCACTTGGAGCAGTGCGGACATTCTTGAGCTCAGAGGCGAAATAGAGATGGAGTGGTCTTCTTACATCTCCTCACTGATCGATGCGGGTATCTATCTAAAATGGGAGGCTGACTGGATTGTCTAGATTGGTAATCATAGAAATGGATCCGTCACGGAAAAATCCATGTATGATTATCTCGTCTCCCAATAGGATCCATATCCTCAGGCTTCTTTGCTCAAGCATTTATGGAGTGGTCGATTACCAACCAAATTGAAATGTTTTGCCTGGTTGTGCATCACTCAGAAAAATACTAACTTGGGATGGCCTGCAGAAGCGCGACCATTCTAGCCCTGGCTGGTGCGGCCTATGTTCAAACAACCTAGAAACCCCAAATCACATTTTCGGTGAGTGTGTTTTCTTTCAGGCAGTTTGGGCTATTATTTGTTTGTATTTTTCATTCTCTGCTAGCTGGGAGAGGCAGAATATTTTCAATAATTTTGTTTCCATATTTGAATGCAAGTCCATCCCTATCGATGTTCCGATGGCCATACTATGGTCGGTGTGGGAAATTAGAAACACCATCACTTTTCAGAATGGGAGGTTTGACTACAATCTTGCAGGCTCAATTGCCATTGGATGGCTACTTTCATATGATATTATGAAACAAAACTTGCATATCAAGAGGGCAGTTTCCTTACAGTCATATCAACATGGCACTGTGGGCTATTTTGATGGTGCCCAACAGGGAGGATTATGTGGGGCCAGCATGAGGATTAGATTAGATAAGAATTTACATTATAGACTCAAGTTGAGCATTGTCCCAGGAACAAATACCAAAGCTGAGCTTCTTGCATTATGGGGCTTGCAGAAGCGCGACCATTATGGCCCTGGTTGGTGCGGCCTATGTTCAAACAACCTGGAAACCCCAAATCACATTTTCGGTGAGTGTGTTTTCTTTCAGGCAGTTTGGGCTATTATTTGTTTGTATTTTTCATTCTCTACTAGCTGGGAGAGGCAGACTATTTTCAATAATTTCGTTTCCATATTTGAATGCAAGTCCATCCCTATCGATGTTCCGATGGCCATATTATGGTCGATGTGGAAAATTAGAAACACCATCACTTTTCAGAATGGGAGGCCTGACTGCAATCTTGCAGGCTCAATTGCCATTGCATGGCTACTTTCATATGATATTATGAAACAAAACTTGCATATCAAGAGGGCAGTTTCCTTACAGTCAGATCAACATGGCATTGTGGGCTATTTTGATGGTGCCCAGCAGGGAGGATTATGTGGGGCCAGCATGAGGATTAGATTAGATAAGAATTTACATTATAGAATCAAGTTGAGAATTGGCCCAGGAACAAATACCAAAGCTGAGCTTCTTGCATTATGGGGTTTACTCCATTTTGCAAGAACAAAAGATATATAGCCAATCACAATATATGGTGATTCAAAAGTTATTGTGGATTGGGAAAGAGGGCCCCACGACCTGCATTCCATCCAACTTCTCCATTGGATCAGAAGGACCAAGGATCTAATCGAGCATTTTCAACACACCTCCTTCTGCCATATTTATCGAGAGCTGAACTCTGAAGCGAACGTTCTTTCCAAACAAGCCATCAAGGAGGGTATGGAATCCATCCTTTTGGGCCATGTTTGATCGGGCATCATGCCTTGAGCAAGGATCCTTAATTATTAGTTAGTTGGAATAGGAATCTATGTTTATGCAATTCTCGATTTGAAGGTCTATACTTGACTACAAAGACATAGCATATGGCTTTTCCCCATCAATGATTGTAAGGATTATGGAGAACTATGTACAATTGTATCATCGTTAACCTGCTTGTAAGACACAACTTTTTAATAATATAAAGTTGTATTTCTGTGTGAAAAAAAAAACATACAAGGAAGATACACTTATTGGTCCTTTTGATGGAGCTTGTCAAGGGCTCATAGGTAAGTGTGGTATTGGACTTGTTATGAAGTTGAATGGGTCTCACCACTTCAAGTTCAAGATGAGTGGGGTTTTGGAACAAACACTAAAGCAAAGCTAATAGCAATTTAAACTCTTTTTAAATTTGCGTCCTTAAGCTCATTGGCAGGTTGCAAGTAGCTGGTGATTCCATGACCATCATTGATTGGATTTTTGGGAAGGCTTCCCTCTTAGTTCTTAATCTTGTTGGGTGGCATAAGAGGGTTAGGCAACTATAGGGGCATTTTCAGGACATCTTTTTCCAGCACATATACAAAGATTGCAACAGAGAGGATGGCATGGTTTCTAAGGAAGATTGGGGCTTGAGAAAGGGCCCTTATATTTGAAGAAGCTTCAAACCTATCCATTACTCATAGAGATTATTTCCATGCCTACTGGATAAGATATGTGTTTGATTTTCTAGTGTTCCTTACTGTCCTTTTTTGTGGTTTTAATTTCCCGCATTTTTGGGCTTGTAGACCTTTCATTTGTCTTTGTACTTAGTGGAATTGGTGGTGTTAATTTTGTTGTAGGCTTGAGAAGGTGTGAAGGAGGTTGGGAATGCCCTTTTTGTGTAGGCCTTAAAACTACGTAGTAGCCCTGTTCATTTCTATTTAGTGACTATTTTTGTAAACATATATCTTGTTTCTAATCATTGAATAGTAGATATGAGGTTTTTTTGCTTAAAAAAATATTTCATATCACACATGCTTAACAACCATTCTTAAAATAAAATTCAAAGCACTTTCCTTGCGTTAAGACATGTTTATGCATCTATGTATTTAAAATATGTGGAAAGTCCTCGAGAAATGATGGATGTTGTGTATCTTAATGAATAAAGTCAAATGCAAATTTATAAATAAGAACTACAACATATTAAAGGTGTTGTATTAGTTGATTGCAAACTAAACCATTAAGATACAAATGATAATTTGCAATAATGTGTAAATCAAGCATATAAGTAAATGTACTTCAAAACATAATCATTGAGTGTTTATCAATGTATAATCATTAAGTGTATAACAATACATAATCATGGAGTGTATAACAATACATAATCAATTATTAATAAATCCTTAAACAACATTCAACGAAAGTCATGGAAAACAATGAAATTGCTCAATTGTATATGTTTATTCTTTGTACAATAGATACAAAACTTGAGTAAATATCAAAGCGTTATACTAGAATGTTGTAACTCAAGTCAAGTAAGAAGATGATAATAAAGGCTGATCTCAAGAAGAGGACAAGAATAATGCAAGTGTTATAACTTGAGTCATGTGAGAAAATTATCGTGGAAATCAATCTCAATAAGATTATAGTACAATATTGTATAGATGTTTCTACATCTTTATTGAAGCAATGCTCTATATGAATTGTGTTAAATTCAACAAACTTATAACTTACGACTCTATGTTCACCATAGTTTGAACCTTGATCGTTAATATAGTGGCGCCTTATCTCAATTGCTAAGTTACAACTTAGCAACTAAAAATGATTATTCTCGTAATCCTTAAAATAAAATTAGTTTAATTATACATCAACTTATTTCGATTTGATCATTAATATGAAACTTGGATTGATTTAATCCACTTAATTACCCAATTAATCAAACGCATTAAACCTTCTAAAATGTATTATAAAATTTATATACACTATTTTTTATTAATTAATATTTCAAATCATTAATTAATATATTTTTATAAAATAATATTGAAAAGACTAACACTATCATAATGGAAATCATGCCATGGTCCTACACAATGAGGAATACATACCCTGCAATGAATTAACACATTTAACTTTCTTAGAAATCTAGCACATTAAAAATAAAAAATAAAGAGATGGGTGTGAAACAAAAGCTAGGGTAGTAGAGCCCACTCTGCATGTAACCATTGTAAAACACATGGAAAATTGAATATTCATGTCCTTCTAGCACATTAAAAGTTAGAAAAGTTAAAGCGTGAAACAAAAGTTTGAGTAATAAAGTCCACTCCACTCTACATATAAAATTATATGTAAACACATGGGAAATTGAATATTCATGTCCTTAAGTAGAAAGTGGCCTACCATTGTACGTTGAGATAATGATATTAATCACGAATAATTCCACTTCCAAAGAACAACAAAATTAAAACTAAAGCTCATATACAAAGGGGTTATAGTAAAAGTCTGTCAACTTTTCATGAAGAGGTTCATTGCCAAAACGCTTGGTACAAGTCACACATATTATTATTGATGTAGATAAGGTTTCACATCATAAATTAAACATTATGAAAACCTTTATACAAGATAACTCCAATAGACGATTCATAGTCAATAGCAAAAAGAGAGGGTGGAGCCTTAAAGGTTGGTAAAGAGAGCCAATAATAAATTGACAATATTATCACACTGTACATAACACAACACACATCCCAATGTAAGCCAATCAAAAGACCACATACACAATAAGAATGATAACACATAATCTAAAAAATGGATAAGAAGAGCTTGAGAATCCCAATGCAAAGGAATACCTAATTAAAAAGACCACATACACAATAAAAATGATGACACCTAATTTAAAACATGGATAAGAAGAGCTTTCACAATCCCAATGCAAGGTAATACCTAATTAAAAAATTATATAGAAACACCCCACACACGATTCGAATGCAACCCAACACTGAGTTAAAATTTAAATAAATAAAAAACACTTTACAGAACACAATTAAAATTTAAATAAAAAGACTTCACAGAAGCCAACACATAAAAATAGATGAGGATGGACATGAAGAGTATAAAACTCTAAACAGATCTCAAAACAAGCTACCCACATGGTGGAAGTTGTCCATAACTTGAAGTAATGTCTAAACATTGAAAAAAACATGCGTATGCTTGTAGCACCATCTAACTCCTTTGGTAACTTTTCTTTGATTCATCATATACTATAAAGCCACGTGATGAATTATATCATTTGTGGGTGCACTATCGCTATACATAGATTCGCATGTATGCCCGTTGTTCAAGGGACACATAATTAATGGTGGGATGAAGTTTCTCATATTATTGATGAAGAATTAGTTCTACAATTTTTATTTTAGAGTAATAATTGAATAATTGTGAATATATATATATTCCATGAACGGTGTTGTCTCACTTCTGGTCATATGGTGTGCCCATGATTGTACCATCAGGTGGATCGAGTGGACAACCACTAAGAGTGTGGATCGTTTGCACACTTATATTAAGGGAAAGTCTGTTACTAGCATGCATCACGGCAGGGTGGGGATTATTGCCTTGCTCGCACGACTATGTAACTTTCCATTGGGCTTTCCCTCGCATGATTCGATCAATACATTAGCATTCATCGCGCGTTCAACCTCCTTTAGTCATCGTACTTGCCTAAATCAAGAGATGCGATGGCTAATGATTATCCTAAGCAAGAGATATTGCCACCTTTCCTTTGGTATTCACCACCTTTACCGCTAGCTTTCTTCTCGGATATCTAGCTCTGCCATTCATCAACTCTGCTTTCACAAATCCTACTTCCATTCAATTTGTGTTTATCTCGCCTGACCCTTTGTCATGGCTCGCATTCAACACAAGGAGCAGAGGACCACTACTGGTCCTCGCCGGTCCCATATGCCTCTTCTTATTCATGATGAGGAAAATCCCAAGGGTTATTTTGACAATTGAGTTCATCCCCACTGCAGGAAACCACATTCACAATATGGAAATAAGGTTCCTTAAGTTTTGTAGGAAGCCTACTCTGGGAAGATCGATGGAAGATTTTGCTCACACGGTGGATGATTTAAGCTCTACTTGAACCGAGGGAACATGTTATACACAAATATTTGGCCTGATGTGGTATACCAAAGCTTTGTTAGGCTAGGCTATCACAAACTATGCTAAGGGTTAGTCCCAGACTGATTCTCAAGGTGTGAACCAACATATGAGGATGGACCGTTTGGAGAGTTGGATTTGACGTCTCACTCAGGATCATGTGGACTTCGATGCTCGGATTAATGCCAAGGTCAATGCTCTTACACAATAATTAAAAGGTAAAATATTCAGTGAGGTTCCTTCAAATCCTCAAGACACTTAGATGGTTTTTCGATGTGCTTCCTCGTCATTTGAGCCATGCGAGCCTTTCGACACCGAGAAGGAAAAGTCAGGTGATGAGTAGTTTGCTTCTCCTCCTATTCTAATTTTGAATGATATTAGTCTGGCTATGTGTTGCATGCTCCTTTGGATGAATAGTCATGGCCTGTGCAGTGTCCAATTTTGTTTATGTATGTTTGCTTTCAAACTTTTGGTTGTTTAGTTTGTGGTCATGACCCCTGCCCTGTGGGGGATCATGCTTACTTGGTATCAAAACTCTTTGTTGAATTTGGTTAGTTTAGATGATTGACTAGTGTTTCAATCTAGCCATTTGGAGGGGTTTCACTATATTTAACAGACGTTGACCTCTTTTTGCAACCTTCTCTCTCTCTCTCTCTCTCTCTCTCTCTCTCTCTCTATATATATATATATATATATATATATATATATAACTGAAACGAGTATTGTTTTTGTATTTTAAAACTTGTAAAGGTAGTTATGAAAACAATATAGAGGTAAAAAATACAAACATGTCTTTTAGATAGATCATCACGTGTCCAATGTATGACCATATAAAGCTTTTCCCAACACAAAATTTATATAAAGGCTAAATTGTTACTATATCATCTAACAAACTGCCCTAACAAATAAGCACAAAAACTGCATAAAAGGAACTGCAGAGTGTTGAAGAGGCTACAAGTACTTTAAAGAGCTTGATGATCCTACATCTCATTTTCTGATCCCAAAGAGCTAGAGATTTCCACGACAAGTCATGTTGGTTGGAGAATCATGTCATCTTATATGAGTCATGAGCCAACAAAGTCTAAATGGCTTGAATGTTCTCCCATAATAATAGCTTCACGAACCTTAGAAGTGAGCGATAAACTCTTCACTTGGGCATTCATATCTTGAATTTGAGCCTTAACACCATCTAATGATAATCTGTCCGTGTAGCATGAGAATTACCTCGTTCAACCAATGATATGACACTTTCCAATGTGGAGTTTATAGTCTGCATCATTATCTTGAGCTCCCAAATGTCTCCTCACATGTCTTGTAAGTCCCAACTCCAACAAATCTTGTCTATCTCTGAGTTGATGCTGTTAAGGTCACCCATTTTAAAAGTCGACACCTTCAGCTCCCCCAGAAGGAAAGCAGGGGATAACGACATAAGAGAAGGCTCATTAACGTGGCTCGCTAAAACTTAATACCCAACAAACAACCATACAGTGACAATCTCCCTGGATCACCGAACATTGTAAGTGTGTCGTCTCATCAACACCCTACACAACAAATCCCCAACAACTCGTCCTCCCCTCTAGAAAAACCCACAGACTATAGGAAAAGTCACCCAAATCTGCCTCCTCTACACTGTAATGTAGCCCAAGCTCCAAAGGATCCCATATTCATCTCGCAAACACATGTCAACCTCCATATAACTATTACTCCACACCAATTTAACCAAATCCCAAGTTCGAGAATGCTCTCCCATGTGAGGGGAGTAAATAGGAGCTTGTCCCCCATACAGGGAGTGCTTAATGCTTTCCTAATGTCACACATGCTGACTGATTGATCTTACCATGACATTGAAACCCAATAAATTCTAGGGGAGCCAACTACGTTGAGGGTGGCTTCCACTTTTAACCCCAAAAAACCTTTTTTTTAGGTTAACCCTAACATAAACTACAAATTTAGCAAGTTGATCCACTCTCGTGTTGTTGTGACATCGAATGTGAAGGAGGTTTTTTCCAAATTAACTACAGAGTTAGCAAGTTGACACACTCTTGTGTTGTTGTCACGCCGAATGTTAAGGATATTTGGATCTTGGATCTTGTTCAAAAGGTTAACAATTCAGAGTTGAAGCCTAACCATCATTGTGTCCTTAGAAGATAACCTTCACCTAGTTTGCGAGACCATGGGATGGAAATCCCAAAGGATAATGATATTTTGGATATCATATGAAGCGACAATTCCCAAACCCATATACAAAACATATCACTATACATAGTTGTTCATCATGGTTCCCATGCCCCATTCGGAAGTTTCAAGAGTTTTCCCTTCGAGTCGAGAATAATCCTTCTCACTCCTAAAACCCTTGGAATCGAGAATAATCCCCCTCACTCCTACCTCTCTCTATATAAGAAATTAAACTTATTATAATGATTTTTAAATAAAAAAATTTGAATATAAAAATTAAACTTATTTAATGATTTTTTAATAAAATTAATTGTATAGAAATTTATAAAACAACATTTTATATTTTAATTTAAGTCATCCTTTGGACTTAGGATTGCAACAATGGGATAAATAATATAGATGGATAATTTACATGGTTTGGGTGTATACACACACACACATATAGTCGTGAAACTTGGGTATGGGTACGAGGATGAGGATATTGAAAATTTGAAACATAAAATTTGATAAACCATAGATTCATAGTAGATATCAAGTGGAAGTCTTGAAGTTACATAAAATTTGATAAATCATTGTACTAGGCAACTATAACAAATAATCAAACTCAGATATGAAACTACACTTGAAATCTTATTTTAAACACATATTTGTGTCATTACAGGCATTAAAAAGTTGCAAATATATTTCTAAGTTGATGTTAGTGTATTTCCCAGTATTAAATATATATGTATATTTTTTATGTGCACATTTGTTTGTCAAATTATGTTCCATGAGTGCTTAACACAAAGCCATTAAAACATTCCTTGTAAATCAAGGCAAAATTAGTTTACTAGCTTTGGACAATATTCAGTGGAATTCAGTGGAATTTGAATAGTGTTGCAAAGTGTTTGACATAAGTCATAAACCAGACTCCATACACAATTGACACAAATTTAATTCAGATTTGGTTGGGGGTCATTGCATTTTCCCTAATGGATTTGCATTTTGTTGAGTCGGCCATACCCTCAGAGTATTCAAACACAGGTACGTGGTACCATTTAGCCTATGCATACCCCTTTTTTCATAACAACGTCTCGAGTACGTGGAGCTAGTCAGAGTTGAAATTTGATGTCCTACCTTGCTTGTCAAGAAATTTTAAAACAATGTTTTAACTTTAACATTGCCTTTCATTTGACGTTTAGATCTTAATTTTACCAATCATAATAATAGTTGATTTTTTTTAAAATAACATGTATATCTTGCCTCATATAATACCCCAAAAAAAACGTTTACAAAAATATAATAAACAAAAAAACATAATAAAAATAATGATTAAACCAAGCACACACACAATGACAAAGAATGTTTATCCTAGAAACCTTTAAATATACTTCTTCACAAGCAATACAATGGCCCAAAAACCCATGACCGAGTCAAGTTACCTTCCGTGACACACACACACATTTGATTACTAACTATTAATTAGTAATAATAATAGATAACATTTACACACACACATGAGATTGAGATATAAAAATTAATGTTGTGTAAGAAAAAATGCAATTCAAAATGAGAGTGAAATTAAAACTGGCACTTCATTAATAACATTTAATTTTATGAAGTACCTTACAAATACCCAATATATGCACACAATACATGGAAGTGTACCCTATCCTCGTAATATAAATGTTTAAAATACTAAAGTCAATAAATANTATATATATATATACTCAGAGGAAAAAATACCAGTCTTTGATATTCATATGAATCAAAAAGACATATTAAACAACAACCATCAACATGACAGGTGGTAGATAACATTCCAGCGCCACCCATTCACCAAAAAGTTAGGAGTGGTCTGCAAGACTGCCAGCGAATAAAAGAAAAAACAAAGTCTGATCTAAGCAGACTTTTCTCATCATCCCTGAATATTCAGGTCAGAAAATATTGAATAATCTAAAGTGACCTGCAAACATACATTCCAAAAAGATAGTAACACTACATGACAATCGAATGCTGAAAAAAGTAGATAAATATCCATCAAAAAAGTAAAAATTGGCCATCTTCAATGACCTTCCCATCCAAAGTTTCAGTGAAATGTTCAGATCCCACCTCCAATTTCAGAGCCTTCTTTGATAGACCATCAACTAGCATATTGTGCTCTCGGAATATATGATTAAAGGTCACCGGTGGGACAAGTTGCAGCATTGAAAATATTCCATCACACCAATGTTTCAACGTGGGTATTTCAAAAGCTGAAAGTCTATATATATATATTAAACGACAACTAAATATAGAAAAACATACCTATGCTTTGCTACACACGGTAATTCTTTTGGTGACTGTTTTTTAATTTCTTCGTAAACTATGAAGCCGCCTCGTGAGTTATATAATTTAGTCGGCTAATGTTTTTCTAAACTATTCACATGCATGCCACCGAATCGCTACTCATTATGTACTGTCATTGTCCAGAGGACACATTACCAAAATCAATGATGGGTAAGTAGTTTCATATTATTGGTAAAGGTTTTACGTTTATAAATAGAATTTGTGGGATATTTGGATAAGCTCAAATTTAATCCACGATATTTAGTTTATATGATGAATGTATTACGTGTGTAACGTTTTCGAAGGAAAATGAAAAAAAAAAAATCTAAAAAGATAGTATTTTTTCAAGAAGAAAAACTGCATTTAAATTAAAAAAAAAAGTAACAATTTACATATGTGAGGTAATAATGCAAAAATATATAGATATATATAAAAATGAGTGGTAAAGTATAAATAAATTGTGTTTAAATTTTCCTTATAATAGGTATGTTTTTTTATGTTAAAATTTAAAATTTAAATATTTTTTTTATGATTTTTTAATATAATAATTTTAGGAGATAAATCATTTTATTTAACCATGAAAACTAAAATAGAGAATTGAACTTAAGTGGAAAGGATAATAATAATTTCCTTAATATGTGACCACTTCATACTTAACAATTATACTCTTTTGTTAGTTCTTATAAAGAAAAACTTATTCTTATTATAGTTTTCTTATAACTTTCCAAAACTACCTTTCATTCAAACCAAAGTTCCAAAATACATATAAAAACATTGAACTTCAAAATACATATAAAAACATTGAACTTCAAAATACTCTATTTAGAAAAAAACTAATAACAAATCTTCCCATATCTTACTAAGGATAAGTACTTTGGTAGGATGGAGAATGACCCTTCCTAAATTCTTGTTTAGGTAAGGTACCCTGTGCAAGACCAAATCCTTTTTAGATAATTTATCAACTTGAGAATTAAATTTACAATATGAATGAAAACAATGTTTTGAAAGGAAACTTTTACCTTTTGTATGTGATTTATAACATACTACTAAGAGTTTGTATCTGAAAATTGGACATTGAAATTGGTTTTTTGTTTTTGTTTATAGCAGAAAAAAAAAAACCTAGTACTTTTGCTATTCAATTTGAATTAAAAAAAATACAAATACTTGACTATCCACATGTGTATTGAGGAATAAACCCTCCCAATAACCATCTAATATCCTCCTAAAAAAACCAGTCTGGCAAAAGACATTGAAATTGAAATTGAATGCTTAAATATGCAAATTTTAATTTTTAAATTAAATTTTAATTGTTAAAATAAAAGTGAAATTTTAAAATTTAATTGTTAAAACTAAAGTGAAATTTTAAATAGAGTAGTTAAATAAATATAAGAGAGAAACTATAATAACAACATATCCAATAGTAACTCATGCTTCATATTATTTATAATTTTAACATGAGAAGACAATGACCCCATTTGTGAATCTTTAGCCTTTTTTATATATAAATATAAATTCAAATTACATAAATACAAACTATTTTGGAAAGTAAAATAAAATAAACTTAAGAATTTCATTTTTCCGTACAAATTGCTTATTCAACATTAAAAAAATACACACATTGAAATCATAAAGCGATACTTACTTATCAAACTCTTTTTTCACATTAAGATAAACATTTATTATTATTATTTTTCTATACATATTTTTTTATACATCTAATGCTATCATCATTTGTACTATAATATTTCTACTATATTAATTCACAATAGCTAAAAGCTCCACTATAATTTATAATTCATAATAGTTAAAAACTACAAAGTGATAATTTTATCCAATTTATTAATAATAATAAGTCTTTAAAAACTAGATTTTTAATTTTTAATTTTTACATTTTTCAACGAAAAAAAACCAAATATTACTTAAAACTTTTATCCAATTTATTAATAATAATAAGTCTTTAAAAACTAGATTTTTAATTTTTTTTTTTACATTTTTCAAAAAAACCAAATATTACTTAAAACTTCCTCTACTATATACTTCAACAAATTAAAAATAATAAAAAAATATAAAAAAAATATTACACTTACTCCATGTATTTTACTATATACTTCAACAAATTAAAAATAATAAAAACAATTTAAAAAAAATATTACACTTACTCCATGTATTTTATTATTTAAAGAAAATATTACTCTTAAGTAATATATTCTAAAGCTTCCTAAACTAACTTCCTAAGAAAAAAAAGCACATAGATTTTCATAATTTACACGTAAGACTTAAAAGATCTATCTTTTGAAAAGATTTTATGATCATACCACTACATGGATAAGGTACCAAGACTAGCTATATCTCTAAATGGGAAAATATGTTTTTCATTTTTGTTTTTGTTTTTTTGTTTTACAGAATTCGTGTTAAATTTTATTGGATTTCATCTCATTTCAACCTATTGTTAGGTGAGACAAATCACATCAGATCTAGAATAAATTAGTTCTTTGTCAACCTCATTAATGAATAAAATGCAGAAAACTGGATTAAATAAAACAAAAGAAAAAAAAGCATGCTTTGCGTGGTGGCAGAAAGGAGAAGTAAAAAATGATGACAATAAGAATATTACTATGAAATTAATCGCATTACGGTGGTAATCAATGGAAGCGAAATAGTCGTTAGGTGAAAAACAGGAGGGCAGATAGATTTAGAGAGATTCATAGATTGAGTTAAAGAATGGAAAAGAGTTACCTACGTGCCTGCATGACGTGCGCGGCCATGCAATTAACAAATTAAATCTCACGTCTTGTCATTCAGAATTCTGATGCAGAGGACGAGAGGGTAGGGGAAGCGAAGGGATTGAAGCCATGAGACAAAATACAGGAGTCGCAGAACTAGACGTGGGGTTTTAATGCCCATGTTGTTTGCGTTGATGAGATTTTTTTGTGCTGTACAGTTGCTGAAGAGGAAGAGGAGATCCGAGGAGGATGAGAATGGGGGGAGGATCTGAGAAGGCCTGCTTCAATATTAAATGTGGCGCTACCACGTCGCCCAGGTGGAGAAACGGATGGCTTCTTCGGTCCTCAGGCCGCCCTGTGGTCCTCTGCGACGATTGCGGGTATTGAACCTCGGACCTGTAAAATTTTACGTGTTTTGTTTTGGGTTTTTTTTTCCCCTTTTTTCTCTGTTTATTGAAGAGCTCAAGTGCAATTTCTTAAAATTAGTAAAAATGGCCGTTGATTGATTCGGTCTGTGAATTCTAGCATTTCCCAGTGGAAACCTTAGGGCTATGTACTTTTAATTTTGAATTAGTTTGTTTTAATGATGATCTAAATTTGGACACTGTAGTGAAACCCACCGACCCAATCCTACACGGGAGTTGTGTATTATGCCGTTGCTGAAATCTAGTTAACATAACAAACCTGTTGGAGGTTGTCCCCAGGGGCATGATAGAGCAGTAACCTTTCATTTCTGTTACTGATCTGATCCTGAATATGTGCCTTCAACCCTTGGTATTTTTTATTCTTCAGGAAATTGGAAGTAAACATGTCTCCTCTTTGAACAGCAGTGCCCAGACAACTCTATTTGATTTTGAGCTGGCGAAGCGCAGGGCCTGAACATAATTCCATGATTATTAGGCACCCATGTTTTCACTGTGGCTTGGGAGGTCTCCGGATTCAAATGTAATTCCATGCGTATTAGTTACCCATGTCTCTGGCTTGGGAGGTCTCTGGTTCGAATGTAATTCCATGCTTATTAGGCACCCATGTTCTTTGTGGCTTGGGAAGTCCATCGCATCGCTGCCCTGCAACTGATGTGGGCCTTTGAAAGTTCCACTTTGGCCTGGGATTTGATAGCCATTTCTGTTTTTCTCTGTTTTCTCTTATTGCAAAAATCATTTCTATGGTAAAATAGGAGAAGCACGTACAATTCCATGGTAGTTCTTCAGCACTCCCAGGTTATAAATGATATTTGAACTGGTCACAAGAAGAGCGTGTTTGGAAAGTTTTTGATGTCTGGAACATCATTTAATGGTAAATTTGTCATTAGTCAATATTAAGGTTTCTTTTGTGCTATCTTTTAATCTACTATACATCCATGAATGGTTCATGCCTCAGTGTTTTTTTTCCTCTTCAAGGGATTGAGGCAGAAAGCAGCCTTTGGACAATATTTTACCCTCCATCAAGCAGGCGAAGCCTTGATAGTTATTTCCTTAGTTTAGAAGTATTGGCAGGAAAGGCAAACTCCAGAAACAAAACTGGATCAAATCATCAATAAATTCAGTGTTCTGAAAATTGGCAATTTACTGATTATAGGACGAGTCATTCCCAAACTGAGTAATTGCCAGTAAATCGCCTAAAATTTGGCCGTTGCAAGAAATCGTGAGTTATTTA
Organism: Pseudotsuga menziesii; assembly: GCA_001517045.1. Classification (NCBI taxonomy): domain Eukaryota; kingdom Viridiplantae; phylum Streptophyta; class Pinopsida; order Pinales; family Pinaceae; genus Pseudotsuga; species Pseudotsuga menziesii. Next base: position 199,938 of record LPNX010670068.1, on the reverse strand, counting down.
AATAATCAGCAATTTTTTGGAAGAAAAATTGCTGATGCGACATCACTTTAGCTGAATATATTTACCCGTACTTTTTGATTGTTTTTTCTTCTCATCAGTGATATATGCGTTTTTTCATTGCTTGGTATTTTTTTCCGACTTTTTCTCCATGTTTTCTTTGGAACATTGCCAAGTTTTTCTATTTTTTAATTTTTATTTTTAAACCATTGCCAAGTTTTCACGGTATACAATATTTGCAATATTGATAAAAACCAAAATTTCCTATTTAAGAGGCCTTTTCAGTGAGATCATTAGTTAGTATCCTGGTGGAATCCTACAAGTCTGACCTAATCTGGTGTAGTAATTAAGGCTAACTTAAACCCACTTACTGGCAAACCGTAATCAAAATATTCAGTGGACTGTCTACTTCAGGTGAACAGTGAGTTTTTTGGAAATACAAGTTTCTTTATAGGATTATTGGCAATGAACCTGGAGAAAACAGTTCATTCTTTAGTCTGCAATCTGCTTCTCCTTCCATGAAGTGTATATGGAGGTTAGATAGCTGCCCTGAGCTTCTCCAACTTAAATAAAAAATGTTTATACATCTATAAAGTTGTGTCTATTGGGAGAAGGGAAACCAGTCTTTAACAGTGATATCAGAACAAAGTTAAATATCATCCTGCATCCTTGTTAAACACAGTCTAAAGAAAATATTTAAGTCCTTAGTAAGAAAGAAGAAAGGAGCTCTTGGAGAACAATCAATATAACTATTAAAATCTTATAAAAGTAAAGAAAAGCAGACGGCTGAAAGGTATACACAATGGTATTTACATCCTCTTCCTTAGAGTGACAAGAACTGAAATAAATTCTGAATAGGCATTAAGTTCTAACAATTTGGCATTCTTGATGAGCAAAAATCCTTTTGCTAGAAGTTGCATACGGACCTCCTCTCCCCACATATGACAAAATGCAAACAAAGAACTAACCTCATCCTAAAACACATACCTGCACTGACGTTTCCAAAGGACGAATAGAGCAGAAATTTTAGACAATGCCAAATGTCATTGAGAGAGGAACAGACTAAGGCCTTGGAGTCACGAAACAAGGTTGTGTGCTAGCGTAATCTCCCCTGTAGAATAGCCATCTGTTTGATTGAACATGCTCCAAATAGGTCTTGGCAAAACGACAATCCCAAAGCAAGTGTTTCTCTGTTTCTAAATTTTTGCAGTAAGGGCAAAGACCATTTGTGAGGCAGCTTTTAGACAGCTGAGTTTGGAAGGAAGGGCTTGATACATCACCAACCATGCAAAAACCTGGAGCTTATACGACACCTTCACAGACCATACACAGTGTACTCTCTGAATCCCCCATGCTTTACCATCAGAGGAAAGTTGAAACCCATTGTGCATCAGGATTAGTGCGATGCTCACATCGTTGATGCAAAATGGAGTACGACTTATGTGCGTTGTACTGAGACAGTGGGCATTCAAAACTCCACTCTCAATCACACCAAATGGGTCTTGACATATCAATGTACATCTTGAATAAGTCCTCCTGCTGGATGAGGCCAGCTAACTCCATGATGGTGGGCTGATCAACGGAAGAAGGAGCATACTCATGTGCTTTAATTGCTACTTCTTCCAAGTCTGCACAATTGCATCACACATTTCCCTCCAAAGAAAAATCCCCCTTTTGCTCGACCACCTTGCTTAAAAACATGGAAGGTCCACAATACAAGTATCTTGGATCTTCCAACTTCATATTGACCTCCTGTCCAAGTCCCACCCAGCACGGCTGCCAGCCATCTGCCACCAAAAAACCTACCACCTTCCTCCAAGAAGACTATATGCTCTGGAGAATAAAGGTGCCCACAATCTGAAAATGCTAAGGAATTGAAATAATATCACATAACCCGAAAGACCCCTGAATCCTGCCAATGTGTTGAGCTATATGAAGTCTTTGCCACAACAAAACTTATGAACCACAACAAAACTTACAAAGTGAAGACCCCTCTAAACATCGAACGACCCATTTAGCTGCAAGAATACTCCCCTGAGTTGCTGCATCAATCTGGCCAAGACCTCCCTCATCCTTCAGCATAATCCAAGCATTCCATGGCACCATTAGGAGACCCTGAGTTGCTGCATCAATCTGGCCAAGACCTCCCTCATCCTTCAGCATAATACAAGCATTCCATGGCACCGTTAGGAGACCCTGGGTTCCCCCATGCTTGGCCTATAAACACAAATGCAAGATTCACTCCAACTGACAAAACTGAGCTTTGCTAGGTAACTAGCAAGAGACATAGTAAATGTGAGAGGCCTGAAGATTCTTGCCCACTATAGTCCATTTCCCAGCAAGCTGGAGGACCTTATTTTGCCAGAAAAGATGCCTACGTTGCAGCTGCTGAAGACGCCAATCCTACATGGCAGTTGGTGAGAGTTCCACACCAAAGGGTATGCCAAAATAATGAACAATTGCAACCCAGTTGACAAAAGTCCCTGTTGGAGGGATCCACCCAAGTTGACTATCAGGACCAAGTAACCAATAATCAGTTTTGCGATCACTAACAAATGCCCCATAGGCTTTAGCGTTTCACAGAAGGCAGCTAAACAATCTCTAGCTCCAGCCACTAAACTGTGGTCTGCATGCATTGGAAAAGGAGAATCATTGGCAAAACGGTTATTAACCATTTTCGAACCATCAGGAAGACTCAATCCCTTGAATATGACCTTGTCACTGAGTATCCTCTATAGCATACACTTGAAGGCATCTGTTGTTACTTAGAGGTAGGCCGCCAGAGCACAACCGTGCCTAAGGGACTGATGAAGCAAAATAGGAGGGTACAGAGATTTATTCACAGAAACAAAAGCCAAGGCACTGGAAAAAAGAGTGTTCACCATCCCAACACATTTCTCACCAAAACCCAGACAAGTCAACTTCTCAGGAATGAAAGATCACTCAATTCGATTCGAGGCTTCATTAAAGTCAATCTTCAAGAAGAGAGCCTGCTTATCTGTTTGCCAAGAGGTTCGGTAAGGTGCTCATCCCAGATGGACGGTGCAATTCTTTTCAAGCTAGCCTCAGAGTATTCGTTGAAAAAATATGCATTATTGAAATGATCTCACCGTAGAATGATAAAATCGAAGCCTTTCGGTAATGAAAAGAGGCAAAATAAGTAGTAGATGTTAAAGAAATAACAATAGATGAGAAACTTAGTCACTAGAAGGACAGATGTTTGGGGCATAGCTGCAAGATCTATTTGGATCTTTCTCTCTCCTAAAAAACAATTAGGAGGCATTCCTAATTTTATGAAAGCAAACTTGCAGAAGAAAATTTTATATTTTAGGGATTTCTGGGACTAATTGTTGTGCCTGTGTTTACACTAGAAAACGGTAAATCCGTCCCAATGTCTTACAGTTGCTGACAAAACTATCTTTCGTGAGAATCTGATCTTTTAAAGTGCGTTTGGAAGCACAGGGGCCTATTTGAATGCATTGGAGATAAAGCTATAATACGGCAGTTTCTGTAAGGATAAAGGCTAATTTGTTATAGTAGAAAGGCTTAATAAAGGGTGGGGAATTTAAAGCACAGATCATAGATGGATCAAAAGGTTTCAGGCTATACAGAAAACAAGAGTTTTGTTAAAATCATGAGTATTAGGCTAGATGATAGACAACCAAAGTCTGGCCATCAAAGAATGTGGCTTCGTAAATTGCAAGTAGTGAATGGGAGTTTGTGTAATATGAGAGAGAAGTAGGAATGCCAAACATGTCTTTCGGAGTTGTAGAGTGGCTATGTGGATGTTTTCATTTAACAATTCATTCTAAAAACTAGATTTGTGTAATATGAGGGAGAAGTAGGAAAGTCAAACATGTCTTTTGGAGTTGTAGAGGAGCTATGTGGATGTTTTCATTTAAAAATTCATTCTAAAATACTACAGCTTATGAAGTAGATGGTCTGTCTCAAGAATGCACAGGAACGAATCTTGACTAGTATAAATTAATTATGTTCTTTTTTGCTTCACTGTAGAGTGTAGAGCTTGCTAAGCCACCAGTAGTAAGATCTTTGAGCAAGTCCAACTGCAAGGGAGTGCAAGATAGTGATTGTAGTTTTGTGATACTTGTAACCTGGTTCTCTATCACCCTGGGAATCTCAGTTCTCCGCCATTTGGCATTTGAATATTTTCATTTAGCCGGCTTGAAATTCTGAATGCAGACTGAGCAGCAGTGCATTGTAGCTATTTTAGTGATGAAAAGTAAAATGCTATGAAATATCTAATTCTTCTGTTTGTTTTTTTAGATGATCAAAATATCATCAATAGACATTTGATGTGGCATTATTGTTGTCTTTTGCATACTTACAAATTGATGGGAACCAAGTCGTGAAGCACTGATCTTCTTTTTTCAGAACTTGTGTATCTCTTCGAGTGCTAACAAGAAAGTTCTATTTTAAATTTATTTCTTTTTCACTTGTTTGGATTCTATGTTGGCTTCAGTTCAAAGTATGATCAAATGAAATTCTGCGAGACATTTCACTCAGAAGACGAGGGTTGGAGAACTTGTAATGTCTGTAATAAGGTAAGAAGGCATGGATTTCTAACATACAGTAACATAAGATATACATCTCAGGGTAAAGAATTTTTCAGTTTCTATTGAAACTTTAGCTCCATAGTGTTATTGTCGATTTTTTTAAAGCATCAGTACCATGTTCAAACTTCAGATTCATTAATTGTAGTATTTATCTATTTGTATACTATATAGGAGGCATCATATATAAATCTTGCAACAAATGATAGTATGATTTTATTATTTAAATTTGAAATCTGTTCTCATTTCTTTGATTGAATATGCCTCATGAATAGATTTTTTATGCAGCGCATCCATTGTGGATGTATTGCCTCTGCCTATTCATTTACACTTGTTGATACTGGAGGAATTGAGTGCATCAATTGTGCCAGTAAGAGTAATGCTAACTCGGTAAGCTCACTTTCTTTGGTCTGGGCTTGGTACTAACAAATTTATTTACATGATCATTAGAAAATGCTAAATTATATAATTTTTTAGAGCAGGCAAGAAAAGTAATATCTTTCCCAAATTAGATGCATGCTGGCCTAGAACATTATTCTGTTGGGTACTTGTCTGGAAGATTGTTAAATGAAATGGGAACCAATGGACCCTATTGCCTGTTTTCTTTCCTTTGAAGTGAGAAAAGGATAGTACTTTGCTTGTTTAGGAAGGCTTGAATACTCTGTTTCAAAATTTAGCCCATTTAGACGAAATATTTCCTTTTTCCAACTTTACTATCCAACTAAAGGATTGTTATTAAGCTTTATCTATACTTCATATGACTTTTATTAACTGGATAACCTTTAAGCTACGGGAAAGGATGGTGTAAAAGCTATGGAAAAGGTCCTTTGTTGAGCTTGAATGAAAGGGATTATCTTATGTTTGATGGAGTAGGTGTAGTATAATGGACTTATTACAGTGTATTAAGATAAGATATTTTTATTAATGTTTGACAAAAGACCACAAACAGGTCAATGGGATTGCTAAGTACATCATTGAGAATGCAAAGTGGGAACACAAAAGCAGCTCCTAGAAAATCATGATATAAGCAAATGTAGCCTATGCTGAGAAAGATCCAAACTTCAAAGTCTAAGATCTAACAACATGGAGCAGGGAATAAAGCGATGGTGTAGATACATGCAAGTAATGCAAAGAACCATCAGATCTCTGTCCCGGGGGGGGGGGGGGGTGTTGTCTTGCTTGGGCAGTGATCAACACCCCTTGATTCTATCTCTCCTAACATCCAAGGCTGATGGGAAGAAATCCCTGCTAGATGATCTGGAAGAGCAGGAAGATATGGTATGGGAAACATCTTTCTGTCTGGATTCTGGACAATGTAGCCTGTGGCAGAGCCCTGGAGGAACTATCTTGATTTCTGGTGTCATATGAGCTTTCCCAGGATTTGAGGGTAAATGTTTGTAAGGTTCTAGATGGTTGAGCATTGATAGACTCGCAATCTCTTACAGATAGGCTTTGTTAGGTCAATATTCTACATCATGGCCCTTCTTGTTACAGGTGTATTTGTTTGAAGACTGACACTCCTTTTTGGGTTGGGTGGGAAGACCTTGACGTAGTGCTGCTGTCTGTCTGCCTCTTGGTTCTTCTGTCTGGCGGGCCGTGGAAGCACCAGGAAGAAATCTGTGATCAACTGAACAGGGTCTGGTTTGGGTTGGAGTAAATGGAGTGAGTGAGATTTGAGTCCAAGGGCATCGCTCATATACCAGGCCAAACATATCTGTTCTGGGAATAATCTCTGGTCATTCAATCGTATTTTGTATGCTACTTTTGAATCAATAGTCAAATAGGGTTGCCACTGTCTCTCTCACAAGGCATATCACTTATATATCTCAATTTTTTTTGTGTATATTGAATGATATCAATTGTCTCTTCTCCCTGCAACTTTTATGTGTAATAGCATATGTGTGTGTGTGTGCATGGAATTTTATATGGTATCAGAGCCAAAGATATTGGCAACTGGAAGAGTCAGAGCCTGACACCAAAAGGCATTTAGGAGTCATGGTGAATGTCCAATGCAGTATTGTGGGCACTTTAACACAGGGGGTCATGGCAAGGAATTTGTGACACATGGGATTCCAAATTTATGAGAGGCTAAAGTAATTTGAAAACAATTGTTAGAATCAACAAAAACATTGTATGCAGACTTGTGTTTTCTGCATGTTAATACACAATAATTTGTTTGTTTTTTTCTTTTCTCACAACATGACATTAATGTTAACTATATTTAATATATAATTCCCAAGTTCAAAACTTATGAGAAATTAAAATATTAAAGAAGTAAATTCTACATCTATGGACAACATGACCGTGACTTCAGGCAGTTGGAATAATTACAAAAATTGAAGGGAAATTGGGTCTGATCCAGGAGAGTAGAATGGCAACAATTTAATGTGAGACATAGGTCAGACTCGATGGGAGGAGATGCTAGCATGGTCTCCATTTGAAAGCAGCAGCAGAAAAATATTATTAGACTCAGAATGATTCCAGGAACAGGTTAGTTTCACAACAGCAGTGTGATTAATACAGGAATCTGTGTAAAGTTCAAATTATTCTCTATCATTGAATCTTTTCTTCCTAGTTATAGCATATAGTCACGAGCAAATCATGTAGCAGGTTGGTAGCCTGTTGGGATTTCAACTAATATAAATTTTATATATTTACGTGAGTATTCCCCAAGTAGTATGAGAAAACAACTTGTTCTATTTGTGGAAATACACTAGTGTTTCTGTTTGCAGCAATTGACAGCAGGGTATATGTGGAGAAAGTAATATTGAAAATAGATATCATGGGGAAAGAATAACTTGGATCGAATGCTAGAAAAACTTAGAAAGTCAATAAGCTATTGGTGGTAGCACAGTGAACTGAACAGAGAAGAGAGTATTGGATGGAAGGAGGTAAGTTAAAAATGGTCTTTTGGCTGTTCTGAGGTGGGAGTTTTAAGTTTAGAAAAAATGTGTTTCTGTGTTTAGAACTTTGGTGGTGGAATTTAAAAATATCAAGTCTTCACAACATTATGCTCTCACACACTTAGAAATTTAATGGGACACTGATAATGTATGTATGCAATGAGTGATAAATATTTTTCAGTATAGGCAGTTATTGAACTGATGACATGCAAGGTGACGAGAGATCCAATTGACGAGTAGGAGTTGGACTCCAAAAGTAGGAAGGTGGTAATGTTAATAAATCTTTCCATTATTGATGAGATGCTTCCATAGGTATGGGATGCAATAGATGCATGTATTTTGTGGTGAAGGCTGATGGGATTGCATGAAACCTCAAATAAAGGTAATTTACTATATTCCATGATTTGGATGAAGGGAATTCGATCTTAGATCATTAACTGGAATTGAATATGTTTGTGATCAATTGCTTGCTATTGGTAGAGAGGTGGATGAAGAAGACATGGTAGTCATCACCTGAAAAAGTTTCTCATCACCTTGCTAGTTGTGACAGCTTGAACTAGCATGTGTGATTCAAAGCCCTAAAGAACAAAGCTAACCCAACTATAACTTAGAGGGGTCACCCATTGTCATCTCAATGACCACTTCTCTACACTTTAGGTTGGCTCTTCTCCAACTCAAGGGGGGCTTCCGTAGGGATAGGATTGCAAGGCTATGGCAATAAAGGCATAAGGTGATTTCAAGAGTTAGACCGAGCTTTTAAGGATGGCCTGAAATTTTAGGGCGCGAAATTTTAGAGAGGCTCCGAAATTTAGGGTGCGAAATTTTAGCTCCCAAAATTTTAGGGTGCTAAAATTTAGGACGCAAAATTTTAGAGAGAGCGCGAAATTTTAGGGAGAGCCTGATATTTAAGGGCACAGAATTTTAGGGTCCGAGATTTTAGGACATGGAAATTTAGGGCTCGAGATTTTAGGGCGCATAATTTTAGGGCACGAGATTTTAGGACCCAAAATTTAAGGGCCCCAAATTTTAGGAGCCGAAAATTTCGGGAGGCCCTAAATTGGCCAGATATTTGATTTTATGAGATTTTTGTAAATTTTGCAGACCTAAAACTAACCTAGAACTAACCCTAGAAACTATGTTTTGAAAATGAAAGTGGTGCGAGAACCAAGGGAAACCCTGCCCTAACACAGGCCCTACCCAACCTAGGGCTTCTAAGGAGAAAGGCTAACCTAGTGAGGAAGGGTCCTAGGTTAAGCAACTAGCCTAGAAAAACTAAGGAGAAACCCTAGGGAAACCTCACAAGGAGATGTGTCATTGTTTGCTAAGGTGACAAGAAAGAAGGTAATGGCCTATCGTAGGGCAAAGTGCAGCTCTAAGGCTACCACTAAGACTCAGACATGCACATATACCAACATTCAAACAAAAAGGTAAGAAGCCTGGCCTCCTTGTGCTTGTGTTCATCCAACAAATCGAAGCATCACCAAAGCAGAGATTCACCAAAGAATTTACCAAAAAAATAGCTTGCATTAACCAGTAAACTTCCTCAAAAGGAGCGCATTCATCTAGAGAAATCCTAACAAGAGTAAAACAAGTGCATAGTGTATTATCCCATAAGTTCTGATTTACATATGAAAGTGAGGAGATCTATTTATATGATCTCACACTCACTTTTACAAATATAATCCAGGTTGACATGCATTAAAACAAGCAAATTTGTAATTATTAAATTTCAACTTAAAATTAAAAAAAAATAATAATAAAATATAGTCCAAGGTTGGCTACCTGGGGTATTTGCATCCCTAGGTGCCAAAACATGCTCAAATAAGTGAATTGCTTCAAATGAAAGGCCGAAGTGAGTTGGAGGGAGGGTGTTATGCCCCATCTAACCCCTAGAATACTGTAAAATCCCTCATCGCCCTCCTCAAAGCATGAAAACGGCTTAGTATGGAGGATGCCTTCCTCTAAAGAAAGAAGGCTAGGGATAGCAAGGACCCATTGACTGAAGGGCTAGGAGGGTGTATGAAGTGGTTGCGACTGAAGACGAGTGTCTCGTAGCTAAAGTAGAGGCCACCAGAGCGCACAAGAAGGAAATGGAGCCATGAGACCCAGTGGTCAACCTCTAGGGGCCTCAGACACCAACCCTGACGTTAAGAACCTCTTTAAAGGGCAGCCAGCAATGCCATTAAGCCATAGTACCCTTAAAGGAGGACTAAAGGATCCATCCCTGACCACCATCGCTCAATAAGACCCCTCCTGGTCGAAAAAATTGGTCCTCTCTCCTTGGGGTACACCTGAAGGTGCGCTGGGTACAAGTGCAGCGTAACAGTGCCTCATACAATGAAGTATTACAAGCTCTTGCTCTCTAAAAATGATCTGAACAATGTAATATAATCATGCATAAGACATCAAAGGGAGGTAGAGGAATACGATTCTCACATAAAAGTTAAAACCATTTCAATGAGGCAATTTTACCCTTCTGATTGGCCCTAATTAACAAGTTTTAGGTTATTCCGCAATCCATTAGCAAGATTAGAAATAGGAACAAGGATGCCACACTTTGAATGGAGAAGAAACCCTTTCACTTCAAGTTGCACCATGAAATATATGTCTCTTAGGCTCCAAAAGAGACAACGCTCTCGAAATCGAACCATGAGAAATGGATGAGAAGGGCAACGTTTATATAGGTTGTAGCTCAATCTCATTCCACAATAAAATATCAATGTCATCCTAGATTTGGCCTAGGGTGGAGTGAACAATGGATAAACTCCACTAAAACCCTAACTAATTGTAACAATATCCAAAATATGAGGTTATCAATGCCACATGTACAATGTCCAAGACACATAAGGCCCAAAAGAGAAGGTGCACCTCTAGGCCCAAAAGAGAGGATGCACCTCTAGATCAATTGTCAAATACATCAAAGTGATACATGATGGCTCCAAGAAAGGGATTGCTCCACTAGATATGGACTGATATACAACAAACATCATGATTGCACTCCAAAAGGGTGTTAGTTTTTATACCTCAGTTGGTCCTTCCCCATGATTTTGATGTCACATGGGGGGGACATAAGTTGTATTTTTCCCAGGAAACTTTTTAATGTAAAGTGTTTTATATTATTAAAGTGACTTTTGTACTTTATATACTTAAAGTGACTTTAAGTTGTGGGACCCAAAAAGTGCATTTAATGTATTTAATAAAGTGAATATGTGCATTAAATGAGAGCCCTCAAATAAAGCTAATCTCATCCTTTGATTAAGTTGGTTGAGTTAGTTAGGGTTAGTTTGGGTGAGATAAAGTATAAAAGAATGTCTAGGGAAAAGTCAAAGACATCAGATTAGAAGAAGAAGAAGACAAGAGAGAGAGAGAGAGAGAGAAATAAATTTCTTGGAGGAAATTTCTGATTTGTGAGAGACTGATCATCAAACAAATTGAAGGCACAATTCCCAAGAAATCTGTAGCATTCATTGGACCGTACAGTCATTATTGCAGGCCTTGCAAGCACAGAAATTGAGGCAGATTGCAGGCACAAATTTCGAGACAAAATTTTGTACATTTAATGCTAAGCAGAATTCGTACAGTCTGTACTTGGCACGAATCTCAAGAAAACTGCTGTGTACAGTTTGCACATGTGGGTTGACTGTGAGTATACTTGGCACAATTTTCAATGCAGATTTATAGATGAGGGTTTCTGAAATTGTTTTGATGTTGTAGGAGAAATTCTGAGTTGTTGAATTTCTGATTTCTCTCATAAATAAAATTCTTTCTCTGGGTTTTCCTCTGATGAGGTTTTGCCCTAGGCTCGGCCATAAATTTATGTGTTGTCACATTTATCTTCAGTTGAAGTTGAGTGCATTGGTGTTTATACTTAAAACTATCAAATAAATTCATCTTATGAATTTTTAGTTTAGACAAGTTATAAATCAGATTTGCAGTCAAGTGTTTGATAAAAGTCCAATATGAGATTTTGTGATTGTTTATCAAATTTCTTCAGAGGGGAGAGCTCTCCATAAATGAGGTGCTAAGTGGTTGCAATGGTTCAAACTATGGTCAAACCAGTGTTATCGGAACTGGACCGGAACCGGCAAAACCGGCCGGTCTGACCGGTTCACAGGGTTGACCGGTCCGGTCACCTAAAAAAATTTAAAAAACCGGAAATTGGACCAAACCGGGCACTGAACCGACCTGTTTGACCGGTTCTGTACGGAACCGGCCGGTCCGTTCTCTGCCGTACGGCCGCGTGCAGGGACCCACGTTTTTCAAATTAAAAAAAAAACAAAAACAAAAATACAACCTAACTACTACTCCTAACCTAACCCTAAGCCTATCCTAACACTATTTAAAGACCCCCCCACCCCCTACATTTCTCACACTACTCATTGCTATCAGTTTGGCAATCTTGAGAGCACGGTTCGTTGGGCAGTTGTGTAGTCTTTTGCAGCTGAGTTTTACCGGTGGTTTCCAAGAACTTGTTGGGCATAGTCAAGTGTGTATTACAGCAAGGATTTGGAGGAGATTAGAAGCATCATTTTTTGCAGCACATTTGGAGCTATTACGTGGACTGTTTTGGAGGTTATTGAAGGCTTTTGTGCAGAATTTATGGACTGTTATCACGGATTAGCATCCTCTTTTTCTCTTGGCAGCTTTTCTTCATTTCTTCTTCTCTCTCAAAGGTATGTCAAGTGACAAGTCTCAAGACTTTTCTTTCTCTTTAAATTTTTTTTCCTTAGTTAAGAAGTTATTAATAAATTATAGGGTTTTATTTCCAGCTTTTGTTTGAAGTTTGAACTTTGCCATGGCTCCAAAAGAGAGGAAGGATGCGGCATGGGTTCATTGCCAATTGGATGATGGTGGGAAAAAAATATGCAATTATTGTGGGAAGAAAATAGCTGGGGGAGGTATCCATAGGTTAAAACAACACTTAGTTGGTGCTAGAGGCAATGTTGAACCTTGTAGGAAAGTCTCTGATGATCTTAGAGCAGAGATGCTAAGTAGTATTGAAGCCTACCAAGAAGAAAAAGCCAATACAAAGAAGATTCAAGAAGACATAGGGAGAAGTTCAATGCCATTTGAGGATGAGATTGACTATGATCCTGAGGGTGGTGATTGTGAAACCCCTCAAGGTCATTTGACTAGTTTTGAAGAATCCTCCAGTTTTCCTGTTAGGGGGAGAGGTCGACATAGAGCATCCAATTCGAACCTGAAGAGGCCACGTAGTACCCCGGGTACTACCCCCATCAGCAATAGAGGTTTTGAGTCTTTCTTTGTGCCTCACACTACCCCTGGTGCTCAGCCCACCATTGATGCTCAA
>LPNX010670068.1:58935-186736 GCA_001517045.1 Pseudotsuga menziesii | reverse complement strand
TGGTGGACACCATGTGCAGCCCATTGTTTGGACCTCATGCTGGAGGATATTGGCAAAATTGAGTGGGTGAAGAAGTGTGTGGAGCAGGCAAAATCAATAACAAGGTACATCTACAACCACTCATGGGTTTTGAGTCTTATCAGGAAGAACACTGGGGGTAAAGAGCTGGTTAGATCAGCCATTACACGATTTGCAACAAACTTTCTTTTGTTGCAATCCCTTGTTGATCAAAAAGCCAATTTGCGGAAGATGTTTTCCTGCGATGAGTGGAATGAATGTCAATGGAGTCAAAAGGCTGAAGGGAAAGATATTGCTGACAAAGTGTTTGAAAGAACATTTTGGAAAAAGGCAGAAGAGATAGTTTTATTCAGTGAGCCTCTTGTGAGAGTGTTGCGGATGGTATATGGTGATAAACCCGCTATGGGTTTTATTTATGAGGCCATGGATCAGGCCAAAGAAGCAATAAAGAAAGCATATGGTGATAAAAGGCAGAAGTATTTTCCTATTTGGAATATCATTGATGACAGATGGAACAGACAACTCCATCGTCCTTTGCATGCAACTGGCTATTACTTAAACCCAAGGTAAGAAATCTCAAAATTCCTATTCAAAGTTATAAGTTTTCTTTTAATTTCAAACTTTCAAAGTTATAAGTTACAATTTCAAATTCATTGATGAATATTTTTTGTCTTTTGAACTTTGAATGAACTTTTGAAGGTACCACTATACAAAAGACTTTGAAGTCAATGATGATGGGGAGGTAAAAGACGGATTGTATAGATGCATTGAGCGCATGGTTCCTGATCCCAGGATACAAGATGAGATACACAGTAAGCTACTGCAATTCAATGAAAGTATGGGTAGCTTTGGCATGAGCATGGCCATACGAGGCAGATCCAGGGATCCACCGGGTAAGAATTTTCAAAGTTTTACAGTTATTTAACCCATTCACATTGTAAAGAATGAGTTAAATTTCCAAAGCCATTTGCTGAAACTTGTTTGCATTCAACTCTTATTGTAACCTATTGGTGGGGGCAGTTTGGTGGGAGCTGCACTGATTTGAAAAATTTTGCAATTCGAATATTGAGCCAGCCATGTAGTGCTTCGGGATGTGAATGCAATTGGAGTGTATTTGAGTGTATACACACCAAGAAACGAAACCGCTTGGAACACAAACGGTTGAATGATATGGTCTATGTCCAGTACAATCTTAGGTTGAGGCGTAACCAGTTGTTGAACAAGACACCAACATCAGGAAACATAACCTTGGATGACTTTGATCCATCATCAGAGTGGGTTGTGGAGACTCAAGCACCAGTATTTGATAATGAAGACCTTTCTTGGTTGGATTTGGACCCACCTCCAGGGGAATCAAGTGGGGCTCAGAATCCCACTCCTGAAGAGGATGAGGATGACGATGAGGTGGACAATGATGAGTAGTAGACTACTAGACACTGGACTCTAGTAGTAGTGGCTAGTAGGGTAGTGCCATATGATCACTTTATTGTTATTCATTAGTACTATGGTTTATTTTTGGATTGTAGGGGCCATTTAGAGCCTCTTTGTTGATGTACTTTGGTTCAAAACCTCACAGATGTATTGCACTAGGTGCTATTTTGGATATTTGCACCCATATTTGCTATATATATGAGAAACTTTGCATATTTGTGTATTAATGGTTTGGATTCATATGTATGCACATGAATATATATGTTTTTTTACAAAATATGAATATTTTATGTATTTTTTAGTCAACCGGTTTTTTACCCGGTTTTTTGTCGGTTCCGGTCCGGTTCACATTTTAGGCTTTGCCGGTTCGATGACCGGTTCGGTTCCGATAACATTGGGTCAAACCCTAGAGCAGTCCACCCAAAAATCAAGGAAACTCCTCCCATGAGCCACACATGTGGTATGATCACTCTAAATGATGCTCCAACGTCGAGAAGAAAGATTTTGACCATATGAAAATGGTCCAAGGTGATGAAGATTGGTCCAAATGTGAGAGATAACGGTACAAATGTTTGTAAATCCTCCATAAATTGTGCCAATGGTGCAATAAGGTCAAAGCAAGTGCTGGAAATAACTCCTAAACGGTGAAAAAATGGCCTAAAAGATGACACTATAGTGCTCTCAAATCCATAGGAATCTCGTTGATTGTTCTACACCTTTTGAAAGGTCTCATAAATAGCTTTCCAACCATATATGGCACTTCCCAACCTAACCTAGGATGAGTGACATCAATCCTTCGAAAGACGGGGTACCAAACTGTTGAAAAATGGCCCAAAAACTAGCAAAAACAACCTAGGAAAATGTCTCCATTACTCTAACGCCTTGAAGAATCAGGTTAAGATTTATGTACAATTGGCAATGGCTAGGAAAGAGATTTCCAACCATGTATTGTATGCCCTCATATGAGAAAAGGTGTTGGAGAAACAAGGGTTTGAAATCAAGGTCCTGTTTCGCTCAATTTGTCCTAGGATAAGCATGAAAACCAGATGCAAAATGTGAGCAAATTCCAAGAGCTCAACACCACCATGCAAATCATCAATACTCGATCCAAACCATCAATAATGTGTTGTAATGAAAATTACAAGTGGACACCCATGCAATATGGGATGGAATATGTTGTCGCCTAATTTGCACCTCGGGTAATGTGGCAGAAATCTTCAAGCCACTGGGTGCGACCTTGGGGGCAAGCTCGAGCCAAGTGCCGTCACCTGATACTCAGCTCCTCTGTCTAGGTCAACTCGTAGCGAAGCCAAGGGGGGTGGACCCTAATGAAAATCAATCTAAGGTTGTTTCTAACCACGAAAGCTGGAAACACAGATTTTCTAGGAGTTTTAATATTAAATGAATGACATTAAAGAATACCAATTACTGCAAACAAGATTTTACTTTAGCAACCCTTTAACTCAAATTAGATACACAATATTCAATGACACATTGCGGAATTAACTTATGCAAGACATAACATAATAGATCAGTGCCATAATGAAAGAGTGCTTTGCAAATATGGGTTGTTGGTTGTTGCTTTGCAAAGTATTGCAGTATCTCGGTTGGTAAATTTTAGATTATTAAATGAATTGATTAAGGAGTGGGTAAATTCTTGGTTGGTTTGATCAATGTGGTAATGATATGGATTATTAGTTGGGAGGGGGATTCCCGATATACTACGAAGGTATAGGGAATATGTCTAGACTTACACAGTGTCGTAGCACACGAGGAAATGTGAGCTGAATGGAGTCACGGGGGGATGTTAAACACTACACCAACAAGGATGTGTAGCCTAACAGGGCTCTGTGGTTGCTTTTCAATAGTTCCTGCTTCCTCTGTACAATTTCCCCACACGTCGCAAAACACAACGCTGGATTTTCGTTGTTCAGGGAGATTAATTAAAAGTTAGACCAATTACTAGTCACCTAAACCATTTTCTGATACTACCAACTGATCAGACGAAATTGCAGTGGAAGTAGAGCAAACGAGGATGTAGGCCTTGTAAATTTTAAATGTTTTTTAACAAAGTTTTCTGATTAAAAAGGTAAATCCCAAGAACCTCTTTCTAGATTCAGTACTCGGGCAAGCCCTTATCCATGAACATGTACTCGAGAAAGTAAGGGGATTTATTTTAAATTCAATAGCGCATAAAAATTAAAGTTCTCTAATTACTACACTGCTCAAATCTTTTCCTTTTCAGTACTTTGGTATAGTGCAGTTGGTAAGTATTCAAATTACTTTGCAAATAAAAACTTAAAAAAACACTGAAATAGTGAAAGAAAGCAACAAACTACCCTAACAACATAAAAACCGTGCAAATGGACATCGACGTGAATCCCCCCAGGGGGGTGGGGACCGGGCTTTGATGAGCCTACTCAAGCCTTATTTTCTTTTTACAATGATGCGAAAGGAAATGCACTTTGGTCCTCAAATCGAGATCCAAAGGCTTACAATAACTCGAAAAAATGAAAAAAATTATAAAGGGGAGCTCCATTAGTCTTCTTTCACTTTAATTTTTTGATTTTTTGACAGCACCTCCTTTTTTTTTGTAAAAACTGCAAAAACAACAAACAAGTATTTATTAAATGCGCCCAAGTATTTTTTTTTTTGTAAGTAAAAAAAACTAGTTAAAAAAAAGTGACTGAGAAAGCTAGCTAAAAAGCTACTTTCTCAGGGTCCTTGTTTGCCTCTTAGGGATGGCAAACATTTATGAAAACTTAAACTCAGAAGTTAATCCTACTAATCAAGCCTTTAATTCTTGAAAAAAATGCAAATTGCTTGAAGCAAGAAAACTTGGTTATGTAGATCTACTAAAAGGTGATTATTCTTTTTCTGGTTTAGCTAGATCTAGAAATGAAAAAGTAATTATGATCTATGTATGAAAATAAACCCTTAACTTTAGATCTGTAACTACTTTTTCAATAAAGGACAAGATGATTTTTAAACAATATTTGAGGAGAGAGATAAAGGAGTTTAGAGAACAAGAAGATCTTTGAGATGCTTGATTGTGGGGCACTGAGGGACTTTATCTACAAACAAAAGTGTTAGAAATGTGGAAGATCAAACAAGATCTTCTCGATCTCTAGCTACGATAACTTGTACTTCACACAACTCAACAACCAATGATCAAATCCAGCAGCATATATACTTAGAAATCAAAGTGAAAATGTTCATAAACAAATGAAAATATTCGATTTGCATCTCTAAGCAAATAAATTGAAGCACTAAGCAAATAACTTTAATTTACCTCGCAAAACTGATACCAATCCTTCAAGCAAGCTAGATTTGGAATTTGGAAGCAAGATGGATCCAACACATATTATCTCCACAAAGCACAATGATAATACATCCACTCAACAAAGCACCACACAAATAGACCTCCAAAGTCTCTTTTATTTCTTAGATAAACAACGATTACAATAGTCCGGCTCTTCCCGACACATTCCAACTAGTTTGAAAGGGAGAGAGTATTGCTTTTATAGAAAACCGGGACCAAGAGGGCGCCTTTGCCAATTGAAGAAGACTGAGGGCGAATTTGGGATTGAGAGTGAGTTTATCCCTTGATTTGGGCTAGTAAGAGGGAGTTACACTCAAGAAAAATGTGCCACCTCTCAAGAGGTAGGGACAACCCCTCTCTTGGATCTCCAAAACATGCCAGATGGGTTTCACATAAGCAATTATGCCCCCTTCTAAGGAGAAAAACATCCCCTTAATCTGGAAAACTCTTAGTAGCCTCAATCAACACTGAAGTTGACGCTTTAATCAAGGAGATGTCTTGCCTTAAATCAGGGAAACCGATAGAAACTAATTTCAATCAAATCGGACAAGAATCCACTGATTTAGGAATTTGGATATTCTCTCCAATTTAATTAATTTTTAATTTTTTAATTGATTTTTTGATTTTTTGGAGATTTTTTACTTAAGTAATAAATTAATCACTTAAAACTTAGGAAAAGTGGGTTTAGGGTT
Organism: Pseudotsuga menziesii; assembly: GCA_001517045.1. NCBI lineage: Eukaryota > Viridiplantae > Streptophyta > Pinopsida > Pinales > Pinaceae > Pseudotsuga > Pseudotsuga menziesii. The sequence continues at coordinate 181,273 of LPNX010670068.1, read as the reverse complement.
ACAATGAGAGCTCTGTGTTAGAAAATGAGCACCCCCATGGCAAAATCCGACTTCTAACCACACTTCCAATTAAACTATTAAAAAATAGCCTAAGTTTACGAGAAAAAATATTTTTCTCAAAACACAAAATAAAACCTAGGGGGAGCTAGCACATGTCCATATGACTCAATGATAATGTCTAGCATGTTACATGAACTCTAATAACCTCCTAAGGCCTAACTGGTTATCAAGACGACCATTCCAACTTTGGAGGAGCGGTGAAAAACTTGAAATACCCAGATTGATGATAAAGTCCTAGGAAGCCAAGTTCTTTACAAAAAACCCATGCTATTACATTTTTTACAACTCTCGCCCGCAGGGTATAAACATGTGGTAAAAAGGTAAAAAAGGGGCCCTGGAAGGCCTGAATGGACTTCAAAACTTTTGAATTTGAACAATTACTTGTTCATCTTTGGCGGCTCACTAAAAGTCCTACTGAGTGCAATTGCAGCTGCACTAACTTTAACAAGCGGGGGTTACTGCTCAAACAAGCAGTCCTTTCAAAGTAGACTAAGTATGCCTTGTGCTAGTGATGGTAAGCATATAAGAGGGGCTACACCCAATTTCACCTCATTCTAACCTCTTAACTTCTTTGGGTAACTCCTAAACCTAGGGGAGAGTCCCTAATCAATGAAGGACAACAACAGACATTGACACACCTTCAAATAACTTTCTACAAGCTTGATGGTTGAGATCAGTGCCTTATATGGAGTCAATAACTAATAATAAAGACTCATAAATCATATAAATGAATTAATTCAATATATCAGTCAATATCAATCAATATCACAACTTTCAATGCAAATATACAACTCCCAAGGTATGGTCTCAGACTTCCCAAGGCAATACCAAAAAAAGTGCTCTTTGAAAAGGAGATAGACAAGTGGATTAGGGCACACTTGATGGTCTAGTCCGAACAATAAAAAACCTGGAAAAACCCTAATTTGGGCAGATTCACGTTTCCCAAAGCACTAAGGCAAATGAGGACGCCCTCAAAAATCTGTGGATAATTCCACTAGGGTGAATTTGGTGGGTGGACCAGGATTACATACTTACTACTATTTTTGGAGTTATGAATATATAGATTTTTAGGGTTTTCCAATAGTATTATTATATTTGTAGGTTTTTTTCAACAAGGATATTTTTGTTGATAAGATGGGGCATATGATTCTTGTCTCAATCCCTAGGGCATTAAGAGATCGATACCAATGCCCCTCTCTAGAAATGGCTTCCAATACTTGTAGTTAGGGCGTCAACTCGCAACCTAGGTAGAAGATCCTAATTAGGGCAAGCAGAGTAGTGCAAGGCTTAATCAACAGTGGAGAGCTCCTTTGATAAGATAGTTTCCTCATGCAAAGTTGACAAAATGCTAGCAAGAAACCCTATCAATTTAGCATAATGCACCATAAAAGGGTGATCAAATTAGGGTTAGAAGTAAACTTTACCAACATTCACCAAGAAATGATCAAGGAAAAGACCTTAGGTCACTCTTGAACTTGAGTTATTACAACTAATCGTAGCATCAACCAAAGCATGTGCAAAATTAAGCCCCAGGAACAACTTCATTCATCCTTCAAGCAAAGAAGATCATCCCAAGAGAGGTGCGCATAGCATCAAGAGCTCCAATATACTAGTAGAAAAAAGAAAAAGATCTCATAATGAACCCATATCTTGTTCTATTTTTACAATGAGAGGGAGGCACTATTTGTATAAGACTAGCCTCATCTGAGTTTAAGTTATTAGCCTACAAGATAATGTAAAAATATAAAATTGGGCTTGCTCACCCACAACTTCGGGGGCTAAACCACTCATAATAACAATAAAATATCTCTAAATGACATAAAACTTAAAAGTGGTAAATAAAGTGCAATTAGGTTACACCAAGTGCTAGGTGTGCCAAAAGGACGATGTCATGCCCCAACTAACCCCAACAGATGTGTGCCCTCAACATTCTCCTTCATTATCCTTGTAGGCTTCTTCAATAAGGAAGTACATTTTGCGGGTAACACAACCCAAAGGAGGGGTTTTATAACCAAAAATAGGTCCAAGTGAGCAGATAAGGTGTGCTGAACAAATGCTATCACCTTTCACATGGCAAATAAATGAGTGTGGTCATGCGTCCAAGTGATTAGCCCTCCAAGGGCACCAACCCCTATAGGACGAGCACCTCCTGGAGGAGGAAATCAAGAGGACCATCCATAACTAGATCAGGGGTATTTAGCCCCAAATCAACACTCTATGCTCAAATCTTGGCCTTTACATAGCAAAAAATAACCCCTTTCCCTGTGGGATCTGTAGGGAATGCTGCAAATACTTTGAGGCGTAACAGTAGGCAATGTGATATATCTTATAGCACGGCTGGATTTGAGTTTTGGAGCCATCTACATTTCCAGGACAATTTTCACAAATTCAGATTGGGCAAGTTTGGCTGGTAATAGGAAATTCACTACAGGTTATGTTTTCATGCTTGGGTGAACTATTGCTTGGTTGAGCAAACAGCAAGATGCAGCGTCCTTTTCGTTTTCTGAAGTAGAATATAGGCCATCAATAATCACAGCTTGTGAGGCAATGTGGTTGTGAAGAATGCTTGCTGATTAGCAAGTAGAACAAACTAGCACAATTGTGCTTTATTGTGACAACCAAAGTGTGTTGAAGTTGGCAAGAAATCTGGTGTTTCAGGGGCAGACGAAGCATGTGGAGGTTCATAGTCGCTGTATGCGACAACTTGCAAAGAATGGAGAAATAGAGCAACATTATTATGTAACCTGTGGACACTGTAGACATCTTCATCAAGCCTCTCAGTCCATATAAGTTTGTAAACTTTTGAGATAAGCTTGGTGTAGTTTCACGTGTGAGTCTGTGACCATTCACTTAGGGTTATAGACTATATGCAGTATAAAGCTCATATTCTAATGTATTGCATACAATAGAGTACTTTGAGTTAGTTGTTAAATAAAGTGATTTAAGTTATAATTAAGTCACATATGCTTTTAGTTACATAATGTTGGTTGCGATGAAAGTACACATCTCTCTCACTAGACATATCGCTTGTGTATTTCATTTTTTATAGATATTTAATAATATCAAGAATCTCCTCTCTCTGACATTTCTGCATAATAATATGTGCACCATTTGATACTGTTTTCTATGCAGTATATCCTTCCCTTTGCTATGCTCCCTAAATAAATTCACAGAATAAGGGACACTCAATACAGAGCAATCTGGATAATATGCGAAAGGAACTCAACTCCAGTTTGGAGTTTGAACCAAGGACCTGGGACAATTTGCACTAATTGTATTCATGGTGCCTCAAACTGCAAATTATCCTGATGCAGAATGTTCTGTGTCGTAAAATGATCAGTTTAGAATCCATTTGTTTTATTATGGAACTCCTTAGCTTGAGAATCCAGATAATTATACCGGACCTTATGAGTCGGTTTGGTGGGTTTTTTTTAAGAATTTATACGGCAGTAGATCTTCTTCATTTTTAGTCTGTAACCTTCATTTTCTTATTGACTTTATGATTTCTGGAGGATTTATGTGAATTTAGTCAATTTTGGGTACTGCAATAGATGTGAAGTTTAAACTCTTACTTTGCACTAATTTGTTGCTTGGAAATCCAGTATAGATTTTTTTAGTAAGTTTTTCGTGACACAGAAGCTTGTTTGAATATTTAATATCAGGACTAATCCATCTGTTTTGGTGGTTTATAGGTAGAAAACCACATCCAAAATCCATTTTTGTTTCCACCTCAGAAGCTGCTGGATATGCCTGTAAATAATTTGACTGAGACTCTGGGCAGTAGGCCTTCACAGAATTCGGACCCTAGACAGTGGTTACAAGCGCCTAATTTATGGCAGACTTTGACTGGTCAATCTGCAGTATCTCCTTGGAGACGAATTCCTGAAGTGGACAAACCAAACATTGATAAATCAATGCAAAACAACACACGTGAACAATCATCTGCTTCTGGTTTGAGCAAGATGGATGAAGACATACCTGAGAAAATCAAGAACAAGGATTTGAAGCTAGGTATTCTTGAAAGCTCTTATCGGAGCAATGCTATTCTTGAGGCCGCAAAAGATGTAACTCTCCGAGGTTCTAGTAGAATGGAATTCCTATCTGGTGATTTTGCCAAAGTAGAAGGGAATGCAGATGACATGCAAGATCGAGAATTTGCATCAGCTGAAAATGTAAAACCTGGACTAAGCGGTGCACCTGATATTCTTCAAGTTTCAACAGCAGATAAACAATTAGAAGCACCGGCAAGTGCTTGCTTGAATATTTCATTAGGATCTTTAGTTTCAAAGGATGATCCATCTGCTGCTGTCCTGGGGTTGGGAATTTCTTCTGGGTCTCCAGACGAAGCAAAAGAATCAGCTAAAGTTTCTGCTACTCATCCACAGCGCCAGCGACAACGTCAGCTCCTACCGAAGGCACTTCAGGCAAGCCCTAGCACAGGCTCTGAATCATCAAAGGACATGCATCCTCAACTGCGTGTTGCACGACCACCAGGAGAGGGACGAGGTCGAAATCAGTTACTGCCTCGGTACTGGCCACGGATCACTGACAAAGAACTACAGCAGATATCTGGAGAGTATCCATCATAAGATAATATAAATTAATAATAATTTATGTTTCTTGTATTCCTAATTTTCTTTATGTCAGAACCTGTTTTTTGTTGTTTTTCTTCAGATACCCTCTATTTTCTTAACTACCATCAGTTCAAATTCTGTTATCACTCCTTTGTTTGAGAAGATGCTGAGTGCAAGTGATGCAGGACGTATAGGACGCTTAGTCCTTCCAAAAGCATGTGCTGAGGTGAGTTATCAATGATCATTGTTTTTCTCCTTTGAAGGATGGTTTTCTTAAGGATCATTCCCTAGCCTGTAGTATTTTATTTGCTTAAAATCAGTCTTTGTCATTTCATATTGATCTGCTAAGATGGAAATTGTTGGATGAAATATCTGAAATTAATAATTCCCAGTGAATATCCAAGACATGAATGATAATAAACTGCAATCATCTCACTTCATCAGGTCATGTCACTTCATCAATGAATTAATTAATTAATGGCATTGTATATAACTTCATCTGGCATTACCCAATAAACACATGTCTATTCAATATATATTTTATTCGTTATTACTGTTTATTATTGTTCCTGTGTTGGATATTCGCTGGGAAATAAACTTTTGTAATAGATGGATCTATCAAATATTTCTCACCTGCAATAACTGAAACTTAATGTCTTCTAATTAGGTCCCACTAAAAACCATATCAAATCTTGTACTTGTTATTGTAGTTACTGTTACCAGGCAGTCAAAATCTCACCCGGGAAGCATCTACGCAAAAAATGATTGAACAGATGTGCCTGGCACCCCAGTATATGGTACAATCGACTGGTTACACCCCAAGGATCCACTCTAGCACCCTAGGAGATCTCACCAATATCTGGACTGTGTTTTATTTTTAATTTCCCAGGGACAATCTGCTGCAAAATGCCTGAAAGACCCATATCTCTCCTGCTACTGCCTGAAACTGAAAGCTAGCCACCAATGGACTTAGAATGTCCAAATCGACTAGCAATGAGTACTCACACCCAATATGTCCATCGCAAAGGTACATTAGAGACCCCATCCATGTCTGAATCATAATAAATAAAGCCTGTAAATGCTGATAATCATGAAAATAATACAAGCCATCTTAACAAATCATCATCTGAAACATGGATATGTCTAATGAACAACTGTAGACCATACATTTTCATCATCAAAAACCATCGGTCCAAAACTCATCTTGGATCCTGCTCCTGGCTTGGTCAACACTAGGTTGACCAGGTCAAGACTGATAAAAAAATAACCCAAATGCTAAACTCAATGTGCAAGAACAGACATGCATGCTCCATTATCTATGTTAACAGTGAGACTCAAATGCAAGTAGCTTCTGTTGGTGAATATAAGCACAACATATATATAAATAATCCGAATTAAAATGATCAACTACTTTTAACAAACCCTACGGTGTATACTCATTTATGGATTTAGCCATTTTGCTAGTCATGGGTGAAGGTGAATGAAATCAAGTAAGGCCAAGGGGATGACTTGATAACTCGACACTGTATGCATCTGGGCTAAAGGACAGGGAATCCACACAACACATAAGTTGAACTAGTTGAACAATAAGGGAATGACATGTTAGATTTTTAATGTTTATACAAGATCTAAAACATTTAGCATCATAACATCATAAGCATAAGCAAAAGATCATCAAAAGAAAGACAAGTACAACAACACAAGAGAACACAGATTTTCCTTAGAGAAACCACAAGGGAGAAAACCCCACAAAACTTCCTCAGTATAGAATTTGACCAAATACAGTGTAAAACCCCAGCAACAAGAATAGTTGCTCATCTTCCATAGTAGACTCTCTCTCTCTCTCTCTCTTGCGAAATGCTTGAGTGTAAGGTGTGTCTAAATGAGAGAGGCGCCTCACCTATTTATATTCATTAGCTGAGTGACTCAACTAACCAACTAGGTCGGCCAGGTTCCCTAATTAGGGCCGACCTACCTAGGAAAACACAAAATACATTTTATATATTACTTTTGTGGGTACTATTGCCTTGACTCACAACAAAGGTTTTACCTCATGACTTTTACATGGCCAATTACATCAAGGACATCTCTGAATGGAGGAATAACATCTCTGAAGGAAAATACAACAAAAGTACAATAGAATATCCTTCGAAGTTACAATATTTCAACACTCCCCCTTAACGAGAAGGGTATTCTACTGACAACAACAACATCAACTATAGGAGCAAGGAGAGAGAGCATCATCACAACATCAAGGTGATACATCTATAAATCATCGAAAGTTTTCTTCAACAACTGGAACAGTTACTAGAACATCTTCAATATCTTCAGTACTGGAGCATCATCTTCTACAACACCGAGTCTTCATCTTTGATCTTCATCTTCTGTAGCACTTGATCACTCGATCATCTACAACAACACTTGATCTTTCGATCAGCAACAACATCATCTGCAGCAACACTCCCTCTTAACTAGGAAGGTATTCTACATCAACAACAACCATCATCACAACTACACAACTGACTAGTGAATCTCTATATGTCATAGGAAGTTTTGGAACAACATCATGTATCTTCTTCATCAATCTCAGTATGAGAATACTGGATCATCTTCTGCAACCTCAGTATGTAAATACTGAATCATTTATGAGTACTGGATCATCTTCTTCAACATCAGTATGTGAATGCCGAAACATCATCTGCAACATCAGTATGTAAATACTGAAACATCATCATCTGCATCATCAGTATGTAAATACTGAAACATCATCTGTAACATCAGTAAATACTGAAACATCATCATCTGCATTATCAGTATGTAAATACTGAAACATCATCATCTGCATCATCAGTATGTAAATACTGAAACATCATCTGCAACATTAGTATGTAAATACTAAAACATCATCATCTGCATCATCAGTTTGTAAATACTGAAACAACAACACCATCATTTAAAGCATGTTAGTGCTCAAGCAATATCATTAATAAATGCTATATCATCATCTGCATTATTAGCATATGCTAGAGATGCTGGAACATCATCATCATCATCAACATAAAAATGTTGAAAGAACATCATCATCATCAACACAAAGTGTTGTGACTTCAACCACATTAACGTTATCAGCACAGGGTACTGGGACCACAACCATATCAACATCAACAACACAAGCTGTTGGGACCACAACCACATCATCAACATCATCAACACAAGGTGTTGGGACCACAACTACATCATCAACATCAACATAAGGTGTTGGGATCACAACTACATCATCACCATCAACATACAAATGCTGAAGCAACATCATCATCAATATCAATATAGAAATACTGAAACTAGCTCATCATCACCAGTATATGAATACCGAAATTGTCTTATCAACATTAGTAAAGAAATACTGAACTTGCCATATCAACATCAGTATGAAAATACTGATCTTGCCACATCAACATTAGTATGAAAATATTGATCTTGCCACATCAGTATAAGAATACTTAAACTATCTCAACAATAACCTGTAACACACATGATCCAATTACAGGATGATCAATCCCTTTCACTTTAGGACATAACTCCAAGGATGATGCAATCCTAGCCACATCATGGAGACAAAAGTCTGCAGATCACTTTAGGACTAATGTCTAGGGATGATACAATCCCACCACATCACGAAGACAAAAGTCTGCGGATCACTTTAGGACTAATGTCCTGGGATGATACAATCCCACCACATCACGAAGACAAAAGTCTGCGGATCACTTTAAGACTAATGTCCAGGGATGATACAATCCCACCATCTCATGAAAACAAAAGTCTGTGGATCACTTTAGGACTAATGTCCAAGAATGATACAATCCCTCCACCTCACTGAGACAAAAGTATGTGGATCACTTTAGGACTAATGTCCACGGATGATACAATCCCACCATAACATCATCATCACTACTACGCCTTTCGAGGAAGGTCCTCTACTGCAACATCATCATCACTGCTCCCCCTTTCGAGGAAGGTCTTTTCGTTGCAACTTGTTCTTTATCATTCTTCTCTTGTACATCTACAACTGCATCGTACATCCACACCTTGCATCATTCTTCTTTTGTGCATCTGCAACTGCATCATACATTCATACACCCGCAACTTCTTCATCATTCTTCTCTTGTAAGTGATAGCATGCAATGCTTCCTACAAGTCAAATACAATTGTATGATTAGAAACATTTAATAACATATTCATAATGACAAATTCTTACGCATAAAGATGTGTTATATAATTATGGAACTATTTCAGCTAATACAACATTCATCCATATCCCGTATACATACAGTAACTTTCAGCAAAGATGTTTCATTCTAGATAAGTAGCAATGGAATGTTGTACAACACCATAAGCCACTTACCCATCATATGCATATTAGCAGTAAATTGTTCATACATGCAATACACTCTAATATGCATAATACACTTCATAAATCTAGGAACATATCTATGTAGATAACTGAACAACTAGATATATAGGAAATGACAATTTCAAATACTTATCTTTGTTTGTTTGGTAGACTCCATCTTGATCTCTATCTTCTTGAATTACTGGAGTCTTTGCCAATGTGTTCAACTTCATCGTTTGATTCTGAGGACTTCTAATCCTAAGAATCATGTTAAGATCCTCGAACTTTGAGATCTACTGTAGTCACTCCCTCTGACGTGGAGCACCATCCTCCCTCTGCATTAGGACATTGGAGTGTGGCAGGTAGCCTCCTCTGCTACTAATTTTCTGTGTATCCATCTATGTCCCTTGTTGAGGTTACTAGATATCAAGATCCTTCATCTAGAACTTTGTTGTAAGTTTTCTCTTGCACCCATCTATGAGCTTCTCGTCCTTTGTAGGCTTCTATCTTCAATCTTGTAGTAAAGGTTGGGATCTCCATCACTTTAGTTGATCCTCAAGCTCCTCATGTAATTGTATTTGCTATCCCATGGGTGCTTATTGAGCTTGTACAAATTCTTTTGTGCATAGGTGGTTCTTTGTAAGGAGTCTCAAAACCTATAGGTTGCTTGATATGTTCTTCTACTTTGATTACACCATTTGTCTAGTGTAATATCCACCACTGAAGAGGTGTGTCTAGCCCCTAGAGCAGTGTCTTGCCATAATCGACTCTCTCTTTCTGATAGAAACCATGAACCTTGTTTTGTATCTTTTGATACTTCGATCTGCTATATACTTGATCTTGTAGATTTTCTTGGAAGACTTTACAAAACTTCCCTTCATGTCTCGAACTCATATCCAAACATCATTCTATATGATTGACTGGTACTTCTTGATCAAATCATCCTTCCATTCTTCCTTCTTGGAAAATTCTTTCGCAAAGTGTTCTTTCTCATCACAACTGAACATCTGAGTTGTGAGATGTCCTTTTATTCTTTACGGGAACGTTCTTCCTTCTTGTTCATTCTCTTCTTGGCATTAGTTGTTAAGGCTTGATTGTCATATTTGTCCTCTTATTCTCCTACCACCAATCAAGCTCCTCCGTACATGCATTCCTCCATAGGTGATCTTCCTTCTAGAACAACTCCCTCGAATGAACTTGTAATACCATTCAAAGTTGTAATCTGTGCTTCTGCTTCTTTGACATTGCCTCTAATGGATTCTAATTGCTCCTTGAGTAGAGATCTCCTTGTGAAATAACATTAAATGCTTTCTGACATTTGCATCGAACATATCCTTGGGAGTCTTCAAGGATGATACATGTGATATCCAATGGAAACAGAAATACTCATCTTCTTGTGCTTTGCTTTGACTTCATCTCTCTCTGGATCTTCAGCTCCTTTGACATAGTTCTCCATGTCATGTTTCTTCAAGTTTGAGAAGCACTCTATACTTCTATGCTTAGAAGTTCTCGACTCTTTCAAGCTTGTCCTCAAGCTTGGTACAGTTTGCCATCATGATAAAAATGAGAACCTCAAATGGAAATAGAGAGGATAGAACTTACCAATGAGATTGCTTCAACTTGGTGCTTGCTTGAAGACTCTTCTAGAAGACTGCTTCTGGTGGACATAGGGTTTGATAGAGAAACCCTAATTTCTCAACTTAGTTATCTTTCATATCTGATTGGATAGAAAGATGCGCCTCCTCAAGGCGAGCTGAGCAACATACTGATTTTCCCAAAATTGTGGACAAAACTGCAAAATATTTGATGCCCTAGTTTTCCTCGACAGCAATGTTAGGTCAAAATTTGAAAATCCACAAAATGAGAAACTTCTTACATAGAAATATGTGCCCTCCTAGGGCGAGTTTGATAGTGTAATGATCTGTAAAGCAAAACTACACGAACAAAAGCAAAACCATGAAAAAAGTGCACTGACGAAAATCCCCCCAAGGGGAATGGGGAGTGGGCTCTTAGGAGCCTACTCAAAATCTTTTATTATGGTATTTACAATGCTTGAGGTGGATGCCAATGGTCCTTGTAGATCTGGATCCAAAGGTTTTACAAGTTTTAAAAAGATAAGATCAAGAAAGGTGCTCCGGGAGGTCTTTGAATAACTTAGATTTTTTATTTTCCGGCAACACTTCTCCTTGTCCTTTTAGTAAAAGACAAAAACAAGCCACCTGTTATGCACCAAATGTGCTAAATACAACGTTAAAAGCATAAAATACTTGAGTATTGAATGATCGAAAAATATGCATAAGTATTTAACAATACTAGATCTATTCTAAGAATGGTGCTTTATAATTCTAGATCTAGAAACATGCTTAAAAAGATCAGCCTTTAGATATTCTTTTGAAAGAGAAACTAAACTACTTAAGCATGTGAGTTACCGTAACCAAAGGGGAAATGCTGATTTAAATTGAAGGAGAGAGAGAGAAGGAATGTTGGTAGCATGGGAATATTTTGATCGTGGAGTCTGCAAGTGGAAAGCGGAGGGATTGCTCTTCAAAATTTGCTTGAAAGTTGGAGTCAACCAAGATCACCGTCCCTTCATGCTAGATACCTGCATCATTTGCACAAGAAAATGTTACAAGCAAAGGTGTTGTCGGAAGTAGAAACTTGGAAAGCATGCAATTAAACAAAATGTACATGTGAGCTAAGAGATCTACAACTGTCAAATAATAAGGGCATGAATCAAACTAGAAAAGTCTCTTATCCTACCAGGAGATAGCTCCCCTTTTAGGCCCACAGCAAACCAAAGAAATGCACAAAGAAACGAGGCTAATACCGGTTACCTCATAAACCATGCAATAAACATCCACACACAATGATGCTCGACACAAGAGATTTGCCTCCAAAGCCTTCTATTATTCCATAAAATATTACAAGATTACAAGTATACAACTCAACAGCCTTTTGGTCCTCTCTGACCATGGGCAACAATGAGCATGACTCTTGTTTAAATAGAAAAATCAAAGCCTAGGGGGGCACACTCATCTTTAGATGGAGAGGGCACTAACTTGAGTTCGTTGAGAAATTCATGGGGGTAGAGTCAAGTTCAAGGAGAAATCAAAGGGATTTGTGGATTCTTGTTTTTTCTAACTTCAAAGGGGTGGTGCCACCTCTCCAATGAGATATGCACCATCCTCAAGATTGATTCTCAATAAAAAGAGTGTATGCCAAGTGGGTGGGTGTGCTATCTCTTGGAGAGATGCGCTCCTCATCTTTGCCAACTCGCCACATAACCCGTTCAACGTTAATCAAACGCCAACCCCAATTAAGAACTCGCTCTTATCACTAGTCACTATTGCCAACATGTCACATGAGCCCATTCAAGTCGCCTTCATGAGATGGTGGGCGCCACCTTCATGAGATCAAGTCGTAATCTTTATAAAAGAGTCCAAATCAAGATGCTTTGTCTCAAATGATAACTTGCTTTTGATTTAAGGCTAAGTAATGCTTCCATATGAGACAAACTTGCCACCTCATCCACATGTTTTAACATGCTCCCCTTTGACTTTTTCACCCATCACTTTGTCATTTTGTTGCATTTTTTGACCCTTTTGTCACCTTTTTAAGCAAAAATGCTCAAAGTGACAATTTGATCACCCGAAACACAGGAAAAATGGGTCCTTGGTTAAAGAGGATGCTCTAAGTGTGAAACCGAGCATCCCTTTGTCAAAATCGGCCTCTAGACCAAACTTTTATCCCAATTTGAATTTTGACATTTAAACCATTAGAAAATGGCCTAAGTTTGTGGGAATTTTTTTTCGGAACTTAAAAAAAAAACAAAGGCTAGTACATGTTCATAATGACTCATAACAATGACTAGCATGCTTATACACATGGACACGTGAACTTTGAATTTTGCCATTTAAACCATTAAAAAATGGCCTAAGTTTGTGGGATTTTTTTTTCGGAACTTAAAAAAAAACAAAGGCTAGTACATGTTCATAATGACTCATAACAATGACTAGCATGCTTATACACATTGACACGTGAACTTTGAATTTTGCCATTTAAACCATTAAAAAATGGCCTAAATTTGTGGGATTTTTTTCTTCGGAACTTAGAAAAAACAAAGGGGACCTAGTACATGTTCATAATGACTCAAAACAATGACTAGCATGCTTATATACATTCACACGTGAACTTTATTAAGCTCCCAGGGTTTAACCACCAAGATGACCATTCCAACTTTGGAGGAGCGGTGAAAAACTCAAAAATTATACATTGCTTATTCAACATTGCATAATTGACAAGGGAAAAAACACCTTGGAATGATCGGATTGACGTCTAAGTCCTAGGAAGCCAAGTCCTTTACAAAAAGTTTGCCATGCTAGTAGATTTATTACAATATCCCCAAGGGGTATGAACTTGTAATTACTAAAAAAGGGAAGCACAATTGGACCTAAAAAGTCTTCTAAACTTCTGAGCATTGATAACAAACAAGGAACTTGTTCATGACCTCGACGACTCACTGGAAATCCACTTAAGTAACTTAGTGGATAACAAACCCAACCTCTTCCTTGGGGCTTGTTATCGCATATGATGCGTGGGGATCGATATCATGTTTGAAAACCCTATTCATTAGGTTGCTTTAGGGAGGATTGTTGGCTTGATAGCCATTGGTTCTAACTTTTCATGTCTATTCTCTCATTGAGCATCATCTTTTGAGGCGTCATTAGAGATTTTGAGGCATGATGGCATAGGTAGCTTGTTGTCACCCTTTTGGAGCTTTCATCTACAAAATTTCATGCATATTTGATCACTGGGGGGACATCTCATATCTCCTTGAACATAGTTACATATATGGAGGAGTGCCTTGTATTCATGGCCTACATTTGGTTTCACATTGCCACATCACATAGATTTTGGTGTTTGTGTGTTAGGGTGTGTGGGGAGAGGGGCCTCATTTGACCATTGTTCTTTCACACTTGAAGGGGCCTCCTTTGACCACACCTGTGCTTATCATGAAGAGAACTTGGGATATAGGTAGTTGATTTGACACTTGAGGGCCCACATTTGGAGAGGAATACCTATCAACTAAGGGGTTTTAGGGGTTGTTTGGTATGTAGTTTGAGGGTTTATGCACATGTTTTGAAGAGTGCTCCTCGTGTTGCACATATTCCTCAAGCGCTCTACCTTTGGCCCAATGGTGTTGAGGTGGTTTGATGGTTTTGCCATGTGGATTAAGATTGTGGCACATGTATTTTGGTTTTTTAGGCCTATATTTGAGGAGTGCTCCACCTCTATGCATGGACCACTGTTACCTATAGATCTCCACTTTCATTTCCTTGTTTGTAGGATATATGGTGGCTATGCATACAGGCCTATGCTCATTGCACACTTTTTGACGTCGTCCATGTTGATGTTCTCATGAGTTCCAGCATCATGCAAACATTTTGCAGATCATTCTTTTAGAGGTTCGCGACCCATGGAGAGAATGCCTACTTCATAGTTGTGATTAGTCATGGGGCCTAATTAGTCATGTGTTTACTAGATGAGTAGAGGGCTTGGATGCTTAGCCTAGGGCCAATCATGTGTGACTGGTGTTAAACTAGTAACAACAAGGAAGGTCTTCCTACATGCATGTGTTCTTGCATGTAGAAGACTTAAATTAGGAAACCAGTTGTATTTAATTTACTTTTCCTAAGTTTACTTTGGAAAATAAATCAAAGTGATATAAATTAACTTTCGTGAACCACTAGTTAAAGTGAAAGTAAAATTAGGGTTTTTGCTTTACCACTAGATAAAGTGAAAGTGAAATTAGGGTTTTCCCTTTACCTAAAGTTATAAAAGAGAGATTAATTGGTGGAGAGAACACACACACTTGTATTCCGACAGAGACAAGATATAGACAGGGAGAGAAAGTTAGACAGAGGATTTAGCTGAGAAGACGGAGGAGCAAGCAACAGGATCATCGAGCTTCGTACAGCTGGGTTGTACACTCACACAAGAGGATGTTGAGGTTTAGCTGGGATTTGCCGAGTGAATCTGTCGGGTACTGCATTCGCTAGGTTTGGATGAATTTGCAGTGATTGTAAAAGTTCCATATTTTCTCATAATAAAATCTATATCTAACTGTTGCATCGGTTTTCCCATCTTGGGTTTTTTCTGGGGGTTTCCATACCCAAAAAAATAGTGTCATTATTGTGATGTGATGTTGTGATTTATTTCTCAGTTTTATATTCCGCTACATACTATAAAAGATATTCATGTGTGGTTATCAGTAGAGATCTTGCATGCACTGTTAGCCCTAGTTAGAATATTAAAGGAAAATTTACATGGTATTAGAGCTCTGGTGAGCTAAAGCTGAGAGATTTGCAGCAATAGTGTTAGATCAGGGGCAGATCTATTGAAGACACAAACTTAGATTGGAGATCTAGGGTTTGATAGGTAACACTTCACAATGGCCATGCAGTTGAGAGTTGAGGATAGACTCCGGGGTGCTCAAAACTTTCCTACATGGAAAGAAAGAATCACAAGGATCCTGGATGTCAGTGATGAAGAGGAGCACATTGACTCCACGAAGGTTGCACCCACAGATCCGATAGATATAGTAGCTTGGAAGAAGATTGATTCTAGAGCCATGCTGATTATCATGGATGGAGTGAAGGACCATGTAGTCCCTCACCTTTTTGGTAAGAAGACCGCATTAGAGATGTGGAAGGCTTTGGAGAGTCTGTACTAAAGCAAGAATGAGAACCGGAAGATGGTGTTGCAACAGAGGATGCGTAGCACCAAAATGGCCAAGGGAGAAGGAGTGGTGCCTTATCTCACGAGGCTCACACAGATCAGGGATGAGCTTGGAGCTGTTGGCTCCAGTGTTTTAAAAACCAGCCGAGTCCGAGTCCGAGTTGGTCGAGTTGACCCCCGGCCGAGTTGACTCGGCCTGCAACTCGGCTCGGGTGGCCGATTTTATACTTAGTCGGCCGAGTTGGGTCCGAGTCGGCCGAGTTAGGGTCCGAGTTGGCCGAGTTGCAACCCGAGTCAGTCGAGTCAGTTGTGGCAGACACCCACAAGAATGCAGACTCCAAAATAACATGTTTATTTTTTTATTTTTAAGATTTTTTTTATTCTAACATAACCTGAGGCCATAAGATGACCCTCTGCCCCTCTATTTGGCTCACACTTCTGCTGTAAGATGTTTGTGAGCATTTGGCATTATTGTTGTTTGGATTCATGGAGGCTTGGAGGAGCGTCCAACAATGAAGAACAATCAACATGATTGGAGGAGTTGGACTGTTGGAGACCGATTTTCTGTTACCTAGATGTAGTTAGCTTCCAGCTAGCCATTGTTCGTTTTTTCTCATTAAATTGACAAATATCAGTCCTGTTTTCTATTGTTTGCTGCCACATTGAAGGTTCGAAGGTGCCAACGTTTGAACTTTGAAGTTACAGCATACAGCATGAAGGTTTGAAGGTTTGAACTTTGAAGTTTGACCAGCCTTACAAATTACAATTATAATTTAGTTATACATTATACATTATACATTGTAATACATTATACATTAGGCTGTAATACAATTATAATTTAGTTGAACAGCCTACATGTATGTATAATGTAGTTATAATTTATAAATTACAATTAAGTTTTAATTTTTATAATGTAGTTATAATTATAACAGCCTTATGTATTACAATTATAATGTATAATATATAATGTACATTGTATAGTTATAATTATACATTATACAGTACCCTTCGTGCAATTTTGATATGTTCACCCTTATATGGTATATATATGATCATACTTTGGATGTTTTGTCTCTAATGCTTTGGAATGATGGATTATAATCTTTAAAATATATTTTTTCTTTAAAAATTAAATATTTTACGTGTTTCTTAGTAAACCGAGTCATTAAAATCAAACCGGCCGAGTCATTGCCGAGTCCGAGTCCGAGTCCGAGTTGACCCTCGGCCGATTCCGAGTTTTAAAACATTGGTTGGCTCTATAACTGACGATGAGGTGGTAGTTCAGATAGCCCTCAATGGATTCTCTAAGCCATGGGACACCTTTGTCAAGGGTGTGGTGGCTAGGGAGAAGCTCCCTGATTGGCAGAGACTATGGGATGACTTTGTGTAGGAGGAGACCTACATGGGTCAAGGATCGGGCTCATCCAGTAGTGCCCCACAGATTGTGAATGAGGAGGCTCTAGCCCTTACAGGGAAGAGAAAGGGGAAGGCAAAGAGGAAGAAGGATGGTAAGAAGAACCTTGATGTGTCAAAGGTCAAGTGTTTTATCTGCCACAAGCAGGGAGACTTTGCCTCCCAGTGCCCAGATAGGAAGAAGAGTAACACACAGATGGTTGGATCTGCAGAGGTGGATGGCTTTGGCAGGAACTTCGATGAGGAGTTTTGTTTGATAGCTTGCATGGCAAGCACCATAGGGAGCAGCATATGGTACATTGACAGTGGAGCATCTAGTCACATGACTGGACAAGAGAGATTCTTCAAAGATTTACAGGAGGGTGGAACAAGCATCCATGTTGCGCTGGATGACGATGCGCGGTATCAGGCGCAGGGAATTGACACTGTTTCATTTGAGAGGGAGTCTGGCAAACCCCTCAGTTTTGTTGATGTGTTATATGTTCCAGGACTGACCAAGAACCTTATATCAGTCTCCACTCTGGAGGACAAGGGATATCAGGTGAAGTTTCGTGACCATAGAGTGTATATCAGGCCCAAGGGGTCAGATAGGAGCTTGGATCGGGTGATTGGCAAAAGGAGTGAGAAAGTGTACAGATTACACTTTGAGCTTGCAAAGGCTCTAGTCAGCAGTAGCAGCAGCAATCAGGGTGAGTTGTGGCATAGGAGGATGGCACACTTACACCATGGAGCACTAAAGCATTTGAGACATGCAGTCATTGGAGTTCCTCAGGTACAGGAGGAAAAGCATAACCACTGCAAGGGTTGTGCTTCGGGGAGGAACATCAGGAAGCTTTTCCCACAGAGTGAGCACAAGTCTAAGGAGCCCTTGGACTTGGTGCATTCGGATGTATGCGGACCTATGAGTGTCCATTCGTTCAGTGGTTACAGTTACTGCGTAAGCTTCATTGATGACTATTCCAGGAAAACTTGGATCTATTTCCTAAAGGCCGAGTTAGAGCTCTTTGAGAGGTTTTGAGAGTTAAAGACTCTTGTGGAGAACCAAACAAGAAAGAAGATTCGGGTGTTGAGGACAGACAACGGGGGTGAGTACACTTCCAATGAGTTCATGGAGTATTGTTCGGCTGAGGGAATCAAGAAGGAGCACACCGTGCCCCATACCCCACAGCATAATGGAGTTGCAGTGCGGAAGAACATGACTATGGTTGGAGCAGCCAAGGCCATGCTATTTGATCAGGGATGACCACTATTCCTTTGGGCCGAGGCATACAAGACTGCAGTATACATTCAGAACAGGTGTCCCCACACATCCTTGGGGAGGAAGGCACTGGAGGAGGTCTTCACAGGGACTAGGCTAGATGTGAGTAACATTCGCATGTTTGGCAGTGTCTGCTATTGTCATGTTCATGCTGACAATAGGAAGACGCTGGACCCTTCTGGAGAGAAAGGGTTACTTGTTGGTTACAGCGAGATTTCAAAGGCATATAGAGTTTACATTCCTTCTCGCAGGGGGATCATTGTGAGCAGGGATGTCCAGTTCGATGAGGACAGGGCCTTGCGGAGATCTTTGGACTTACCAGCAGAGCAGCAGCCAGCACAGGAATCAGGAGTCAAGTTGGAGGAGCCAGATGTACAGTTACAGGTACAGACACATAGCACAGGTTCTAGTGGTCAGATGGAGTCAGGTGGACAGGATCCTTCAGTCATTGACTTGAAGGATAAG
The DNA here is from genome assembly GCA_001517045.1 of Pseudotsuga menziesii. Taxonomy (NCBI): domain Eukaryota; kingdom Viridiplantae; phylum Streptophyta; class Pinopsida; order Pinales; family Pinaceae; genus Pseudotsuga; species Pseudotsuga menziesii. The sequence goes on along the minus strand of LPNX010670068.1, from coordinate 162,375 downwards.
CTGCAGCAGGAGACGGATATCCAGTAGCCGTAGCAGGTTGACACTAGGCCAAGGCCTAAGTGGTTTAGATCCACAATGCAGGATTCTAGGCAGGTAGATCCTTCACAGACATATTTTAGACGGAGTGTACCACCAGAGAGGCTTAATTATATGGCACTGATGACATAGTTGATTAACTCTGAACCTTTCAGCTTCGGGGAGGCTGCACAACATGATGTGTGGTAGGAAGCTATGGTTGATGAGTATGACTCCATTATGAAAAACCAGGTATGGGAGATTGTGTCGAGGCCACAAGGTAAAAAGGTGGTGGGATCCAGATGGATCTACAAGGTGAAGCATGCAGCAGACAGAAGCGTGGAGAAGTACAAGGCGCGCTTCGTGGCAAAAGGGTTTTTCACAGAAGGAGGGTATTGATTATGAGGAGACCTTCTCCCCTGTTGCCTGGTATTCTTCCATTCAAACCATTATCTCACTAGTAGCTGAGATGGGTTGGCGTGTCCATCAGATGGACGCCAAGACTGCCTTCCTCAACAGAGTGATAGAGGAGGAGATGTATATTGAGCAACCAAAAGGGATGTGGAGAACAGGGAGACACATGTATGTAGACTGAATCGAGCTGTTTACGGGCTCAAGCGAGCACCTCGAGCATGGTACTCAAGGATTGACATCTATCGACATGAGATGGGATTTCAGTGGAGTGAGGCTAACCACAACCTGTACTTCTTGACACGTGAGGTGCCTCTCATTCTGGTCTTATATGTGGATGATCTCTTTTTGACAGGAGATGAGAGGCTGATTGGAGACTGGAAGTCCAACCTTGCAGTAGAGTTTGAGATGAAAGACCTTGGGCTGATGCATTACTTTTTGGGCTTGGAGGTTTAGCAGAGAGATGGATGCTTCTTCATCGGATAGGGGAAGTATGCAGTAGAGATCCTGAAGAGATTCAGGATGGAGGATTGCAAGCCTATCGACATACCTCTAGTTTCCAACTGGAGGAAGATTGATGCATCAGGATTAGACGGTTTTGATCCTACCTTGTATCGTCAGCTTATCAGATCGCTTATGTATCTGGTCAACACTGGACCAAACATCAACTTTACAGTCAACTATTTGAGTCAGTTCATGGTGGACCCTCAGAGAGTGCGTTGGACGGTTGCGAAGCACATACTTCGCTACATTAGAGGTACAGTGGAGTATGGATTGGTTTATGAGCACAGGGGGAGTGTACAGTTAGCAGGTTTTGCAGATGCTGACTGGGCAAGATGTGTAGAGGATCGGAAGAGTACTTCATGTTGTTGTTTCAGCATTGGATCAGGGGTTGTCTCTTGGTTCAGCAGGAAGCAGAAGTTAGTTGCATTGAGCTCGACAGAGGCTGAGTACATGGCAGGCAACATGGCTGCTTGTGAGGGTATGTGGTTGAGGAAGTTACTTGTAGGGTTGTTCGAGTGTGAGCTAGAGGCTACAGTAGTTCATTGTGACAATCAGAGTGGCATCAGGCTATCTAAGAATCCAGTGTTCCATGATTAGATTAAACACATAGACATCAGATACCACTTCTTGAGAGATTGTGTTTAGAGGGGAACCATTCGGTTGGAGTACATACAGACAAATGAGCAGGTGGCGGACATTCTCACCAAGGAACTTTGCAGACAGAGTTTTGTGAAGTTCAGGGATAAGTTGGGGTTGCTACCGAATCCCTTCCTTGTTGAGAGGGAGTGTTAAACTAGTAGCAACAAGGAAGGTCTTCCTGCATGCAGAAGACTTAAACTAGGAAACCAGTTGTATTTAATTTACTTTTCCTAAGTTTACTTTGGAAAATAAATTAAAGTGATCTAAATTAACTTCAGTGAACCACTAATTAAAGTGAAAGTGAAATTAGGGTTTTTGCTTTACCACTAGTTAAAGTGAAAGTGAAATTAGGGTTTTCGCTTTACCTAAAGTTATAAAAGAGAGATCAATTGGTGGAGAGAACAGACACTTGTATTCCGACAGAGACGGGATACAGACAAGGAGAGAAACTCAGACAGAGGATTTAGCTGAGAAGACGGAGGAGCGAGCAATAGGATCACCGAGCTTCATACAGCTGGGTCGTACACTCGCGCAAGAGGGTGTTGAGGTTTAGCTAGGATTTGCCCATTGATTCTGTCGGGTACTGCATTCGCCAGGTTTGGGTGAATTTGCAGTGATTGTAAAAGTTCCATATTTTCTCATAATAAAATCTATATCTGACTGCTGCACCGGTTTTCCCATCTTGGGTTTTTTCGGGGGTTTCCATACCCAATAAAATAGTGTCATTATTGTGATGTGGCGTTGTGATTTATTTCTCAGTTTTATATTTCGCTGCATACTGTAAAAGATATTCATGTGTGGTTATCAGTAGAGATCTTGCATGCACTGTTAGCCCTAGTTTCAATATTAAAGGAAAATTTACAACTGGAGTGATAGTAGGCTAGAGGTCACATTGCGTACGCAGTGTGTGGGAGTATTCATAGCGGGAGTGATCTATTTTTTATAGAGTGAGATGGCTTGTCTATATTAGAAGGAGATCTTATCTCCTTGTATATTAAACAATGTCTAATCTAATGTTAAAGTTGACAATTGACTCTAAGAAGTGTTCGGGACTTCTTAGAGTATGGTTAAATCAACATTAGAGCTCTTGGGTAAGAATATGACCGCATGTGATGAGACATCAACAAGAAGAATTTTTCCATGATGAAGAAATGCTCATGAAGTCAAGACAATCCATTAAAGAAGTCCCCAAGGAAGCAGAAGACAAGAAAAGGAAAAGTACCCTAGTGAAATGGGGAACATGGACCTAGAAGACAAAATGACAAGTCGGCTTGATGATAAATTAAAGATAAGTAAAAGAACAAGCCAACCTAACTTTGGAATTTTCTAGTCAACTAGAGAATATAAATAGAAGTGTTCTCACACTTCATTTGATAGATTCACAACATGCTTCTCTCTCTCACAATTGCGCATCATCTAGTGGGCTTGTCCAAGATCAAAATAAGCAATATTTGGGGTTCTCTTATTCTATTGAAGACTTGCTACCCTTGTTAGGGTTTCTTGTGGAAGGAGAGCACATTCTTGTGCTAGGGCTTAATCTTTGTGATTGATATTTTTCTTGTATTGCATTGATTTTCTTCAAAGAAAAGTTTGTTGGGTTTTCTCCTGTTTGGGTTTCTCAGGGGTCCTTGCTTTTACATCTATTGCAAATAAATAATCCTATGATTGTGGGATGAAGTAAACAATGAAATAAAGTTGAAAGAGATGCAATTATACTGGTAAAGCTAAAAATCTAACAGTCCACCTTGAGGACTCCGTAGGTTATAACAATCATGGGGCCATGATTGCTCATTTATCTATGAAGTCCATCATTTGAGGGAGTTTGTTGCTTCCTTGGAGAGAGTGTCCTAGCACATATTACTATTTTGGGTATTTTGTCATTTCTTGATGGTCGACCCCCTATCTTAGTGGAGCACTTCCTTGAGATTGGCATCTTAGCACACGTTTTGAGGCTTACTTGATGAGTGCTTCTTATGGAGGAGGATACACATGGCATTGTTAGTTGTTTTGTTGGTCAAACAAGCTCATTCTAAGGAGGTATCTTGCTTGAAGAGAGGACAAGTGGCACCCCCACTTTTTTGTCCTTTTATTTTATTATGTGATATTGACTTTTCTTTTAAAGCTTGTAAGGAGATACATTGTATTTATTTCTCCGAGGATAGACTAGTAAGGTCATTGCAAGTCTAACTAGATGGAATATAGTTGGTAGTAGATCCAGTTCGCATCTGGCAGGTTGATTAGATTCAGAGCTAGAGGTTGTAGGGTACTTATATTCAATGTTCCCCCAAGTTTCTAGGACAGGGGGACGCGGGAGCGGGGAAACGCACATTCGAGACATGTGGAGACCACCCCCAAATTTAGGGAAATTCAAGGGGGACGTGGGGACGTCTCTAAAATTATAAATATAAAATAAAATATAAAAATAATAATTCATTTGATATATATTCAATATTGTGCAATGAAAATACTAAATATATTGATTTATTTTCTTAGTAGTACCAAGTAGGGATTGCTAAAAGTGAAAATAATGGGAAAACATTAAAAAAAAAATTCTGAGGGGCATGGTGGGGGGAAACGTTTCGCCAGGAGTCCCCAAGTCTCCGGGACGTAGGAAACGTGGAAACGCGTCCCCGACCCTGCGGGACGCGTCCCCGTGGAACACTGCTTATATTGCAGAGATTCCATGTTTCTTGGCTCAATGTTTGAGTAAGAAGGGTATCTTCTTCTACCAAGTTCTTTGGGACCTAGTGTCTCACTCTTGGAAGAATTGGTGTACTTTGGCTTGTTTACATGGTTTGATTCCTTATGAGTGTCCCACCATTGTTGAGCTTGTAGGGCTTATTGCGCAAGAGGATGTGTCGAAAGTGAAATTGCTATGCCTGGTCCATTTTGGAGAGATTGGGGGTGGATCTTTGATTGCCCCCTTCAACATTGTGACTCTTAGAAGCTCTGATCCCTATTGCATGGGCAACATGAGCTAGCACTTGTCTTCAATGCTCTTTGGGTGGCTTCAGATCCAGAGGATGGGTGGATTCGTTGCTTGCATAATGTGTGGTTTATGTGGTTGTCCTACAAAATGTGTGTGTTTGCATGGCTTGTTATCTATTAGGGGCTCCCTTCCAAGCCTTGTTTGGTGAAGAGTTGCCTCTTTGATGGCCTCTACCATGTCTGCAACCATTCTGAAATGTTGAAGCAAATGTTTTGGGATTGTCAGTTTACCAAGGGTTGCTAGAATTATGTTTAGACGTAGTGTCTGGTCCTTCTTTAGGGGAATGTGCATTGGCGTGCAACTCTTCTTGGTGATTCTATCTTTTGATCCACTCTTCCTTTATGGTTATCTGGTAGCCTCTGCATGTCTATGCTGCAACAGAATATAAATCACATTTCTTGTGCATTCACATCACAGTGATAAAACTATCCATGTTAATCTTTATTTTTGTGTTGATAGTGAGGAGATAATAAATTTCTCATAGGTTTTTCATCACGCCCATAATTAAAGAGATATTGGTTACTCACTAGATAGTAGAAACAACAATTCACATAGTCTATACTGTGTTCTTGTCAGGTTATTAAAAAATTCTTCTAGTAGCTTGGCCAGGTACTCTGAAGTGCGAACTTTGCTTGCCCTTGGGAGCTCTTTTAGTGCTTCATATGATTGAAAATACTCTTCAAATCTTTCATGCGTTCAACATTTAACATTTAAAAATATTCCATAACAATTGTTTTCAAGGGCGATGCCCATAAATTTATAAAGGGAGTGTTACTAGCTAAGTCGTACTTAGTTGGACTGTCAAGAGAGCGAGCAAAGTTTGAACATATTATATGTTCATCATCATGTTTTTGAAGTCCATCATCAGGCCTTTCATGGTCCTTTTTATTTTTTTCCACATGTTCATACCTCGTGGGGATATTGTAAAAAAATATAGTAGCATGATGAATTTTTTGTAAAGGACTTGGCTTTCCTAAGACTTAGACATCAATATGGTTATTCCAAGGTGTTTCCTTGTTAATTATGTATTGCTTTTAAGCGATGTATAATTTTCGAGTTTTTCACCTGCTCCTCCAAAGCTGAAATGGTCGTCTTGGTGGTTACGCCTTAGAAGGTTATTAAAGTCTAGGTGTCAATGTATATTACAATGCTAGGCATTATTTTAGAGTCATATGAACATGTGCTAGGCCTTCCTAGGTTTATTTTTATTTTTCACAGAAATTAAATTTTCCCGTAAAAACGGATTTTTAATGTTTTAAATGTAAAAAATAAAAAATCCATAAAAGTGTGGTTAGGAGGAAGAATTTGCCATGGGGGTGCTCGTTTCCTAACTTAGAGCACTCACTTAACCTCTAAACCCACTTTTGAGAGAAAAAATTCAATTATTTCTCATCAAAAATTATTTTCTCTCGGAAATGGCCAAAAAGACAAAATAAAGTCAAAATCGACATCCCACTAATTGAGATCCCAACTAATCGAACAAGCCGCAAAGGTCCCAGATCATATGAGGAGAAGGGCCTTGGTTCTTTTTATGAATTTTAAAAGACAAAATAGAGTCAAAATCGGCATCCCATAAAGGGATTAGAGTGACTAGTAATTAGTCCACACTCTCGAAATTAACTTCCATAGATGGAAATCCTGCGTCTTCGACACCTTACCATTTGTGGGAAAATCCTTTAGTAAAGCGGGAACAACTAGATTAGTAGATAGTGATCGTGGGGATCCGTCAGGCTGCACCCTCGTTTGGTGTAGTGTTGGACACACCCTTGCGATTTCGATCTAGCCCACATTTCACGTGTAGGGCCACATTGGGTAAATCCAGATATATTACTCTTACCCTTTGGGTAAATTTGGAATCCCCTTCTTGGTAAGCAAGATGATTTTTTGATTAATAAAATTTACCAAGAAGTAATCCATTCCCTTAATACTCACTAATAATCATAAATTTACAACCCAGACAACTGCAATACTTTTGTGACACGGCATCCTTGCACTCCACAAAGCATTTACTTTTACAAGCATCAATTTCACATTTTTGCAGTAGCAATGCATCTTTTATATTGGGCACTGGTCTTTTTGCTTGTTATCTTGCTGTTATCTTTAATTATGCAAAATTATGATAGTGATGGATATTTTGTGCTCTTGAACTAAAGTCTTTCATATTGCTGTTGTGGTTGGAAAAAAATAGTTAACTCCTAGAAATAATTGTTTTTCTTTTCTTAGATTAACAACCTTACATTTATTTTTATTTTTATAGGGACCACCCCCATTGGCTTCGCTAGGAGTAATCCTAGACAGAGGAGTCAAGTTTCAGGGGACAACACTAGATTCTGACTTGCCCCCAAGGACACACCCAGTTGAAGATTTTTGCCACGTGACCTGAGGTGTGTATCCGGCGGCAACAGGGAGTTTAGGCACAAGATACATTCACCTCTACAGGCCATCCAATTCAGCCTAACCATTAGGGGCATAGCCCAATGTTACACAAAATATTAGTCCCTTGTAAGTTTATCCATTTCCACATCTCTGATCAGTCCACCTCTACTAGATCTCCAAATATTCATTTCAGAGGATCTGTCAAAATCTAGTTTTGAAATTAAAATAGCTTCCCTTGGGGTCTGCTAAACAATTTTGGATCCTTCATGGCAGCCTGAAGAGTGAAGACTTCCCTTTATCGGATATCTCCCTGTTGAAGATTCCTTGAAACCTTCTTTTTCAGCTGAGATATCTCCTGATCATAGTCCTTGTTCTTCATCACTGTTGTAGTTGTTTCTCTTAATCAAGAAAGACTTCTCCATGCCTGTTTAGATCCTTGAGTGTCCAATTACTTTTGATTCTATTTTTTTTCTATTTCTGACCAGCCATTCGAGCATCTCTGGCCTGGAATTAAATCCCAGATAAGGTTTAAAAAGGTCCATCTGTCAAACCTTAGGACAAATTTGGATCTATCTTCTCAAACTTTGCAGCCTCCTTTATGCAAATACCTGCTCTGGTTTCCATATATTCCTGGCTTATAGACAGATTAGTAGCTGGTGGTTCATTTCCTCTTCAACCTTCTTACAACATAGACATCTTCAGGGACCTTGTAGGCCTCTTTTCTGGAGCTGATTAAAAGAACTAGGGTTTCACAAAGGACTTTAATATATTGCTTTATGTTTCTATCGAAACCTTAAAAATGATATTGTTGGCTGCATCTGTTAAGATAGAGACTTTATAATGGTCATGCTTTGTAGTATCGTACTATAACTTAACTTAGGAAATCTAAGTTAGGGTTACTTTATATGATAGAGTTAGGTTATGATGTAATAAGGGCATGAGGCAATCAAGTTAAGCTACAATGATTTGAAACCAATAAAGTTGTATGTTATGGTTAGGTGTTGAAGGGTTTTTTAACTTATGTTTCCCTCATCGAGACAAGGCTATGTGATGTTTCTCATACCCTACGATCAATAATCACATTGTCTTCTCTCTCCTATTTGCAACTTTGTGAATCTGTGTATATGTGTGTAAATCTTAGAGTGTTTGCATGTTAAAACTGTTAAAAAAAAAGTAGGTCTTTGATTTTCCCATTTATGAGGGTTTTCTGTTATTCTAATTAGAATGTTCATGGACAGGCTTATTTCCCTCCAATATCACAGCCTGAAGGGCTACCTCTAAAAATTCAAGATGCCAAAGGCAAGGAGTGGATCTTTCAGTTCCGATTTTGGCCTAATAATAATAGCAGGATGTATGTTCTGGAAGGGGTAACACCTTGTATTCAGTCAATGCAATTGCAAGCAGGTGACACAGGTATCCACCAGTTACTTGTTAAGCTTTCTTCTAAGACAGTTCTAAGAGGTTTGGAAATGTTTTTGCAAAGTAATTAATACCCTTGGGAGGAAATATTTTTCCCATTTTTTGTTTTTTTATTTTCCTGAATGGCATTCTGTCCTTGAAGAATAAACTATTGTTGATAGACGCTTCTAGTTATAGCCATCTAATTAACACGTTTGTCCTTTCTTTTGTATGAAAAGACAAATCAATGTGTTGATCATCACATACTTAGTGCTGATCAAATTGAGGTAGCCTGGAATAGCATTCTCCCTGCTTTTTTATTGCTTTCACTATGTTCGGAGCTAAGCACTAATACACAATGCATATGCTTGCAGAGTTTTCAATTTTGTCAGGAGATCTTTATCTACTATGATTGGCAGTTCACTTCTTAAATCTGTTAATTTTGAGCATGATGCTTTGATTGATCAAATGTCATAATTATGTAATTTTTAATACCTGTTAATAATTATATGGAGTCAACTTGTAGTGTTTCTAATTGGATTTATCATTTTAGTTAGAAAAGTATGGGCAATCTTGTCACAGAGGGTATCTTCTGTGATCAAATTTGTGAAATTTTTCCTGCTTTCTACTATGAGTTTTATTTCAGGTGCTCTTTAACTTGGTCCGGTATAATTAATGTTGATTTTGGTGCTAAATTTAACTATTCATTATCCTTAATGTTGGTTTTGGTGCTAACTTTAACTATTCATTATCATTATTCAGTGACCTTCAGTCGGCTTGATCCAGAAGGGAAGCTTGTAATGGGATTCAGAAAAGCTTCAAACTCTGCATCTCCCCAGGTCTGACTTCATATTTCTTATGTTGATTTGCATCCATTCTGGTAGAGTTCTATGTCCGACATGCAAATTTTGACCACTATGTAGCATGCATTATAAATATGTCAGTGATATAGTCCCTGGCATATATGAGCATTGCCTTAGTTCTATTTTTTCAATACGGTTTTGTTTGGAATAATAAGCATCTACAATGATTGGAATATATATATGATCTGGTTAGATTTAATGCAAGAACAATGATGATAATAACTAACATATGTTGGATTCTCTACTCTGTGTTTCAGGAAGGTCAGCCATCTACAACAGGCAATGGGACCTCACCCGGTGGTGGACTAACCAATAGCAGTATTGAAAATCTATCTTCACTTGAACCCTTTTCAGTGCTTCCCCTTCGCTCCATAAATGGAAATGGAGAAGCAAGCATGAATGCTTTTGGAGGCCAAGTCAGTGCCCCAGATGTGGGATTTAGCTGGTACAAACCTGATACAGCATTAAACAAAATAAAAGAAAGCTCAACTTTTCAGCCTCTATTGTTATCAGATAAAAAGAGAAGCTATACACTTGGTTCAAAAAGCAAAAGGTTACGGATAGACAATGAAGATTCCTTGGAGTTAAAGCTAACATGGGAAGAAGCTCAAGACTTGCTCCGTCCTCCTCCAAGGGCTGTTCCAACTATTGTGATGATTGAAGGCCATGAATTTGAAGAATACGAGGTACAGATGGATTTATTATGCAGGGTTTTCCCCTATTTCTAAAATCATAGGAGGAAAATATGTTCAACCACAAATTTTCACTAATTTTGGATATATTATTTGCAGGATGTAAATTAGTTGTCTTTGTAGATGTGGCATTCTATAAAGTAAAATAAATTCAAGTGTTTTTACTGGTTTTTCTCAGGTGACATCTTTGATAATTTGGCCTCTTAAAATTTTAAAACAGGGTTGTTTTCAAGACAAGCTTGAAATACATTCCAACTTTATGAAATTTTCTAATTCAGATTCTGTGTGGATGCTGTTGATCAAAGCAGAAAGCTTTTTGTTGTTGTTGTTGTAATATGTCTCACCTTAGTCGGTACTCCCAATTGTCTCTCCTGAAAAGATAGCACCTTTTTCTGTGCAGACTAGAAATGACAAAAAATCTATTTTTCTTTTGCTTGCTCAGTTTACTTATTTTTCTTTCCATCAAGTCCCTGAGATACTTTGCACAAGGTGTAATTCAGCAGTATCAGATGCATATTTCCTTTTGCTATCGGTATAGTCTCTATATCAACATTTCAAAAACATGAAATCCAGGTTTCTTTCCAGTTAATAGTGCAGGTATTCTGTTAGGAAATTTTCTTGTCTCCTATTTGTATCCAGTCACTATGTCTTACTGGTGCCTCCGTGAATATTCAGCCTAGATATAAGATAATGTTCTCTTTTGATAGCATGAAGGATATTCCATTTAGGTATTCACTCTGAAAATGATCTTCCCATTTTTGTGCAGGAGGCCCCAGTTTTTGGCAAACACACCATTTTCACAACTAATCAATCTGGGTAAGTTGTAGCTTCAATTCAAAGTTGCTTTTATTTTAGATGAATGATGAAGATAAGATATGCTACTAGCTTTGCATTTTTCTTATTGAATTGGATAAATGGAATTTACATTTACCTTGTGATTTTCTATCACCATGGAACGCATTTACATACAAATTTTACTGTTTCCTGATGTGGGAAATTTCCTTATCTCTTTTGAACATTTCTATTTTATGTCGAATATTTTCGAAGAATGAAATAACCAATATGAATTTTTGTTATGCCCCTTATGGTGTATGCAATGTTCCCCCAAGTTTCCGCGACACGGGAGTGGGGAAACGCACATTGGGGATGTGTGGAGACCATCCCCAAATTTTAGCGAAATTCGGGAGTGGGGGGGAGGGGGTGGCAGGGGGATGTCCATGTCTTAATAAAAAATAATATTATAAATTATTAAATCCCAGCAATAACAATTCAATGATTCATGCCATGTAAACAACTAAAAGTAAATAATAAATAGTAAATACTATGTTTATCATTGTGCAATGTAAATCAGAATATAGCAAATTAATAATACAAACACATTATACAATTCATCATGATAATTTTCAACTTTGTCATTTGAATCTTGATATTCATATTTCTAATTTTAGTCATTGTAATTGAAAAATTGAATCAATGATATTGCATGCTAAAATAGTGAAATAGTAAATTACTAAAGACTAAGTCTGAAATAGAGACTAAACAACAATTAAAATTAAAATTTTGTTTTTTTTTAAACTAAAATTGGGAAAATCATGGGGGGCGTCTAGGAGCTCCCCAGTTTCAGGAGGGGGCGTGTGGGAGCTCCCACACGCCCCCATTCACTGGAGTGCGCTGCAGAACAGGGAGATGCGCCTTGTGCTTTTTTGAGAGTTTCCTGATTTTGGGGACGCTGGGAAACATTTTCCCAGGAGCCCCCGAGTCCCCCGGGTGTAGGGAACGAGGGGGGCGTGCCCCCGACCCCGGAGGGCGAGTCCTCGTGTAACATTGGGTTTATGGTTTGAGATTTTGGTGTCCCAGGCATATAGTTACTGCACCAATCCATCTCGAACTTCAATAGATATTAGTGTATTTTGTAACTTTTATATAAGCAAAAAATATTCTATATTTCAGTGGGCTTAATTTACCAGGGTACATGGGGACAGGGATGGGTACAAAGATGGTCCCAGACATATAGGACTTGCACCAATCCATCTCGAACCTGAATAAATATTACTATATTATTGAATTTTGTAACTTTTTTATAGTAAAAGAGATTCTATATTACAGCGGCCCTAATTTGCCGGAGTACATGGTGATGTCAGGGTACACATAAAATTTTATATGTATGAAAAAATTTAAAAAATTAAAAAAGAACCTAAATTTATGCAAAATCAGAATGAGCATTAAATTTAAATGATTATTCAAAATTCACTTTTAGATTCATAAGTTGAATTCAGACAATATTATGATTTCATGTAATCAATGATCATAGAAAAACTTCCAATTCATTCAGCATTGATCAAGATTCAAATATTGTTCAATGACATTTGCTAGAGGCTAGCCATTGAATCAACCAAAAATGAAAACACAACATAGTACTCAGTCAAGTATCCAAGTCATTTGCATTATCATCATCTTGTAGATCCATGGTCAACAGGTTCTCCACATAATCATTCCTCTCAAGCACAGGCTCCTCTGATGGGATTGTAACTCGAGGTTGCTCAACAAAGCCATTGGTTTTGTCTCCTTGTCTTACATATGTACACCATCTATGTGTTAATGCCATTTCTTGGTAGGACTTGCTATGCCATATTCTGTGGGCATATTTTTTAACTTAATTTTGCTTTAGCATGAGGATGTATTCCAGACTGTTGTGGCTCATGTCTGCTTTTTGTTGGGCTTTATATATGATTCCAGTGATGTGATGATGTGATAATCATGTATATATTGTAAATTTTCCTTCAAAGCTCAAACTAGGGCTAAAACAATATATTTAAATTGTTTACTGAAAAAACCACACATGAACTTCTTTACTAGTATGCAACGAAATATAAATAACTGAGAAACATTCACATCACATCACAATATAGACACTATTATTTTGTGTATGGAAACCCCCGGAAAAACCCAAGATGGGAAAACTGGTGCTGTTGCCAGATATGAAATTTTATTATCAAGATATGGAACTTTTACAACCAGTTGGTAAAATACACCCAACTTGACAATCTGAAAACCTTGGCAAAATCACTGGACAACCCAGCAGCAGCCCCAGCTACTCTGCCCAGCTGTATGGCCCTGCGTTAGCAGTACAACTTGTTGTATGGAACAATACAGATGCTGACGTCAGTTGTACGAAACCTTATGGAACCTTGCGTCAGCAGTAAGACCCTCTTCCTGGCTGTTGTGCTGCTCCTTTACGCGATCTGTACAGTCTCGTTCTGGACTGGTGAACCTGTTGTGCAGCTGCTCCTCCGTCTTTTTTGCAAAGTCCTTCGTCTGACTTCTCCCTGTCTGTATCCTGTCTCTGTGTACGTGTCCTTTCCACCAAATCTCCTTTTAACTTTATTGGCTAAGCAAAAACCCTAACCCTCACTATGGTTCTATGGATGAGATCCTCCGGTGAGAATCAATGGCCAAGATTAGATTATAGCCATTCACTTAAATATTTCACTTGTCACTTTAATAAAGTGATTCCACTAAAGTCAAAATCAAATTAGAATAATTAAAGTATTTTCCTAAGTCAAAACTTAGGAAAATCTCTTTAATAGTTTTGGCTTCTAGTTTAATGTCTCTCTAGCATGCAAGGACACATGTAATGCTAGAAGACCTTCCTTGTTGATGTTTTCTAACATCACTCTCAAGGAGGAAGGGATTCAGCAGCAACCCCAACTTATCTTTGAACTTCACAAAACTATGTCTGCAAAGTGCCTTGGTGAAAATGTCCGCCACCTGCTCATTTGTCTGTATATACTCCAACTATATGGTTCCTCTCTGAACACAATCTCTCAAGAAGTGGTACCTGATGTCTATGTGCTTGCTCCGGTCATGGAACACTGGATTATCAGATAGCCTGATGCCACTCTGATTGTCATAGTGAACTACTGTAGCTTCATCTCTCAAGAAGTGGTACCTGATGTCTATGTGCTTGCTCCGGTCATGGAACACTAGATTATCAGATAGCCTGATGCCACTCTGATTGTCACAGTGAACTACTGTAGCTTCTAGCTCACACTCGAACAACCCTGAAAGTAACTTCATCGACCACATACTCTCACAAGCAGCCATGTTGGTTGCCATATACTTAGCCTCTACTGAGCTCAATGCAACTGACTTCTGCTTCCTGCTGAACCAAGAGACAACCCCTGATCCAATATGCTGAAACAACCTAAAGTACTCTTTCGGTCCTCTACACATACTGCCCAGTCAACATGTGTGAAGCATGCTAACTGTACACTCCCCCTATGCTCATAAACCAACCCATACTCCATTGTACCTCTGATGTAGTGAATTATGTGCTTTGCAGCCTTCCAATGCACTCTCCGAGGGTACACCATGAATTGACTCAAAGAGTTGACTGCAAAGTTGATGTCTAGCCATGTGTTGACCAGATACATAAGCGATCTGATAAGCTGACGATACAAGGTAGTGTTATCATATATACATTTTCAGCCAGGCTTCCATGATGCAGCATGCAGACTTGTCTTTTTTTCTATTTCGAGCTACTTTTACATGGGGTATTAGCATGGATCTCTATAGCTTCATTCCACTTCAGAGGCCTTGTTCTTGATATTTTCCTTGTAAGGACTTAGATTCAAGAGTCCATTGAGACGATTTTGGTGATGATCTAGTTCATTAGAGCAGAGCAACAGATCAAAAGTTGGTACACACAGTCACAGAGGGGCTTATCAGTTGGAGACAGGTATAAATGGTGAGATCATGTCTATTTCCTTGGTTTAGTTTTGCTCTCTGATGTATGTTAGACACCTGTGCTTGTCATGTTTGGATGATTATGGTTGCTTATATGTTGCTCTAACTTGTGTTATGATTGATCAAGGAATCCAATGTGAACTCTGTTGCCCATGCCGTGCTCAAACAAAAGGTGACCCTTAGTGCTAAGTTGGTTCCATAACATTTGTACCTGTCCATCCAGTTCATCCACTTTTGTTTCTACCCCATGACTAAGACTGATAGAGACTGGTGAGATTGAAGACATGTATGATAGACTCCATGTTGCTATGTGTCTCGGGCTATGAAGTATGTGTCTTGACTAGTGTGGCTGGTTTCACAGGGTTCTCCTCAAGTCCTCAAAACAAGTGCTTCGCCATAACAATGTTGCTAAACACTAAAGCATTGGAACGCATAAAAGCTATATCTAAAGGATGCAAAACTATGAAATATTGAAAAAAGATAGTCAGTGGCCAAGAGGTTGAGCACTCATTCCTTGTATAGTGTAAGGCTTAATTTTCCCTCCACAAGGGCTCCAGGGAGAGGCAAACCTGTCGGGGCTATGGACTGCTCGCTGGCAACGGGTCTAGGCCTTAGTCATTTACTGGAAGCCCATAAGGCTTTCTAGGGCACCTGCTCTTGTAGGCTGGCTACCCTCTTATGAATTGTGAAAAGTATTGAAAAGGTCAATGGTCAAAGGATGAGCACTCACTCTTTGTATAGTGTTCGGTTCAATGGTCTCCATAGGGCCACAGGGTGAGACTATCTAGAAAGTCTGGGTCTTTGTCAGTACTGGAGCCTAGAAGGCTTCCAGGGCACCTGCTTTTGAAGGTTGACCTATGTTGCAATAAAGTTGCTAAGGAAAACTTGCTAGAGTTTGAGGGAAGCATACCCAAGTACTTCACCCATCTGTGAGGCACCTCCATCCCCTATTGCTATCTGTCATGCATATGTCACCTTGGTAGAGTATATTGTTATCAGTCAGATAGATCACTGGGTCGAAGTCAGTCAAAGTCATTTCCCCTTTGCCTTAGCATGGTTCTTCCATCATCACCCATCTATAGCACATTGATTACACTTTGTAAGTATGGCATGAGGAAGCAGATTTCTAGAAGACTCTAAGATCTTTCAGAAGCAAAGGTATATTTTATTATTATTATTGTTAGTCACTATGATTATGAATAACTGACTCAAGTTGGGTTTTGATATACATTATTGCAGCATGTCTTACCTTGGAATGTGGCAGGATCATACTAGTACAATATCTCACTTTGATTTTGGGTACTTTGATCTGGTCAAACCAGTTGACCAAGTCAATCACATTTCCCAAGGCAGTGACTCAAAAATACAACATGGTCCATATTTGTTCGAAACATGCCTAGGACCAATACTGCAGTTTCAGTTTTGAGAGTTTGGCCCCGGTTCTCCAGAAAAATGATTATTATCACTTGATTATTAGCCAAATGATCTGTTTTTATTCTAGATAGCAGTAGGTTTGGTTCTCCTAGAGCAGAGTAGTGTTACAGGGGGTATGAGTAGTCACTTATACCATTCTTCTATGGTGTCCAGATCATCCAGAGCAATCGGTTTGCCCCATTTTGTATCCTGGAGTGAGTTATGATGGATTTATCAGTTTCCATAGAGTGTACCAGCAAAAAATGAACTAGAAATTCATTAAGAAAATCGATTTGGCCTCTTGGGTCAAGGAAATGGCTTGGAACTTTGACATATGATGTTTCTCAGCATCTCGGATAGTCCTCCAACAGTTTTCAGTCAACAGATGGCCGGATTATTTATTTATGGCTCAACCAATGAGGAAACGCCCCCAAGGGGCGCCCCCTCTAATTGGCTATTGATGTATTTCATTGTTATATCTTATATTATGAAGTTGTAAAGGGGCCTAGGGTGAATTAAGCACATAGAGACCCCCTGCTATGTTGTATCATGTTAAATCTTATGTTATGTTGTGACATTTCACTCTAGGGAGGCGTCCTTGAGTAAAGTGTGCCCCCTCTTTGACTTAGTCACTTGATCCATGTATTGATTGATGTATTGATGATCTCCACTGTTGATGACGTTTTAATCTCAACCGTTGGATGATAAAGTGAGTTAGGGTTTATGTCTCTCTCAAACTATTTAAGAGAGGTGACCCCCCATTGTAATTGATGAGCTCTGGCACTGAGATATTAATAAAGAGATTTCTTGTCTCGGATTACTTTTATGTGTATCTTGTGGATGTTCTAATGATCTGATGACTGGCATTGCTATTCTTCCACACCGAGCTTCATTCGGGATAGATCTTGCATTTTTTCTTTACCCATCTCATTTGCAGGAAAGGGAGGCGCACTAGGAGAGAGAGGGCGTTTTTGTGGGGAAACTCACCTTCGTCTCGGCTTCGGGGTGTTTGATTCAGAGAGTATCTTCTTTTTAATGATTTTTTATTCCCTTTTCATTTCTATATTTCAGAGATCTCATTCGTTTGTCTGATCGGTTGACTTTCTCTGATCTGGCAAGTTGAAGGGGTCGCTAGGGTGACTGACTGTGGCATAACAACAACAAGATCTTACTCAGGAAGGTTCATTTTGACAGAAGATTGGCATTCTTCATCATTTCTCAATCCATCTACAAGTTCCAGGCACGTCTTGCAAGTAAGTTTCTCTTCTTTTATTTTCTGTACATGCATTGCTCATCATTATATCACATTAAAACCCTCGCTTCGTAGATCCATAGGTTCTAGCTTGTGGCGAGCTATCAAATTAAAAACCCACTTTTGATTTAACATAAAACCCCTAGATCTAAATTTTCGGCTTAATTGGACTCCATTTGCCCATTCAAAGTACTGACCGACTACTAGGGGAAAACACCCTCCTTGGGGAAAGTGGCAATTTTCACAAACCACAAACTGGGTATTGTTGGTTTCATTTCGATTTGCCTAATCTTGCACCCAACAACCAATCCGAGTGTCCAATTTTACTTAATTTCACCATTTTGCCCTAAATCCCAATTTTCCTGCATAAACCTTAGAGCAAAATTGGGCCTTTTCACCTAGACGCTCTGAATCTCTCGGTTTTCGTTTTAAACTCTAATTAACAATCTAACTAAGAGATTCAACCAAGTTTCCCTCGCCAATATGTTCAATATCCTTAATTTTAGGGTTCCTTGGTCATAGGGACGCCCCTTGGGCTTCGTGTTTCACTGGGTCCAAAGTGTCAGTATCCTCGATTGGTGTGACATCTAAGTTCTTTCGGAAGCCCTGGATATCGTAGGTCACGACTTTAGTTGCCTTTCCTCTGTCGTCCTAAATAGGATCATCTCACAGGGCATCTACAAGATTCGTGATAACAGGTAGGATCAAATTCGTCTGATCCCGATGCATCAATCTTCCTCTAGTTGGAAACTAGAGGTATGGCCATAGGGTTGCAGTCCTCCATCCTGAATCTCTTCAAGATCTCTACTGCAGACTTCCCCTGTCCAATGAAGAAGCATCCATCTCTCTGCCAAACCTCCAAGCCCAGAAGGTAATGCATCAACCTAAGGTCTTTCATCTCAAACTCAATTGCAAGGTTGGACTTGCAGTTGCCAATCAACCTGTCATGTCCTCTAAGAAAGAGATCATCTACATATAAATCCAGTATGAGAGGCACCTCACCTATCAAGAAGTACAGGTTGTGGTCAGGCTCACTATGTTGAAATCCCATCTCCCGTAGATAGCTGTCTATTGTCGAGTACCATGCTCGAGGTGCCTGCTTGAGCCCATAAAGAGCTCTGTGCAGCCTACATACATCCGTCTTCCTGTTCTCCACATCAAACCCCTCTGGCTGCTCAATATACAGCTCCTCTATCACTTTGTTGAGGAAGGCAATCTTGACGTCAATCTGATGGACTCGACAACCCATCTTTGCTGCTAAAGAGATAATGGTTCGAATGGAAGAATGCTTGAGAACTGGGGCGAAGGTCTCCTCATAGTCAATGCCTTCCTTCTGTGAAAACCCCTTTTCCACGAAGCGTGCCTTATACTTTTCCATGCTTCCGTCTACTTCATGCTTTACCTTGTAGATCCATCTGGATCCCACCACCATTTTACCTTCAGGCCTTGGCACAACCTCCCATACCTGTTTTTTCATGGAGTCATACTCCTCAACCATAGCCTCCTGGCACACATCATGTTGTGCAGCCTCCTCAAAGCTGGAAGGTTCAGAGTTGATCAACTCTGTCATCAATGCCGTATAACTAAGCCTCACTGGTGGTTTGCTGCGCCTCATGGAGCTCTATGGAGGATCTACCTGCCTAGAATCCTGAACAGTGGACCTGAATCACTTAGGCCTTGGCCTAGTGTTTGCCTGCTGCGGCTGCTGGATATCCGTCTCCTATTGCAGCTCATCCTCCAAGTCAGTGAGTGAAGGATCATGTCCACCTGACTTCCTCTGACTACCAAAACTTGTGCCCTGTCTGTACCGGTACATCTGGCTCCTGTGCATGCTTTACTTGGTAGATCCATTTGGATCCCACCACCTTTTTACCTTCAGGCCTTGGCACAACCTCCCATACCTGGTTTTTCACGATGGAGTCATACTCCTCAACCATAACCTCCTACCACACATCATGTTGTGCATCCTCCTCAAATTTGGAAGGTTCAGAGTTAATCAACTTTGTCATCAGTGCCATATAATTGAGCCTCATTGGTGGTTTGTTGTGCCTCATGGAGCTCTGTGGAGGATCTACCTGCCTAGAATCCTGAACTGTGGACCTAAACCACTTAGGCCTTGGCCTAGTGTCTGCTGAATATCAGTCTCTTGTTGCAGCTCATCCTCCAAGTCAATGACTGAAGGATCCTGTCCACCTGACTTCCTCTGACTACCAGAACCTGTGCCTTGTGTTTGTTTCTGTACCTGTACATCTGGCTCCTCCAACTTGACCCCCAAATCCTTTGCTGGTTGCTGCTCTGCTGGTAAGTCCATAGATCTCCGCAAGGCCCTGTCCTCATCAAATTGGATATCCTTGCTCATAATGATCCTCTTACGAGCAGGTATGTATACTCTGTATGCCTTCGAAGTCTCGTTGTAACCAACAAGTAACCCCTTCTCTCTAGAAGGGTTCAACTTCTTCTTAGTGTCAGCATGAACATGACAATAGCAGACACTACCAAAAATGAATGTGACTCGCATTTGTCCTAGTGCCCGTGAAGACCTCCTCGGGTGTCTTCCTCCCCAAGGTTGTGTGGGGACACTTGTGGGGACACTTGTTCTGAATGTGTACTGCAGTCTTGTATGCCTCAGCCCAAAGGAATAGTGGTAATCCATGATCAAATAGCATGGCCTTGGCTACTCCTACCATAGTCTTGTTCTTTCTTTCTGCTACTCCATTTTGCCGTGGGATATGAGGCACGGTGTGCTACTTTTTGATCCCCTCTGTCGAACAATACTCCAACAATTCATTGGAGGTGTACTCTTCCCCATTGTCCGTTCTCGAAACACGGATTTTCCTTCCTATTTGGTTCTCAACGAGAGTCTTGAACTCTCGAAACCTCTCAAAGACCTCTGACTTGGCCTTTAGGAAATAGATCCAAGTCTTCCTGGAATAGTCATTAATGAAGGTCACGCAGTAATTGTAACCACTGAAAGAATGGACACTCATAGGTCTACAAACATCTGAATGCACCAAGTCCAAGGGCTCCTTAGACTTGTGTTCACTCTATGGGAAAGACTTCCTAATGTTCTTTCCTAAAGCACAACCCTTGCAGTGGTTATGCTTCTCCTCCGATACTTGAGGAACTCCAATGACTGCCTGTCTCAAGTGCCTCAGTGCTCCATGTTGTAAGTGTGCCATCCTCCTATGCCACAACTCACCTTGACTGATGTCGCTATTGACTAGAGCCTTTGCAGGATCAAAGTGTAGTCTATACACTTTCCCGCTACTGATCCCAATCACCTGATCCAAGCTCCTATCTGACCCATTGGGCTTGATATTCACTCTATGGTCTCATAATTTCACCTGAAATCCTTTGTCCTCCAGAGTGGAGACTGATATGAGGTTCTTGGTCAACTCCGGAACATATAACACATCAACAAAACTGAGGGGTTTTCCAGACTCCCTCTGAAATGAAACAGTGCCAACTCCTTGCGCCTGATACCGTGCATCATCACCCAACTCAACGTGGATACCTATTCCACCCTCCTGCAAGTCCTTAAAGAATCTCTTATGTCTAGTCTAATGACTAGATGCTCCACTGTTGATGTACCAAATACTGCTACCTATGGTGCTTGCCATGCAAACTATCCACCCTTTTTCCTCTTTGCCTAACCCTTACTCTTCCCTGTCAGGGCTAGATACTCCTTATCCACAATCTGTGGGGCACTGTTGGATGAGCCTTATCCTTTACCCATGCGGGTCTCCTCTGCACAAAATCATCCCACAACCTATGCCAATCAGGGAGCTTCTCCCTAGCCACAACACCCTTTACGAACTAGCTCCTCATCCTCTGTCTTAGAGCCGACAACTCCAAGCTCGTCCCTGATTTGTGTGAGCCTTGTGAGATAAGGCACCATTCCTTTTCCCTTGGCCATCTTGGTGCTGCGCATCGGTTCTCATTCTTGCTCTGGTACAGACTTTCCAATGCCTTGCACATCTCAAATGTGGTCTTCTTCCTGGAAAGATGAGGGACTATGTGGTCCTTCACTCCATCCAAGATAATAAACATGGCTCTGGAATCAATCTTCTTCCAAGCTACCAACTCTGTCAGATCAGTGGGCGCAACCTTTGTGAAGTCACTGTGCTTTGCTGCATCGTTGACATCATCCAGGATCCTTGAGATCCTTTCTTTCCATGTAGGAAAGTTTTGAGCCCCTTGGAGTCTATCCTCAACTCTCAACTGCACGACCTTATTGAAGTGTACCTGTTAAACCCTAGATCTGCAATCTAGGTTTGTGTCTTCAAATAGATTTGCCCCTGATCTATCATTGTTGCTGCAAATCTCTCAGATTTAGCTCACTAGAGCTCTGATACCATGTAAATTTTCCTTCAAAGCTCAAACTAGGGCTAAACCCGTATATTTAAATTGTTTACTGAAATAACCACACATGAACCTCTTTACTAGTATGCAGCAGAATATAAATAACTAACAAACCTTCACAACATCACATCACAATATAGACACTATTATTTTGGGTATGGAAACCCTCGGATAAACCCAAGATGGGAAAACCGATGCAATAGTCAAATATGGAATTTTATTATCAAGATATGGAACTTTTACAACCAGCAAGTAAAATGCACCCAACCTGGCAAAATCATTGGACAACCCAGCAGCAGCGCCAGCTACTCTACGCAGTTGTACGACCCTATGTCAGAGCAGTACAACCTGCTGCTGGCTGGTGTGTTGCTCGTCTTCGCGATCTGTACAGTCTCGGTCTAAACTGGTGAACCTGTCGTGCAACTGCTCCGCTGTCTTTTCTGCAAACTCCTTTGTCTGACTTCTGCCTGTCTGTATCTTGTCCGTGTGTACGTGTCCTCCCCACCAAATCTCCTTTTAACTTTATTGGCTAAACGAAAACCTTAACCCTCACTATGGATCTATGGATGAGATCCTTCGGTGAGAATCAATGGCCAATATTAGATTAGCCATTCACTTAAATATTTCACTTTTCACTTTAATAAAGTGATTCCATTAAAGTCAAAATTAAGTTAGAATAATTAAAGTATTTTCCTAAGTCTAAACTTAGGAAAATCTCTTTAATAGATTTGGCTTCCAGTTTAATGTGTCTCTAGCATGCAAGGACACATGCAATGCTAGAAGACCTTCCTTGTTGTTGTTTTCTAACATATATGCCATTTTCTACTACTCTACCATGTTAGATGATGTATAATGATAATATATTATTTGATGTTGTATTTCATGTTGTTGCTGCTACATGATGCATTGGTTGTTTGATGAGTATAGTTTAGCAGCACCACCCATAGGTTGATGAGGGTAAAGGGTTCATGATTTACTTGCATGCCATTGAACCAGGATGACTTTTGTTCTTTACAAGGATTTTAACCCCCTTCTCTGGTTCCATCTCCGAGCACTCACATTTCATCCACATCACTTCATATTTTGCTATGCATCCCAAGGGTTTGAAATTGATAGATTAACTCTTGCTACCCCCCTTTGTAACTCTTTCACCATGTGTGCCTCCATGTTTTCCTTGTGTCTTGACTCTTGGGTTTGTTGTGTTGTAGTGAATTTGTTGCCGCCTCTAATGCACCTGGGGGAGAACGCAGTAGAAAACTTCAAGTTGCTCAGTGCATCCTTGGGGACAAGTCTTGAGTCAAGTACTGTCATTTGATCATGGCTCCTCCGTTTAGGCTTAATTCGTAACGAAACCAAGGGGGGTAGACCCTATTAATGTTTCTAAGGCATTAGGTACTAAGTTGTTTTGAATGAAAGATTGTTGTTTAATGAGTTGGAAGGTTAATTACTGATCAAGATGACTCTAAAACAAACTTAACTTAAACAACATGAAATAGTCACGACAATTAACGAAATTGAATAAAGCAAATAACAGATATAAACCAGTGTTGTGGAGTTAAAGCAATTATTGTTGTAAAGTAAATGTTTTGTGATTATGTTCTTGGTTAGTTTTATTATTAAAAGATGAGTTGATTAAAGGGGAGAGGGGATTCTCGATATACCGAATGGTACGAGTAATATGCCCGGATTTTGGGAAAAGTGGCTCCGCATGGGAAAATGTGGACTAGATGGAGTCGTGGGGGGGTGTTCGACACTACACCAACAAGGATGTAGCCTAACAGGACCCCACGGTCACTTTCTAGTTGTTCCTGCTTTCCCTGAAGAATTTGCCCACTATTTCTCAAATTCGTTACGCTGGATTTTCGTAATGTTCTGGGTTGTTAATTTTATTAAAATGAGTTGTTTAATTAAATGCTGAAGAATTGATTAGAGCACACTCCTGCTTTTGATATCCCCAAGTCTTAGACAAGGTTGCGAGGAGTAGAGCATAAACGAAAGAGACAAATGTTTGTTCCAATTTAAATTGTAAGATTGTCTGCTTGTGTAAGTGTAATAAAATTTGTGAGACTAATTACTACACTATGATTTTCTTTTCCCTTTCGGTATTAGGAGAAATCGTAGTGGGTTAGTGTTCTTTACAAAAACTGATAAATTTAAAGCAATTTTAAACTAAAATCACTTATAAAAAAGTATACGGCCTGTTAAGATGATTGTGTGCTTGTGTTAATAAAAAAACTACAAGAAAAACAAAAAAGTCATTCCACAAAAAGAGGCAGTGCGAATCCCCCCAAGGGGGATGGGGTGTGGGCTTTGTGTAGCCCACTTGCTCTTTTTATTATTAATTATTACAAGATAAAAAATGCTTGTGATCATTTGAAAAATAGGATCACTAGCCTTACAATTTGTTTGTAAATTTTTTATTAGAAGGTAGGGGCGACATGGTGCTCCGAATGGCTGAAAAGTTCAAATTTTTGCCAGACTCTATTCGTTTCTGTTCATTAATGCTGCAAAACAACAAGCTATTAGTGATGAAAGATGCCCAAAAACACTTTTAAAGTGTCTTTGGACAACCCTTAATTTTTTTTGAAAAATTAGACTAAAGTTAAACTATGATAAAAATAAGTAAAGGAACCAAAGCTTTCATTGGGATCTTGGCTTTCCTGTTGGGGCATCCAATTAAAGCACTTTAGAATTGAATAGATGTTCAATTAATAATCAACAAACTAACTCTTACTTCAAATCTAAAAATTTTACGATTCAATAACTTCGAAAAATAAGAAGCTAGCTAAATTAGATCTATGAAAACATGCTTTAAAATCAAGATCTAAATAGATATTCTTTTTTTCCAAAAGAAAAAAAGCTGATTATATTAATCAAAAGAGACTACATACAAAAGTATGTATTGTTCCTGCTTCTCGCAAAGTTACATCGTAAGATCACATCATTTCTGATGTATTTCCTTCTTTTGTGCATATCAACAAAAGAACACATGCCGAGTCAAAAAACTTTCTGCAACAATTTCTCCAATGTGGAGCTTCTTGCCGGAAAAAGTTGTAGATATTGTTTACTGATCTAAATAGGTATATCAGATCTGAAATAATATTTTAACTTTAAGAGCAAAGAGAGATCTGAAAATTAAAAGGACCAGTAACCAAGAAATTTTAAGTTTTTAATGGTAGAAGAAGTGAGAACTGGCTCCGTTTTTTAAGGAAAAAAGGATAACCAACTATGCCTGCAACCCAACAAAGTTAAACGAAAGGAACAAAAGAAACTAAAGATGGATGAAGAAGCAATTGAGCTCAACTTCCTCCTTCAGTCACCTATCTTGCACTATCACAAACACTTACAAAGCAAGATTAAATCTAGAATGTATAATAAGAAGAGACAAGAAGGGCATTCGTACACCTGTTGCTTCTATTTCTCTAACAAATTAATCTTTAATAAGCAAATCAAAACATTGAATTCTTACTCTTATGGGCACAAAGGCCGTCTAATCTAAACTAATTGCAAATGAAAGAAACATTGACAAGATTTCACCTTAAACCATCAAAAAAGTGCCCATGAAGTGGGACGGTTGCATAACATCTAGCCTCCAAAGGCTTCAAAAAATACTTTATTAACATATGATCAAATGATCAAAGAAGAATTATAAGAGCAGAGGTTCAATGCATCCTACTAATAAAGATCATTTGCCTTGCTTAAATAGAAAAACCCATGCTCGAGGGAAGGCACACTTACCCAAGAGACGCCTTGCTTGGAAGGAAAGAGCTAAGAAAGAATGATTTGTGGATTGGATAGTGGCAAGAGCAAAAATTAGAATGCCAACTCTCCAAAACTCTACCCTTCTCTCAAAAGATGCGGCCCCCTTGAAGAAAGCACCCAATCTTCATGAGGAAACATCTACGCTTTGATTTTGACGAGATTGGCAAGATTCATCATTTGGAAATATTGGAATATTTGCCACTTTACTTTGCCATCTCAAAAATCTCAATTTCGGCATGTTTATTTTATTTTTATGAGTTGTTGAATTTCTCACTTTATCCTTTGAAGAAAAGCGCCCAATCTTCATGAGGACACATCTACGCTTTGATTTTGACGAGATTGGCAAGATTCATCATTCGGAATATTGGAATATTTGTTGCTTTACTTTTCCAACTCAAAAATCTCAATTTTGGTATGTTTATTTTATTTTTATGAGTTGCTGAATTTCTCACTTTATCCATTTTTTTGTTTTTTTACCATATTCGAGGAATAATTAATTTTGGAGATAAATAATTACTCGAAAACTTAGGAAAGTGGGTTTAGGAGTTAAGTGGTTTCTCTGAGTTAGAAAACAAACACCCCCATGCCTTATTCTTCCTCCTAACCACACTTTTATGACTTAGTCAATATTTTCAAATAAAACAGACATAATTTATTTATGTTTCTTTCATAGATTAGAAACCTTAAATTTTCTTCTTTTTAGGGACCACCCCCCTTGGCTTTGCTAGGAGTAAGCCTAGACGGAGGAGTTGAGTCTTAGGTGACATCACTTGACTCTGGCTTGCCCCTAAGGTCACACCCAGTGGCTTGAAGATTTATGGCATGCGCCCCAAAGTGTGAATTAGGTGACAACAGAGTCTGAACAACAATTTCAACAATTTCAACATCATACAACATTATTTCACATTCTAACAAAAATGTCTTAGCTCACAAAGATTGAAGGATGAATGAAAATGTTTAGGGGTTCATTTTGATTCAAGCATTAGTTTTTTACGTTATTTAAAATAAATGTTTATTTATTTATTTTTTTGGCCAAGCTAAGGCTTGAGCCACAACAAGCCTATGGCTTAGTCAATTGGGCACTAAAACATGCTTGTTTTAGCTTGGCCAATCGGGTGATAGAACAGGCCTGTTCTGGCATCTTTTTGGGGTCGTCGGGCTTGGGGACGCCCAAATGCTTCCAAAATAGGCCTTTGGTACCTGTTGGAGACGTCAGGCTTGGGATAGGATTGAAGGATTTACAAAGGTGACACAATAGAAGGAAGGAGGCATTAAAGCCTATCCCCCCTTAATGACAAATTCACGAGTTCCTAACTTAGATTGAAGTTTAGAAAACTTCGCTTTTGGAAAAGACTTTGTGAAGATTTCTGCAACTTAATTCATCTGTAGGGAAAAAGAGCACTTCTACAACACGATCTTGAATAAGTTTCTAATGAAGTGCATCTATAGCTTAATGTGTTTGTTGCGTTGATACTATGTTCATCTAAACACATTAAGGTATTTCCACACAGGGTGAACACATTAAGCAACCACTCACACAAATAGATTACATGTCGATATTTTTACATGTTTAAAACTCTCGGAGAGGGAAATAATCCATGGCGTCAACCAAACAACTTCTTGAGGCAATATATTAATGTAAAAGGAAAATTAGTTTATATGTTTTTCACAATTGGTCATCGAACATATGACCAAGATGACCCTCCATGCTTTTTAAATAGAGATCATGGAACAATTGGGTGTTAAGCCACAAATCAATAGCTATTAAGATCGAGGTTAAGATGAACCATCATATCACTCTATATCTAGAACATATCGTGACCGTCATATTACATAAGTACAAATGCATACTAATGTATACAAAAGAAACACACTTTACCTAAAGACATATTAGACCAAGTTGATCTTAACTAACTCAAAAGTGTCTAAATATCCTAACAATTAGGTGGCATCTGTATCCTGCCTCCGAATCCCTTGGGATGTGGAAACTTAGAGGATGAGCCCTGAAGGTGCAAGGATGTATTCTCATGTAATTACAGTTGAGAGTTACATTTCTTGAGGGATGGAGATGTGGAATATCTCCTAGTGGGGCTTAAAGGAATGCATCCAAGCAAAGCACGATGGATGGAGACTAGAAAAGTGAGGGAGTTGCACCTTCACTTATTTGTTGAGTAATTCCATATTTTGGGTGGTTGAAAAGCTTCTAGTGGGTAGGCTTGATCCAGGAGGATCCTTTTGACCAATCCACAATGAAGTTCTTAATTGCTGGAACGAAGGGCACCACTGCTTAGAGCTCGTCGAGAGTTTTTCGATGACGCTTGAATCATCTCAATCAGACTCCATATGACAAAGATAGGATGTTCTCCAATTTTATGGAAACAGGTAAAAAATGACAGGGTTGACTAGACATGTTGATGTGGCACTGTATTATGCTGACATCGCAGCACTACAAGGTGTCACGTGGTGGGTAGTACTGATGAATTGGCAATGATTGGGAAGACAAGTGTACCTATTCGGCAGTGACACAGGTGGACCAATCGAAGACTGCGACATGATTACACAAGTGGACCAATTGGAGACTGCCACATGGTAGTCTCGATTGGCTTGTTATTGTTCGGTTTACTGAAATTTCAAATTTCAGCGGGTCAACCAGAGTCGAACTCATGACCTCATCTACAACACCAATGCCTTTGCCAATGCACCCACTTGTTGTCACTTGCCCCTATAGTTAGGAACTTGTATTTAAAGTTTTAAAAGGTTTCATTGGCAAGTAAAGCGGGATTGAGGGCTTAGCCCCTATCCCATAGGTTATTGTTATCGACGTGGAACCATATTCCAAAGTCCACGACATAGTGGTTTGGCATATATTATATGCAAAATTTTTGTGGTGACATGTTAACAAAAACGGGGAGCTCACGGGTTTGACCCAGGGTCTCTCGCATCACAATGCACATTCATTACCATTACACCAATGCCCCATCGCTTGGGGGTTATCAGTATGGCTTATTTTCAAGTTTACTGCAGATCGAACCCCTTGAGAAGGGCGCCCTCCACGGGTTTCAAAACCGTGGCCCTTTTACTATATAACCACACATTTTTGCCAACGACGCTACACAGTGCGGAGTTTGCAGGCCTGTTTGTACGGCATGAATCCCAAGGTGGGATACTGCACAGAACTGCATTAGGTCTCTCATTTTGCGTGCCAAGGGGGGCCTTGTGCATATGGACAGAATATAGGAGAGTTTATACTCCTTTTTCTCAAAATTTCGAGAGGAATCCAGTGGCAATCTCTGTTGCTGAGTCTGAGCAGCAGATTTGGAAGGTGACTTAAGAATTCATTGTAATTTCAGCAATTGAAGATTAATGGATCGGTCTCACATTGGAAGTGGGCCCATAGATATATCCCACTCAGGGTAAACTCCATTTTCAATCTTCTCATTGTTATGGTTTGCTGCTCTTTATTTTGTTTCACTTCAGTGTTTGAGCTCTCATTTAAACTTGTTTATTAAATCTTTCAAGTTAACTGTTTAAGCTCATTCACATGCAATTCAAAAGTTATTTTCAGATCATGGTATAGATTATTTCAACATAAATATGCAACTGACTTCTGACCACCTTGTAATTGCACTAGAAATTTAGTTAGGACGCAGTTCTTACTACTTGGAGGAGTCTAGAAATAGACACAGAATTTAATGAACGTTTCTACTTTGACATGCAAGCTTCAGTCTTTTTACGCAAAAAGGGTTTTAATTATGTAAGGATTTGTTACAATCAAATTGAACACCTTGTCCTGAATTAACTGGGTGCTCATCCATGAAAATCTGGACAGGATGGCTTCTCACAAGAGTTTGGTCTATAATTGGATTGCAGTGTTACAAGGTTGTTTCATCCAAACCTGTGGGATGCCTGAACCCAAGATACCCAAGGCAGATGCAGTATCTAGCCCACAGTGGCACTAAGCACATACTAATCCTATGAATAATCGTAGTAGATTTATGACATTGAATATAAAATTTCAACTAAAATGTTCATATAGTGTTAAATTTAATAGGTTCATCTACCCCCATATTCTAACATCTATGATTTTATTGTGTGATCAATCAATCATATGAAGTCATAGGAGATTTATCACATTGAATGTGAATTTGTAACATCTTATATCAAAATATAGTTTCAGTTGGTCATCCATTCAGATTGTCTCCTAACGGGTATAATCCCTTATAATTTTATTATCTATGATTTTATTCCTCCTTTAATTCTGTACAACAACAGCAAACGGGAAACTCAACTTGAATCTTATAATGTTATTATTTATATTTTTTTTCTTTGGTTAAAACTGTGTCAATCCTGCACCCAGGGAGCTCAACTCCAAAAGTAGTGAAGCTTCACCTGCCCGTGTCCAGACTTTCAAAATCTGTTAAATACTGGATTTTGAGAAAAAAATGTCATATCTGAGCCCCATTGTTTATGTCTATTACCTGATCTAATTGATGTGTGTATATACTAGGACAACATTTGTCATCCAGGAATCTGGTAATAACTATATGCATATGGGTTTTTGCTCATACATTCGAGATTACAGAAAGGATGGATAAAATATCTCTATAGATACAGCTAATTATTGATCAAGATCGTACCTTCTTTCTTCATCTTACTCTTTAAGATGTTTTTTTTAATGTGGCTTTTCCAATGAACCCAACAGAGTATAATGCCTAATGATTTCCATTACTGGTGTGCTTTGAAAGTTGTTTGTCTTTAACTGATATAAGCTTATTTTATCTACCAGAGAAAAACATCAGTGGGCTCAGTGTGATGAGTGCAGCTGTTGGCGTAGATTGCCAGTTGAGGCATTTCTGCCTCCAAGGTGGACCTGTGCTGATAATACATGGGATCCCAGGAGGTGAGTTCTACAGATTTCTACGTCATTTCATTTCTTTTTATTCTTCTTTCTGAGAAGTGCACCGTATATTACTTCATGAATCAAAGAGTTTTATTATGGAAGAAAGAGAATCACAGCGATTTAACAACAAGATTAGAAGGAAATCCGTGACCCTTAAAAGCCAGAAATGCTAGCATATGACTTTGTGTCGTGTTATAGCATGTTGCTACATGATCTTGCATGAGGTTCATGTTAAGTTTTCTTAATTGCTTAGATGATATCTTAAAACATTTTTCACTAGTAGGATCACTGAAAGAACAACAAGCACAGTAACACAAAGAACACAAAGACTTTCCTCGTGGAAACCACAAGGGAGAAAATGTTGATTTTTTTGAGCAGCATTGAGAGCCATTCTCCTAAGAGAATGGAGACACCTGGTCTGGGACCATGTTGTGGACTCAACCTAGAGTTGAGTGATCATTCTGTTGAATGATGATATCTGGTCCTTGACCACGATATGGACTCAGTCCTGCACTGGGGGGACTCAACCTTGAGTTGAGTGGCCATTCTGTTGAATAGTGACTTCTTGTCTGGGACCACGATGTGAACCAGTCTAGCGCTGGTAGACTCAGCCTAGATCTGAGTAGCCATTCTTTTGAATGGAGGAATTCACCTAGTCTAAGACTAGGGACTCAGCACAGGGCTGAGAGCCATTCTTCGGGAGAATGGAAGCGCTTGGTCTGTTACCAAGTATTTGACCTAGTGTCAAATTATGTAGCCTATGGCTGAGGCACTTGGTCTGTTACCAGGAAGACACTATAAGCCCTAGATCGGGTCTAGGCATGTGTGAGTCATGACACTTAGACCCTTGATCTATGGGCTTTGCAATCTTCCCCAAGGCTTACCTACCCTTGGTTAAGACACCTTAGTACCAGATCTTGGTGTCACACATAGTGTGAGATAAAACATTAGTAATTCTCGCTGTTTATGATGATGTACTTTGAGTGGTGATGAAGGACCACCTTAACCACATGTGATGACCACATGGGCACTTGAAGAAAGCTAAAGTAAAAGTAAAAAATACATAAAGACCCTTAGCACCACTAAGGTGTAAAAGTGAAAGTGCAAAAGACCTTTAGTACCACTAAAGGCAAAAGTCAAAATTAGAAAAGAATAAAATATTATTATTTTGATCTTTCTAATTTTGGTCCACTTATAGGTGACTCAAAGGATATAAAGATCATTCCATTTCATTTGTATATACACTTACTCTCACAGGTACAGCTGCTCCATCAAGAAGATCTTACAGGTTTTTGAAGAAGGGAGGTTTTATGATTATGCCCTAGCATGGATGAGTCTAGCTAGGGCATCATCACTTACTGAAGTATAACCCTAAGCTATGGTTTCATTGTCAAAAGTGTAGCTGTTGGTTTATGAGTTAGGGTTTCATCCTAACCTCTCTCAAATTTTCGGGCAACCTTTCATCTACCTCAGGGTAGCTTCTTCTTTCCTCCGATAGATCCGGGTAGCAGTTTTCTTCTCTCGGGCAGGGTGCCCCTCTTCACGGGCAGCTCTTTTGGTGCCTTCGAGTTGCCACAGCAAGCTCAGGGCAGTTTGTTTGTGCTCCCGCGCTGCTACAGCAGCTCCGGGCAGCTTGCAGGTGCCCACGGGCTGCTAGCAACAGACCTGGAAGGCCTTCGGGCAAGCCCCAGGGCCTCGGGCTAGCAGTAGCGTAGCCCTGTTAGGGCCCAAACTACTCATGGGCAGTAGATCTGCCCTCCGGGCAGACATCCTACCTTTTGGGCAACAAAATAGTGGGCAACTAGACTGTATGGACGAGCAGCATAACAAGTACGAACGAGCAACATAACTGGTACGGGCGGCCAACAGGGTATAGATGGGCAACAGTACGGGCATCCTGCAATTTCTGGGCAAGAGAGAGAATTAGGCCACAAGCCCTAATTTGTGAAAAAGCCCTAATTGGGCATTTTTCTGTGAAGTTTAATTATCTGATGTAATTGTGGATCCATGGTTCAAACTCAGTTAGAGTTTGTGAGTTTTGGAAAAACTCAGTCATCTCATTAATGAGATGAATTACTAATGCTTTTGGGGTTTTTGTCCTTTAAAGGTTTCCCAATGAAAAATCTTGTGTTCAATGTGTTGATGTTATTGATGTTGTTTACTGCACTTGTCATTTGTTTATGTTAGTCTGCAAATTTTAAAAGTATTCATGCTAATGCTAAAAATTCAACAAAAAACCCTGCAAAACTTCCTCAGTATAGAACTCAACCAGAGCAGTGTAAAACCCAGACAACTGCTTCTCTCTTCTTTTTGGAGCACTTGTTATTCTCTCTCTTGCAAACTTGCTTGAGCGAGTGTGTACAAATGAAGAGGAACGCCTCCCTATTTATATTTGTCACTTGACTTGACCTAGGACCTAACAAGGCCAACTTGTCTAGCAAGACACCAAAAATAATATTTATTATAATGACACTTGGGCACAATTGACCTGACTTAGATCCAGAGGTTTACATTGATTCTTTCAATGACTCTTACATGACCATGGAGGAATACAATCAATACATCTGGAATATCTTCCAAAGTTACAATACTTTAACACTCCCTCTTAACTAGGAAGGTATTCAACCAAGGTAGCAAATGCTACCACAACTGTACATCTTGACTGGTGAGTCTCTATATGTCATAGGAAGTTTTGGAACGCCATCATACATCTTCATCATTGATCTCAGTTGGATCGTATTCTGCAACTGCAGTATGTAAATACTGAATCATCTTCTATGTGTACTAGATCATCTTCTGCAACATCAGTATGTGGATATCGAATCATCTTCTATAACATCAGTATGTGGATCCTGAATCATCTTCTGTCATATCAGTATGTGAATACTGAATCTTCTTCTGTCATATCAGTATGCGAGTACTGAATCTTCTTCTGTCACATCAGTATGCGAGTACTGGAACATCATCTGCAACATCAGTATGTGAATACTGAAACATCATCTGCAACATCAGTATGTGAATACTGAAACATCATCAACAACATCATTAGCATGTTAGTGCTAAAACAACATCATCAACAAATGCTAGATCATCATCTGCATCACCAACATAGAGATGTTGGAACATCATCATCATCAACATAAAATGTTGAAACAACATCATCATCATCAGTATAGAAACATTTAAACTATCTCAACAATCATCTCATCAACACCAGTATGAAAATATTGAACCTGCTACATTAGTATAGGAATATTGAAACTATTTCAACAACATTAGTATGAAAATACTGAACCTGCCATATCAGTATAGGAATACGGAAATTATCTCAACAATCATCTCAATAACATCAGTATGGAAATATTGAACCTGCCATATTAGTATAGGAATACTGAAACTAAATCTTGCCCTTTAACTATCTTGGAGCAGTATCTTGGTGAGTTCTTTAGTACATCCAACGGGCCTAGTCAGACAGATGGATCTTCATGGGGACCAACAAGCCTTGTTTTGGCTTACTAACCCTCTTGGGCTAAATAGGCCTAGACAGACATACTAATCCCCCTAGGATCAATAGGCCTCATCTGACTTACTAACCCTTTTGGGTCAACAAGCCTATCCAGACTTACCCTACTCTAGGATTAGCTACCACCACTGCATCCTTATACCATCTTCTTTCACTCCCTCTCTTGAGGGAGGTCCTTTCAGACTACGCCAAGCTTGTCTCGAAAATATTCAAACTTTACACGAGACAGAGGCTTAGTCAACACATCTACCACTTGTTCCTCTGTAGGAACAAGTGGTAGATGTGTTGACTTGTTCGATATATACTTCTTCTTCTATCAAGCCATTTAGAAAGGTTGTCTTTACATCCATCTGATGTAACTTCCACTTCATGTTGGATGCCAAGGCAAGGATGGTTCTAATTGAGGTGTACCTAGCTACTGGTGCAAAGGTCTCCTCATAGTTGAAACTTGATTCCTTCCTTCTGGGAGAATTCGCGAGCCACGAATCTTGCCTTGTACTTCTCTATACTTCCATCTACTGAGTGCTTTGTCTTGAAGATCCATTTTGAGGATACCACTGACTTGTCCTTTGGTCTTGGTACTATTTCCCATACATCATTCTTTATAATGGATTGGTATTCCTCGACCATTGCATCAACCCACTTCATCTGCTCTATTGCTTCTTCAAAACATGTTGTCTCTTTATCAACGAGATCACACATTAAAGCTACATAACTAGGGTATGGCTTTGGCTTCTTTCTTTCTCTGATGGTTCCTTCTAGAACACCATGTATTTTTGCTTCTACGTTTACTTCACGAGCCCAAGTAGGTCTTCTCTTACGTGAGATCATTTCACTGGGCAATTCTGTTAGATTTTCATAAGATTATATCTTGATTGTATTTATCAATAGGATCACTAGAAGATAGACAAAGCACATAACGATAACACAACAATAACACGAGTATTTTTATCCTGGGAAACCCAAATGGCAGAAAACCCAGCAACATTCGTCTAAAGATGATAATTTTGAGATCAGAGTACAATGAAGAAGAAAGAGAAAATATGGAAATGCTTTCCAAAGATAGAAACCCTAAAAAATAGTCTTCTTCTGCAGTATATGCGAACTTTTCTCTCTCCCAAAAAATGATGAATTTACTGTGCTGCTGCTGTGTGAAATAATGAGGAGGGGCGCCTCCTATTTATACAAATTTTCCACTAATGTTTTGATAGGGGCCGACTTCTCTTGGGGAAGCAATATATTTTATATTTTATAATTTATTTTATCTTTTCTTTTGCTTGCTTTTCTCCCCAAGGTCTACATTGCTCTTCTAGGGTTTGTATGATTGATTACAATAAGTTCATCTCCCGTAGGAGGTACAATACAAGAACAATAAGAATAGCTTTTGAAGTTGCACAAACTCCAACAAATTCTTCAAGTCTCTGAGGTTTTGTCATGTCATAATCCACATGTATCTGTTCTTTTTCTTCGTTCCTAACTGGTTTAGGACGTTATGCAACTTTGGAGTTTCATGCTCCTCCTCATCTTCCTTGTCTGTTTTTATTTTCTGAATGTTGCATCTTTGTCAAAGGTGACATCTCTGCTTAATTCAATTTGACGATATTCTGGGATAGAGATTCAATAAGCTATTGATTGCTCTCTATATCCTACAAACAATCCTTTCTTTCCTGAAGGATCTAGCTTTGATCTTTTCTCCTTGGGAATGTGTATGTACACCGGACAACCAAATATCTTAGCTGACTAACTTCAGGCTTTTCTTCGATAAACATATCTTATGGAGTCTTGTTTCCAAGGGTACTGTGGGAGATTCTGTTATGAACATATACTATTGTTCTGGCTACTTCTGCCCATAAGTACATAGGTAGATCTTGATCATGGATCATAACTTTTACAGCTTCGATGATAGATCTATTCTTTCTTTCTGCTACACCATTTTGTTGTGGATTATAGGGAATAGTGAGCTCCCTCTTAATCTTAGCTTCCTTGCAGTACTCATTGAATTCACTTGATGTGAATTCCCCTCCATTATCTAATCTTAAGATCTTGATCCTCTTTTCAGAGAGGTTTTCTACAAGGGACTTAAACTCTTTGAACCTTTCAAACACTTCATCCTTCTTCTTCAGAAAATAGATCCAAGTTTTGCGGGAGTAGTCATCTATAAAGGAAGCATAGTAAACATACCCGCTTAATGAAGTAGTTTGCATAGGCCCGCATATATCTGAATAAATAATATCTAAGATCCCTTTTGCTTTGCTGTCACTGTTTGGATAAGGGTTCTTAGTATTCTTTCCTTGTGCATATTTTTTGCACTCTCCTTCATGATCTATCTGAATCTCTAGTAAACCTGTCACAACCTTCCTCACAATTGGCAATGCTTTGTAATGTATATGAGCAAGCCTTCTGTGCCATATCTCACATGGGCTTATGGTACTAGTCATCAATGTTGAATCTACATGCCCCTTTAATCTGTAGAGTCCTCCTTCAACTCCAATCACTACCGCATCATCTATAGTTTTTCCTTTTGTCCACATGATGACTTTCCATCCACAAAAGCAACTCTGAACCCTTTCTTATCTAAGGCTGAGATAGAAAGAAGGTTCTTCTTTAGTTTTGGGACATACAAGACATCCTTCATCTTCATGGAATTTCTAGAGTCCAACTTATAGGAGGCTTCGCCCATTCCTTTGATGGGATATTGCCAATCATCTCCAAGCATTACTTTGTGTGGGGATTCCTTTTGTACAAAACATGAGAGCGAGTCCTTGTAACCTGTCATGTGCTTGGAGGCACCACTATCTACTAGCCAGGTGTCATTCCCTGGTGAGATTGAACCTGTGAGTGCAGAGATCAAGACATATTCTTCACAGAAATCTTCATTTTCCTTAGTCTTTCCTCATCTTCTTTATCATTGTCTTCAACAACATGGGCCTGAATTTTTTTTTTCTTCTTGACTTGTTCTGCCTTCATGGGACAATTTATAGCAATGTGTCCCATCTTATGACAAGTGAAGCATTCATGATTTGAGAAGTCTTTCTTGGACTTCTTAAACCCTTGAGTCTTTCTAGGAGGATAATCATAAGTCTTTCTCTTGTTCTTACCTTTGGTATGGATTGCCAAAGCTTGATCCTCATTTTCATTTAGCTTCTCTTCTCTGGCTGCTATTCTTTCTTGGTTAGTCTTCCCATAACTGTTAGAACTTGGTTAGTCTTCTTCTTGAAAACATTCCTCGGATAAAGGATTCCCAATCTCTTGGAAGACCATTCAAGGTGGTCATTACAATTTCTGCTTCTTCACCCATGTCACCAATAGCTTCCAATTGCTCCTTGATTTGAGCTACTCTTGTGAAATATGATTGCATGGTTTCTGACTTTTGAGCCTTTAAACTTTTGAGGTGATTCTTGAAGGTCATCTTTCTATTGATGTTTCTTCCTTCAAATAAGCCGAATAGAGCATCAAACATATCTTTTGGTGTTCTTCTTGAGGATACTTGAGGAGTCAAGTTATCTTTAATGGAGTCAGCTATGATCCTCTTAGCCTTGATCATATCATTTTTGTATTTGGTTTTTGCTTCATCTTCTTCTGGTTCTGCAACTTCCTCCTTCATAAATCCTTCTAGATCACTTTCTTCTAGGATTAGCATGATCCGATACTTCCATGCTCTGAAGTTTTCAGCACCTTCAAGCTTCTCATCTAGCTTGGTACTCTTTGCCATCTTTTAATAGAATGAGAACTTCAAATGGAATTAGGGGAAGTAATACTTGATGAATATAGCTTTTGGTTGACCTTCTTCGGGATGACCTAGGGCTTGATGAAGAAACCCTAATTTTCCAGTTGGGATCACTAGTAGGGTTGAGTGATGGAAAAGATGCGCCTTCCCATGGCGAGGTAGACTGTATCTTGTTTTTTCTGAGATTGACGATGGAGTCTCAGGAAAACTGAAGCCCTAGTTCTTCTCTGCAGCAATGTTTGGTCCAAAACTGAAACTTCTTGGAATTCCGTTATGTATTCACAGAAAGATGCGCCCTTCTGGGGCGAGTTGAGTGACCCCTCTTTTCTGGTTGATCTGTTGAGGGACTTGTTTGGAGTAACAAGTCCTAGTTGTGCAATGTCTCCTTTCAGGGTGGCTATGATACCATGTTAAGTTTTTTTAATTGCTTAGATGATATCTTAAAACAATTTTCACTGGTAGCATCACTGAAAGAACAACAAGCACAGTAACACAATGAACACAAAGATTTTCCTCGAGGAAACCACAAGGGAGAAAACCCTGCAAAACTTCCTCAATATAGAACTCAACTAGAGCAATGTAAAACCTAGACAACTGCTTCTCTCTTCTTTCTGGCGCACTTGTCTTCTCTCTCTTGCAAACTCGCTTGAGTGAGTGTGTACAAATGAAGGGGAGCACCTCCCTATTTATATTTGTCACTTGACTTGACCTAGGACCTAATAGGGTACACTGTGTTTTTGCTTAGAGATGGTGCTTCTTCGTGGTTGAGTTGTGGCTATGGTGGTTGACTAGGAAGTATGGGGGGATGTGTCTTTATGTATCCATGGTGTTAAATAGGTGAGTATAGTATGCTTAACAAGTAAAACTGCTCATAAGATGGTACGCTTCCTCTAGTTGATGATTAAAAGGTTGGATAATTAAAGTATTAATGCAATCAATTAACACAACCATTTAATGGGAATGGGAACTCATCAACTTAGGGTTTCCCTAAGTTTTGAAGGGTTAATAATTGTACTTTTGAAGTAATCGCTGAATTGGGGTGTTTTATCTTGGGTGTTCTAAGGCTTCAATGGGATACATTAAAATTAATCAAGAAGAAGCAATTGATCATACTAAATGACCAAACTACCTATCATTTACACTTTGGAATTAAATCATCAATTATTGAAGGAGCACTAGGCATAATTGACCCTTGTTAACACTTAGTTGATGATTATTGCATAAAAAGCAAGTTAGACGGCTCCTAGTTGGAATGCCTTAAAAGTTTTGAAAACTTTTCACACATGTAACACTTTGTCATGACACATTTATCAAACACTTGGGGAGGGCTACCCTTGGGAATGCTTGTTACATGAAGAAGATGAAAGGTTAAATGAAGGCACTCAAGCTCACATTGAAGTTAAAAGCTTGGTAAATTATGACCCTTTCCAAAATTCTGGTTTTGATGGTGTATTATCTTATGATTTTGAGAATGATTCTTTTAAAGAGAAACTTTTAGAGGAAAATGAAAATTTGAAAATATTTGAGGATAGCCAAGAAAATGAATGCTCGCATTAGTAATCATGGTTGGGATGAGGACCGTTGGAGTTTTTATGGAGATCCATCTATGAAACTGGTAGTGGATTTCTTGAAAATAGAATTACCCGTTTTCATATTTTTGGGCAGCCTTGTAGTGTAAATGCAATGGCTGGGAATGAGGTTGTAATTGCAGAGTGTTTTCATCCTAGTTTTCATACATATAGTACATATTTACGACCATATTTAGCAGGGTCATCTTTATAAAAAATTATTTACAAATTCTAGCCATGTTTTTCATTTAAAAGTTGAGAAAAATTTGCATGTATTAAACGATATTTTCTATCCATCTTCATCTTCAGGTTTTGATGGTCTTTCATGTAAAATGTTGGTTGGAAATGAGTATTTGTTTGCTGGAAATTGTATGGAGCAGCAGGGTATTCAATTTGAAATGGTTTACAGAAATTTCAAGTCTTCTAATTTGGGCCATCAAGTCATAAAATTCAATCAAAAATTTGTTTCTAGATCTACAAATGTATTTTATACGTTGTCTTCATGTACATTAGATGACAAACTTTTAGTGTAGGAATCTGAAATCTTGTTTCTTGAGGACAGTAGTGATGCATTTCCAGAATTTTATGAGCTGTCATGTCCTCCAGAAGTTTATCTCGGCACTATCCAGCAATGGATAGTGAGACCTTGTATGAATTCATTCAATGCTTTGCATGAATTTGAAGTTCTTGGATAATTCCAGGATGCTCTTCCATATTTCAGCCTAGCACTCATGGAGATTTCTAGATATGATTATGTGATTTTTTAGGTGTCATTGTTTTGTTTGAATCAAACACAAGGGAATATTGTGTATTTAATAAAATGCTAGCATGGCTTCATTAGTTGTATGATTACACTTAGCACTTTCTTTTTTTAAATGCTAAGTAGAGTAGGGTAGAAGGAATAAGCTCTTGAAAGACACTAGTTAGCAAGAATAAGTGTAACATATTAGCATCAGCGTTCAGTCATCTTGTTGTTCACATTCTTGGCTGATGCCTTGTTGATTGTAAAGCCAATTTTGACTTATTTCATGTAATAAGTATGTGGTGTTTAGGTATTTGAATTAAGCCATTCCACCACATGGGTTTCTTTTGCTTTCTCTCTAAGTCTTTTCAAGCTAGAGATTCTTAGGTCCTTGTGCACTCTTCCTTGAGAACACATGATCCAAGTTGGAGCCAGATGTTACAACATGTTCCTTCATGGGCTTGTATGAGCATCACATGAGATTTCATCCCAACATTTGTGATTTTTATCACAAGGATCAGGTTTGCAGGATCACATTGCAAGATATTTCAATGGACAAGGGGTTACATGTGTTTTTGCTTAGAGATGGTGCTTCTTCATGGTTGAGTTGTGGTTATGGTGGTTGGCTAGGAAGTATGGGTTGGTGTGTCTTCATGGTGTCAAATTAGTTAGTATGGTGTGCCTAACAAGTAAAACTGCTTATAAGGTGGTGCACTCCTTCTAGTTGATGATTAAAAAGTTGTATAATTAAAGTATTAATGTAATTAATTAACACTTAATCTTTTAATGGAATGAGAACCCATCAACTTAGCGTCACTCTAAGTTTTTAAGTGTTAATAATTGTACTATTGAAGTAATGGATGAATTGGGGTGTTTTACCTCAGGTGTTCTAAGGTTTTTGTGTGATACATTAAAATTAATCAAGGAGAAGCACTTTATCACACTAAATGGCCAAAGTATGTAGGGTTTACACTTTAAATAGTTAAATAATCAAAACTACTGGAGGAGTGCTAGGCACAATTAACCCTTGTTCACACTTAACTAATGATCATTGCATAAAGAACAAGTTGGAAGGCTCCTAGTTGGAAAGCCTTGGAAGCTTTGGAGACATTTCACACATGAATCACTTTGTCAAGACACATTTATCAAACCCTTGTGGAGCACTAGTGTTGGGAACACTTGACAAGGATGATTCGATGGTTGATTGACATTGTTTGACCTTTTTTTGTCCACATGGAGGCTTAATGCTAGAATGCCCTAGCTGCCTTTGTTCCTTTTCACACTTGGAAGGTGATTATTGCAAGAATATCTTTAATCTTCCTTGGAGCGCTCTCTCATGTGTTGAGGCAAAGTGCATTAAATATTATTTTTTGAGGAGAGCGCATTCTTCTTGGAGCATAAAAATATAATTTTGGCTTGCTCAAAGGTTGTTGGAAGGCTGGTTTAATTCCTTATTTCAAGCCAAATGTGTGGAATTGTTTAAGCATTGAGGAAAGCACATGAGTATAGCCACACATGCCTCAAAGAGTTTGTTACAAGCCACATGTGTGGGCTCTTCTCTTTGGTGATTTCACATATTGGTCAAGGTGGTTAAAGCATGCACTTGTTTCAAGGGCGCCTCATCTAGTAAAAAGATTATATATTCCTTGGTCAAGGTTGTTTCTCATTGCACGTATATCAAGACTTACTAAACCCCTTATGATATGCACACATGGAAAGAGTTTGTTACATGAAATGGAGAAAGGTTTGTTCACACATGGGATCTTTTGAATGGCACACTTTTGGAGGAGGCTATCTATTCATAGTGATCATTGCTTGGTCAAACACTCATCTACCTAGGCATGTGCTCCACGTTCTTGACCGTTGGTGGAGCTAACCAACTTGATATTTTATTCTTGTTGAACTCTTCCCAAAGAATTAGTTACATGAGAACTATTTTTGTGTTATTTCCCTTGGAGGGAAAAGTGGATCTAACGACTAGCTTTTTATGTTAGATTTTTTCGTTACTTTGAAAGTGTTTACGCCATGTTTGGTTGCTTCATGAGATTTGCGATACATTGTGTATGTTCATCCCTTGGATGTTCCAAGATAGATTTTATTAACATTTTATAGCTCAGAGGTACTCTTGCATCAGGTGCCTAGGTTCATGAGTCCAAGGTGATATGAAGTCTCATTAATGTCATTAAGTGACTTTACTAGTGTATAATTAAAGTACTTTTTTTATGTGACTTTATGATTTAAAAGTGAGTTACACTTTATTATGTTTATAAAGTGACGTTAAGTCATAAAGTGTACTTTTATAATATTTAGGGAAAAGTGACTTTTTGAAAAGAAAAGATTTAGTATATAGTTCACTTAGGGAATTTAAGTGAACTTGAGATCAGGTCCCAGCCGTCGATCTTGAGGTCAAGATTTGATCTCAACAGTCGAATTCGAAAGGTCATGAGCAGTTACCTTAATGGGTAAATAAAAGAAAGTTTGAGGCTTCATTTCACATATTCCAAAGCAAGGAAGAGAAAGGGCATGAACTTCAAGAGAAGTGTGAGGAAGAGCAAGTGGCTCGATTTCCAAGAGATAAGAGAGACTGAGTTGTGGGAGAAGAAGAGGAAGAGGTTGACTGAAGGCATGCATTCCAAGAAGGAAGAAGGCACACACTCCAAGAAGGAATATGGCACACATTCCTAGACTGGTAGCTTGAGTGGGGCACACTTCCCAAGAGAATTGGGATGGCACGCTTCCCAAGAAAGATTGCAGCATTAAAAGCTTGAGTATACAATAAATTTTGGGTGGTCGTACAGCTGAAAGTGACTGTTTACTCTGTTGATAGTGACTGCTCGTATAGCTGAGAGAAGGTTGTGATTTCGTGGCCGAGTATTGAGCACATAAATTGAGGTCCTAGATTTGTTGAGTGACTAGATTCACCTTGTTTTTCATCATGGTATCAGAGATAGGGCTCTGAATTTTGGTGGACTCTTGGAGCAGCAGAAGGTGCAAGTGATTTGCATGAGAAGTGTTGGTTCAATACAGTTGTAGGTGCAAGAGAATTGCTGGGTACGACAACTGAAAAATGAATTTTTACACATGTGAGCAGAGATTGTTTGTTTGTGTATTTCATACTCAGAGAAATAGCCACCGGCTTAAGGTTGGAGGATAGACTAGATGGAGCAGGGAATTTTGTTCCACGGAAGGCTAAGATAGTGCTTATTTTGGAGGAAAATGAACTTTGGAGTGAAGTGGTGCATAACACACAGGCAAATCCAATTCGAGTTCTACCTTCCACTGATGCACAAGCACTAGCAACCTTCAACAAAAAGGACATTAACGCTAGGTAGATCATCCTTGGTGCAATCCAACATATCTCAGGTAAAGACCGAGCATTTAAGATGTGGGATGCCTTAACCAACCTATACCAAAGCTCAAATGAGAACCGAAAGTTGGTTTTGAGGCAGAAACTGAGAGACAACAAAATGGCCAAGACCAAGAATGTTTCTTCTTACCTGACCCGCATTTCATAGGTTCGTGATGAGTTGGGTGTTGTTGGCAAAAAGGTGGATGATGCAGAGTTGGTGAGAGTAACCTTGAATGGTTTCTCACAACCTTGGCATGACTTTGTGTGTGCAGTTGTATCCAGAGAGAATTTACCTTCATAAGCTAAACTTTGGGATGACTTTACTCAGGAGGAGCTAAGATCTAACTCCATTTCCACATGTCAACAGAAAGAAGTTGATGATGAAAATGTGGCCCTTGCAGCTAAGTGCAAGAAGAAGAAGGGTGACTCAAGAAGTAGAGCCATGTCTGAGAAAGATATGAGCAAAGTGAGATGCTTTGCTTTCCAGGGCTATGGACACTATGTTGGGCAATTTCCTCACAAGAAGAAAGAAGAGTCTGAGGCTACCACTTCAGCCGAAGTGGAAGAGTTTGCGAAGAAGTTTGAGAAGGAGCTCTCGCTAGTCTCAGTTCTTTCAGGAAGTAACGTGGCTGAGTGTGAGGACAGTGGAGCATGGTACATTGATGGCGGAGCAACACGCCATATGACAGGGACACGGGCTATGTTCCCAGAGTTGACAGAGATGGACATATTTATGCTTACTGAGGATGGGTATGCCGACACCCATGCGGTAGAAGGAGTTGGAAGTGTCTTATTCCAGCTCGAGTCTAGAGAATATATGGAGATTGGTGGAGTGTTGTTTGTTTAAGCGCTGAGGAAGAACTTGCTGTCAGTGTTAGCTCTGGAAGATTAAGGATATGCGATCCTTCACCTGCAAGAATAGGTGTATCTATATCTGGTGAGTGGGGACTTGGGTGTAGCGAGATTGCTAGGCATCCGTGATGGCAGGACATACTTAGTATGCGGTAGACTTGTGGATGAGTCTGTTGGGAGATCAGATTCAGTGGAAGCTAAGATAGCATCTAGTGTAGAGGAGTCCAAGTTGGTATAAGATGGTTGTACAGGATGAGCAGGAGAGTGAGTAGAACTCTCAGCTTACAGTAGTCTGGTGTAGACCTCCAACACATGTTCTAGAGCACGTGGCAGAGGGATCTTCAAACTCAGAGGGAGCTTAAGCTAATGGAGGGCAGAGGATTGAGACAGATCCTGGTGGAGCTGATGCCAGCAATACGTCCCACGCTAAGAGGGAGTGTTAGCATTTTATAGCTCGGAGGAACTCCTGCATCAGGTGCCTAGGTGTAGGAGTCCGAGGTGATATGAAGTCTCATTAATGTCATTGAGTGACTTTACTAAAGTGTATTTCTTAAAGTACTTTTTTATGTGATTTTATGATGTAAAAGTGACTTGCACTTTATACTTTTATAATATTTAGGGAAGAGTGACTTTTTGAAAAGAAAAGAT
Organism: Pseudotsuga menziesii; assembly: GCA_001517045.1. Taxonomy (NCBI): domain Eukaryota; kingdom Viridiplantae; phylum Streptophyta; class Pinopsida; order Pinales; family Pinaceae; genus Pseudotsuga; species Pseudotsuga menziesii. The sequence continues at coordinate 117,644 of LPNX010670068.1, read as the reverse complement.
TTAGTATATAGTTCAGTTAGGGAATTTAAGTGAACTTGAGATTATATCCCAGCCATAGATCTTGAGGTCAAGATTTGATCTCAACCATGGAATTCGAAAGGTCATGAATTGTTACCCTAATGGGTAAATAAAAGAGAGTTTGAGACTTCATTTCACATATTCCAAAGCAAGGAAGAGAAAGGGCATGAACTTCAAGAGAAGTGTGAGGAAGAGCAACTGTCTCGATTTCCAAGAGATACGAGAGACCGAGTTGTGGGAGAAGAAGAGGAAGAGGTTGTCTGAAGGCACACATTCCAAGAAGGAGGAAGGCACACACTCCAAGAAGGAAGATGGCATGCATTCCCAAACTGGCAGCTTCAGTGGGGCGCACTTCCTAAGAGAATTGGGCTAGCACATTTCCCAAGAAAGACTGCAACATTAAAAGCTTGACTGTATAGCAAATTTTGGGTGGTTGTACAGCTGAAAGTGACTGTTTACTCTGTCGATAGTGACTGTCCATACAACTGAGAGAAGGTTGTGATTTCGTGCCCGAGTATTAAGCACAAAAATTGAGGTCTTGCATTTGTTGAGTGACTAGATTCACCTTGTGTTTCATCAATTATAGCATGAGAGATAGTCCGCGATGGATATGCACACTTGTGATAGCTTGCTCAATGGACGCAAGAGCTTAGATCATCATTGGCTTAGTGTTCTTTCCTAGGGCATTAAAGATCTCTTGCTTGGATGGTGGATGCCTTGCATGATGGCCACATGGAGGATTTATGTGGTGGGAGAACACCCTACAAGATATGAGGAGCATTGTGCTTTGTGAAGGAGGGATACAAGCCCTAGATGGCATGTGGCAACTTGTTTTCCTATTCAAAGGATTTGAGATGGCTCGGGGATGCTTGGGGATTCAACCTTGTTCTTGAGTTTCCTTGGTGGAGTAATTGACTTTGGAGGATGGACAAAGTCTAGAGAGCTTGGAATGGATTGGTGTGGACCTGCCTTGCATAGCTAGATCTTGTTGGGTTACTATTTTCTGCAATGTCATCATTGAAGTTTGACACTTGTACTCTAGGACTGGAGTACCTCACTTGTGTGTGGCTTACTTATGTTTAGTACGCTTGCTTGTAGGGCTTAAGCTAACCTGTGTTATATTGCTGACCTCCCTTTCTTATCATTTGAATAGACGAAGGAGAGAGCCTTTCCAAACAATACGTCACATAGCACATTCATTTGTACCTCTTCTTTGGAATGCTCTATTAGTTATGTGCTAGGGTTCATGAGGAAACCCTAGTGGAACATATGAGGAGGAGGTGGACGATTTCTCTATCTTGAGATTCTTTTTTGTATTGATCTCTCTCCATTGGGTGTTAGAGTTTCTTGGTCTGTTGGAGCATCTTGGATTCTAGGGTTAGGGTTTCATCCCTTGGAGGCTAGAGATTAGGTTTTGTAAACCCTTGTATGTCTTTGGTGAAGAAGAGGAGGACATCTTGCCTTAAAGATAGTGTTGGGGGAAGTTTTGCATGTGGATGAGCTAGGGTTTGTTGACTATCCTTATCTAGGGCATCTTTGGTTGTTGGATATTTTCCTAGCCTTGAGAGGAAGCCTATTTATGTTCATAATTCATTGACCATATATATATAAGATTTCCATTTGTCTACATATTGTGTATATTGTTGTTTTGATTTCAACATTTAACTTGGGATGGCTAGTTCTAGTGTTTAATTGTATTATTGATTTGACACACTTAAGAGAAAACTGTTAAGGGACTTAATACTAAGATTGAATATAATAGTACAACCATTTATTGTTGTTGTGTTTGTTGTTATATATGTTGTATAAGAAGAGTTTTCAGATAAGATTTATGCATGTGAAGTTGACCTAAAGGGATGGAAACTCATCGGAAGCCTAACCTTGGCGACTCCATTGTGTGTATATTGTAATGAAGTCTACTTCGTATTTTATCTTCAGATCATGAGTATACAGATCTTTGTTTGCAGATTTTTAGATTTGAATAATTAAATATGGTAGTATAGATGGTTGGTATGTACCTAGCTTTTGATTTTTCTAACATTCTTGGGTCCCCAAATAAGGCTCTTGTTTATGCATGACCTAGCAGCCTCCTGATTAGCAAGGGAAATCAGCCACTAACTTGGCACAACTATAGGACTCCCCTCCCAACATGTCACTTTCGAAGAGGAAACCCTGTTTTAGACTTCCTAGACTTACTGGCAGGTAGACTGTTATATACATAAAATTATAAGATAAAAATAAAATCCGATTAAAATGTAAATATAAAAATATATATAAACAATAATGTATTAAAAATTAACAAAACGAATAATCGCCTCATCAAGCCCGATAAGGCTTATATAAGCCAAAGTTTTTATTGTAATTTTCAAATATCAGAATTTTATTTAATAAATACATTTTTTTTTATCTCGGGTTAAGAGAAAACCCTTTTTTAGGCTTCCTAGACTTACTGGCAGGTAGACCTACACTAACCAAGGGAGAGACCCTAATCATATTTTCCTTGATATCAACCAACAAATGTTAGTTAGCTCAAGTACTTATCTAGTTGCTTTTCTTTTTGGAATGAAGGGTGTGTCCTAGCTAGATTAAAGGGCTTTGACAATAAGAGACATGTAAGTTTTTAAGGTCCAATCCCAACCCGGTTTCAATTGTGAATATGTATTGTTTAATGCCCAACACAGTGAATTTTTATTGCTGCAACTGAGTCATTTCTCATAAACAAAATGTGAACTTGAAACACAAGATGAACTTCAAATTTTTACAGGCAAAAAATTAAATAAAGTGCACACCATGAAAAATTTCAGACAAGATTTTTTGGCAATTTTCCCAGGTGAAACCCACAAGGGGAAATCCTGTTTCGGAGAGTCTTTTTATTCTTCTTCCAATAAAAAAATCTACAGCAGAACAATCAACTTATCTCAACCAAGATAAACAAACTCGGCCTTGATTTCTGTGCTCAACCTGTCTTGAAATTTGTGCCAGAATTAAAGTACAGGACTATAACACAGTACTGAATCTTTCCTCAAAATCTGTGCAGAGTATGGTACTTCTGTCTCAGTATTCATGCCTGCTGCTACAACAATTAAAGTCCTCGATTTTCGTGCCTTAGCGTGGAAAATCGTATCCTTCATCTACAGTATGGAATCTCTCGTCAACTGTACGAACGACCTCAATAAATGACTGTACAGACTCAATTTAATGTTGCCTGCTGTGTCTTGATTTCCACGCTAGTGTTCTTGGAATTTGTGCCCACACATTTCTGCTGTAGTATTTGTCTTGGAAATCGTGTTTGGAATCTCCCTCTCTCACCTGCGTTCTCCTTCTCCTCACAAGAAGTCGACTTGCCTTCACTTGTTCTCTCTCAAATAGCATGAAAAGAAGAATGACTCTTCACATGAACTTTGTCTTTAATAAAAAATAATGGGGTAGCTGAAAGGCCATCTAATCCAAGTGCCCATATTGGATTAGATGGACGGATGAGATAAAAACAATTATTCTCTCCATTATTTAATTTCCACTCAACCAGCTTTTTAATTTTTCATAAAGTACACTTTAATCCCTAAAGTGCAATTAATGCTCATCTCAAGACACTAATACAAGGGTCATGTAAACTTTTCCCCTTTTCCTATTGACTTAGGCAAAATCACCTAGGAGAACAACTTCCAAGGTACAAAAATTTAACACTCCCTCTTACCAAGGAAGTTGTTCTTCACCACTTCCAACTTGTCTCTGAAGAAGAAAAACTTGCCACACCCCGAGGATTTCGTCAGAATGTCGGCTACCTGCTCATCAGTGGAAATGTATTGTAACTCAATAGCTCCTCGTTGAACATAATCTCGGATGAAATGGTATCAGATCTCTATGTGCTTTGACCTGTCATGGAAAATTGGATTCTCAAAGTGCTGGATGCAACTCTGATTGTCATAGTATATCAATGTGGGCCTCAACTCTTGGTCAAATAAATCCACCAACAACTTGTGAAGCCACAGTGCCTCATAACTAGCATGATTGGCTTCCATGTACTTAGCCTCAACAAAACTCAAGGAAACGAACTTTTGCTTCCAACTGAATCACAACACTGTTGTCGATCCCAAACTGAAACAACAATTGAAAGTCCTCTTTCGATCCGTCACACTACCTGCCCAATCTGAATCCATGAATCCAACCAAACTAACTCCACCCAAACTCCTATAGTCCAGACCATAATCCACTATCCCTGCAAGGTATCGCAACACATGTTTCGTGGCTTCCCATTGCACTCTCTTAGGCTCCACCATGAATCGACTAAGAGTGTTCACCGCAAAACACAAATCTAGCCTGGTGTTGACTAGATACATCAATGAACCAATGAGCTGACGATATAAAGTAGGATCCACCAACTCTCCCTCAGAAGCATGAAGCTTCCTCCAGTTAATGATCATCGGTGTGGCCATCGGCATGTAGTCCTCCATCCTAAATATTTTCAGAACATCAACTGCATACTTTCCTTGTCCCAAGAAAATATGACGAAGCTCCTTCCAAACCTCCATCTCCAAATAGTAATGCATCAGCCCAATAACTGTCATCTCCTACTTTAAAGCAATATCTCTTTTGCGCGCTGCAATGAGGCGCTCCTCCCCTGTGATAAACAAGTCATCAACGTACAACAAAAGAATGAGCGGATCACCACCAACCACAATGTAGTAAAGGTTGGGATCAACCTCACTCTTATGAAATCCCATCGACAACGAGTAAGGATTAATCCTGGAATACCAAGCTCGAGGAGCTTGCTTCAGACCATACAAGGCCTTTTTCAGCCTACACACATGAGACTCTCTCCCATGTATCTCAAAGCCTTGAGGCTGCTCCAAATAAACCTCCCCTTGTAGAAGACCATTGAGAAATGCGGTCTTCACAGACTTCCCCTTCGGTCTCGGTACAATCTCCCATATAGCGTTCTTCATGATGGAATGGTACTCTTCCATCATGTCATCTCTCCAAACATGATGTTGAGAGGCCTCCTCAAAAGTAGAAGGCTCTGAATCACGAAGACTAGCAACCAATGCCATACCCAATCTCTGGGCATCACAACACTCCTCGCAGGTTCCTTGGGCGCTCTAAATGACTCTACTTCCTTCAAGGTGTCACGAAGCCATTTAGGCTTACTCTTCCTTGAAGGTGGCTCCCAAACAGGTCTCTCATCCTCCGAAGGACTATCAAAAGTGGATGGCCCAAAAACCTATGGACTAGTAGCTAGTGAACCAGCCACTAGTGAACTCTATGATCTTGTAACTGCAATTGGTGAACTTGTGACCTGAGAACTAGAACCTGTCCCTGGAATACTTGTTGGCTGAATCACTAAACCTGTAGAACATGTGCTTGTAACCTATGGCCCTGTCTGTCTGAAAACCTATGACTAGTACTCTGACTGTTGGAACCTATGTAATTACCTGAGGTGTGGGAGCTTGTTGCTCCTCCTGCTTTGACTCGCTGGACTTCCTAAAGGCCTGCCCCTCCTCAAATCTCACTTCTCGCCTCACAACAAGCTTCCTCTAGGCAGGAAGATAAATGTGGAAGGCCTTCGAAGTCTCATCATAGCCCCCAAAGATGACCCTCTCTGCAACGGGCTCAAGCTTTGTCCTCTTCTAAGAAGGGACATGCGAATAAGTTATGAACCCAAAAATCTACCTCAGAGATCACCAAATTCCAGAGCTATTCAAACTTTGAAATTTCACCTTGACTACGGCTGCCTCAAACAAATCCGAATTTTAGAGCTATATATCTATTTCACTTGCTTTTTCCTTTGAGGCTATCACAATAGCCATTCACCCAAAATTCAAGCTAAATCAGACTTGTAACTTCTCCTAATAAATGGGAACGTTGACTGTTATTAATACACGTTTTTCCTAATATATTTTACTAAGCCGACATGCTATATGTATATATCTCTTTATATTTTTATTTAATAATTAAAATTTTCTTCTAAAGCTAGGTCGACTTCATTATTAGTTTTATTTACAAGATGTTTATTCAAACAAGTTCCTATGTGCCACATCCACATCTTCAACAAATGACTAAGTGCACATTAGTTATGATCATCATGATAATCAAAATCATCATAGCAAGGGCTTTCATCAATGGCACCAAGGACCCAAAGGGTGAGGGTAAGAATACCACACTCTTTAGGGCTTCTTCAACAAGATAAAAGCCATCACCAAGGAACAAGTGTGCCATATCAAGACTTCAAGCTCCAAGTTACCACATGCAAGAGCATTATCATGTCTAAGGGCTCACCATTGAACTTCAATACAACAAGGGCATAAGGACATCTTATACACATGTGGGCTTCTTCCACCAAGTTACCACCATCTCAAATACACAAGAGGATAGCCATGGGTACCAAAGATCTCTTCAATGATTTTAAGGGCTCCATGACATCATTTCAAGAGTTTTAACATGTTCTTCAATTCATCAAGGGCTATATGGAACATAAGTAAAATCTTTAAACATCATGTACATCAACAAGGCAAGAGGGATCTATATTCAAGGTATCCATATCATGCATATGTACATTAAGCCACCATATGCCAAGGTCCAGCATCCCACCATGTGTATGGGTTCCAAGACCCAAGTCTTTGTTTTTGTCATTAAGCCTTTGTCCTAGTCATTTACTGAGTTTTCCATGTCATCAACAACCACAACAACCTTTGTCACTCCTTTGTCATTAATGGCTTGTCATCAATGATAACCATGCTCAACAAAGGAACCATCATAGGCAATATCAATAAGAGGCAACTAATACCCAAGCTCATAAATCTCAAGGGCATTACTGCTCTGCAACACTTCCTTGCTCTACAAAACGGATCCACCTTTGCTCTACTCTGTCAAAAATGAGAGTATAACACCCCATACAATTGGTGGTACAACACTGATCAACGCTGCACCAATAAATGGAACAACCCACATTTAAGAACTTACTATATTTATTGTTAATAATGTATCCCCCAACCGAAGATTTACAAGCCTAACGATAAATCCTTGTTGTTATTTATAGATGCAAAAACACGTCTTCTACCCACTGATAAATATTCTCAGATATAGACATTATTGAGCTATTATGAATTACTGCATGTCATATAAATCAAATTACCATAACATATGAAATAAAAATTAAAGTATGAAATAACATTAGCAATATATAAAATTAGGAAGTGTTAATTTGCCAATATTGTACAAGTACAATTGAACTTATGAAAAAGTTATGTTATGGAAGATCAACCAATAGGATTAATGTGAAATTATACAAACACAAATTGATCTTGGAAAAATAATCTCCTTGGAGTTTCCCCTTAGGATTATTTTCCTTTAAATATGGCTAGGGTGCCAATTCGAGGAGTCATGTCCTCTTACATAAATAATAATATTCATTAATTAATTATATTATTAGCTAATTGATATTGATATTTATCATTATCTATTATTTATGTTTTATTTATTACATATCTTTGTAACACGCTAGCCTTGGGAACACTTGATAAGGATGATTTGATGGTTGGTTGATATTGGTTTGACCTTGTTTTATCCACATGGAGGATTACTGCTAGAACTCCTTGGCTCCTTTGGGCTTATTCACACTTGGAAGGTGATTATCACAAGATTATCTAATCTTCCTTAGCGCATTCTCTCATATGTTGAGGCAAAGTGCAATAAAATATTATTTTTTGAGAAGGGTGTATGCTTCTTGGAGCTTAAAAATATTATTCTGGCCTGGTCAAAGGTTTTTGAAAGGTTGGTTTAATTCCTTATTTCAAGGCACACTTGTGGAGGTGGTTAAGCATTGATGAAAGCACATGAGATGAGCCACACGTGCCTCAAAAGAGTTTGTTACAAGCCACACATGCCTCAAAAGAGTTTTTACAAGCCACAGATGTGGTCTCTTTTATCTTGGTTGTATTTCACATATTGGTCAAGGGCACGTCACCTATTAAAAAGATTATTTTATTTCTTGGTCAAGGTTGTTACTCATTGCACGTATATCAAGACTTGCTAAACCCCTTATTATATGCACACATGGGAACAGTTTCTTACACTTGAAGAAGATGCACCAAATGGAGGAAGGTTTGTTCACATGTGAGATATTTTGAAGGGCACACTTTTGGAGGAGTCTATCTATTCAAAGTTATCATTGTTTTGTCAAACACTCATCTACTCAGGCATGCGCTCTAGTTTTGTGGCCATTGTTGAAGCTAACCAACTCAATATACTATTATTAGAACTATTCTTGTATTATTGTTGAACTATTCTTGTATTATTCTTGTATACTATTTTTGTGGCCATTGTTGAAGAGTTTGTTACTTTAGAACTATTTTTGTATTATTTCCCTTAGAGTGTTGTTCCCTAATCCACACCTAGGAAACATGAGAAAATTATTAACTCAATTAGTGCAACTCAGGGGCAAGTTCAGGTTGGGTGCAACTATCACCACTGTTAAGTTTCTAAACCCTAGATCCAGATAACCAATTTCCTTGTGATTTCCTTATTGAAATTTCAAACTTGCAGCGCATTGAATTGATTAAACTGTTGGGATTAATTAACAGAATTTCAAGCTTTATCCATTTGCACTAATTAGTAGTAGAGATTTGCATACCAAAGGGAATGCGTAAATAGCAATTGATCTCCCAAGGTTTTATAATCTTCCATTTATGATTCAATGAATTATGTCATCTTGGCCAATTAAGAAATCCTTTTTTTTTCCTCATTATGACTTCTCCACTGGCTTATGCAAATGTGTCCAAGCAAGCGATAGTGTCCTCCACAGATCGCAGAGTCAATTCACGTGTGTTACGCCTATACCCAACACACCTTCAGATGTGTCCCAAGGAGAGAGAAGCCATTTTTTCGAGGAGGGGTGTTATTCAGTAGTGTTGGTCATGGTCGAGCCCTTCAATCCTTCCTTTAGGAGTACTATGGCTTAATGGCTCTGTCAATTGCCCTCTGTTGTGGTTTTTAACCCTGGGGTTGGTGTCCGGGGCTCTTAGGGGTTGATCATTGGGTCACATGACACCACACCTTGTTTGCTTCTTCTTGTGGCATGTGCTTCAGTTATGAGACCTTAGTCTCCCTTCACAACCATCTCAGACACCCTCTTGGCCCTTCAACACACTGACGCTCTCTCTCCTTGGTCTCGTTCCTCAGAGGACGTTATCTTCTATGACAGTCTATCTTGCTGCTTTGAGGAGGAGGGCATTGAGGGCTTTTCAGCATTTTCAGCGTTAGATGGGGCATGATGCCCTCCCTCCAGCTCACTCCAGCCTTTTGTTCGGAGTGATTCGCTTATTTTAGCAGTTTGTCACCATGGAGAAAATGTTAGATTTTTATCAATTTAAGCAATATGATCTTAGGATCTTATCTGAGAGAATAACATGCACAACAATAATCACAAGAGACAAGAATCACAAAGATTTTCCTCGGGGAAACCATAAAGGAGAAAACCCAAAGACAGAAAAGATGATCTCCAACAACTGTTCTCTCTCTCTATTTATATTCTGTCTTTGGGTTTTACTGCACCAATGGCAGCAGTAAAACCCAAAGACAGAAAAGATGATCTCCAACAAATGTTCTCTCTGTAACTTGTGTGAGCACTTTCTCTCTCACTCATGCGCCCTAGTTGAGTGAGTGTGTGTGATAAATAGAGAGGCTCACTCTCTATTTATATTCTTTCGTTCACTTAATATTTGACTTTGTTATGTAGGCTCAAGTAATCCTAACTCAGTTATGCAGGCTCGAGTAACCACAACTAGGGTACTAATGACCCGACTTACATTAACTTACCAAGACCAGCTTCTCTAGGAGAGTCTAACAACCCTAGTGCCCCACAATTGCGGGGACTTTAACCCTTGATCAATATGGAGGTTTACCCTCTATGACTTTACATGACTTGTTTACATTATTGATTCTCCCAATAGGAACATCGGGGTATGACATGACTCAATTATATTACTGATACTTCCCAATAAGAACATCGGGGTTCAATACATAAGATATACAAGTGAATACATTCCGAAGTTACAAATACATCAACACTCCCTCTTAACTAGGAAGGTATTCTCTTGACACAATTCATCAGCACAAGTGTTCTTCTCTGGATCATCATCAAAGCTGGATCATCACTGGATCAACATCAAGTCTGAATCATCACTAGATCAACATCAAGTCTGGATCATCTCTTGGATCATCTTCACTGCTTCTTCTATCTCGATCAAATGATGCTATATCTCAATTCTACTCGTCACAGGAAGTTCTACAGAGCCAGCCCCTTTTTCATGCTGGTTGTAGGCCTAGCCTCCATGTAGGTCTTCATCTTCTTCAGCATGTCATCAGAATGGCTCTCGGACTCATCACCTCTCCTTGGAGGGAACCTCAATCTGGAGAACACCAAGCTTCTCCCTGAAGTACTCGAACTTCACTCTGGCCATTTCTAGCATAGAATCACATCAGGGCTGATTACGTCCAAGGATAACCTGCGAGCTTCGCCGAGACCGTTTGCATCCAAGGACAACCTACAGGACCATTTACGTCTGAGCCACCTACGAGCTTCGCCAGGATTTTATGCTCAGACAACCTGTCTTCACCGACTATGGTAGAACTCCCTCTTTCGAGAGATCTCGATCTGGATCACATACTGGAGCTTCACTGCTCCTCTCTCGGCTGTTCTCAGCGCCATGCAGGATTCCATCCTGCTAAACCAAGAGATCGCACCTGATCTCATATTGAAGTAGCACCTTGAAGTGGTCTTCCTATCAATGGCACTGCCTACCCAATCCGAATCCACATAATTCTCCATGTTAATCTTCTGATTCGCTTCATACTTGAGCACATAGTCAACTGTACCCTTCAGGTACCTCACTGCATGCTTTGCAACCATCAAGTGAACATGTCTCAATGTGTTCACAACAAAGCAAATATCTGGTCTCGTATTTGTCAGGTATATCAAGGAACAAATCATCTAACGATACATCGTGGCATCAACCGACTCTGATGAAGAAACACTCAATAGCTTCAGGTTCGATGCCATAGGTGTGGTCATGGCCTTGTTGTCCATCATCCTGAACCTCTTCAGGATCTCTACTGCATACTTCCCTTGTCCCAGGGAGATTCCATCCGCATTCTGCCACACCTCCATGCCTAGAAAGTAGTGCATCATATCCAAGTCCTTCATCTCAAACTCGGTAGCAAGTCTCCTTCTTGCAACTTTAATGAGTTCCTCTTTTCTGTCAGGAACAGGTCATCGACATATAATAGGAGCATCACTGGTCTTCCGCCTTCAACCTTGAAGTAAATATTGGAATTCGCTTTACTCTCAGTAAAGCCTAGAGTCATCAGTAAGCTGTCCATCTTGTCACATCATGTCAAACCTCAGGATCTTCTACAGTCACTCCCTCTGAAGTGGAGCATCATTCTCCCTCTTCCTTTCTTACTATATGCATTGAAACATTTTGTACAGGAGTGACAAGTAGCTTCCTCTGCTACTAATATTCTATGTATCCATCTAGGGTCACTGGATACCAAGATCCTCTATCTTGAACCTTTCCAAAAGTTCTTCTCGCACCCATCTATGAGCTTGTCATCCTCTATAGGCTTTCTTCTTCAACCTTGTAGCATAGGTTAAGATCTTCATCACTATAGGTGATCTTCAAGCTCCTCATGTATGTGTTATCCCATGGGTGTCTCCTGAGCTCGTACAAGGCCTTATTTAATTTGCACACATGAGTCTGCCTGTCATGTGTCTTAGCCTCCAATGGCTGCAAATGTCTCTTCGTAGTTTATGCCTTCTTTCCGTGAGAAGCCTCATGCTATGAATCTTGCCTTGTATCCCACGATGTTGCTATCTACTACATGCTGGATCTTGTAGATCCATATGGAAGATACTACAGACTTCCCGTCATGTCTCGAGACTGGTATTCTCCTTCTCTTTCTTCTTGGCTACTTCTTCATAGCTGGAAGGCTCTGCATCAATGAGGTCGCTCAACAGTGTCACATAACTGGAGTGTCTCTGAGGCCTCTTTCTTTCTTTGAAAGTATCGTCATATTATTCTTCATCTTGGATTCTTTCTAGAACTGTCGTCACTTCTTACATATTATTCTTCATCCTTCTTTTCTTGTAGGTGATTGTACGCGATCTTTCCTACAAGTCAAATGCATTAGTTGTATGGTTAGAAACATTTCATAAGGCATATTCATAATGGAAAATTCTGCTGCATAAATATATGATCATGCAACTATTTTAGCCAATACAACATTCATCCATATCTCACGGAAACGTTTCTAGATGCCTTCCATCTCTACCAAGACATCATTGAGATTGTGCACTAATCCAATATGTCAGCAAAGAGGTTTCATTCTAGATAAGTAGCAAGGAGAGTTGTATAGCACCATGAGTCACTTACCCATCACATGCATATTAGTAGTATACTGTCATTAATGCAAACATTCTATCATGCATAATACATCAACTGAATATAAACAAATGCATAACAAAACAATATCATTAAATGACAATTGAATACTTATCTTTTATTTGTTTTGTGGGTAGGCTCCTTGAACCTTCAGCTTCATCATCTTCTTCATTCATAACAGCATCATTTCTTATCCAAATGCTTAAGATGGATAAGAGGTTCTTCAAGAATTGAGTTCTTCATATTCCTCATCGTTTGAGGGATCTTCTTTGAATCGTGAGCGCTTGATCTTCAGTTTCTTCCATCTTCTCTTCTCTTATTATGGGTCGAGCTTCATCTTCTGTGTGCTCTTCCCAGAGTCTGCTGAAAGTAATCACTTCTTTCTGGCACACATTCCTGGGAGGCCATTCAAGGTGGTTATCACAACTTCTGCATTCCCCACTTCTTATTCTACTGCTTCAAGATGTTCTTTGATTTGAGAGACCCTCGTAAAGTACGACTGTATGGTCTCTGCATTCTGGATCTTCACATTCTTCAACTGGTTTCTCAAAGTCATCTTTCGATTTATCTTCTTCCCTTCAAATAGCTTCGTCAAGGTATAAGGTGATCCTTGATTGAATCAGCAATGATCTTCTTGGCCTTGACCAAGTTCTTCTTGTGTAAGGCTTTAACCTCATCTCCCTTTGGAACTGGAACCTCTCCATTTATGTAGGTGTCAAATTCATTTCCTTCAAGAACTAGTGAGATCCTATACTTCCATGCTTGGAAGTTGTCAGCCTCACCAAGCTTGTCATCAAGCTGGTGTGATTAGTCATTTTGAAATGAGAACCTCAACTGTAAATAACAAAAGATTAGATCTTACCGATTTGAGGTGTCCATCTTGGTTCCGGAGTTGGCTGATCTAGGGTTTGTCAGAGAAACCCTAATTTTCAAAACTTGGAATTTCAAACTTTTGATTGGATAGAAAGATAGGCCTTTTCAAGGCGAGTTGTCCAATGCACTCCTTTTCTGAAAACAGTGGAGAGAAGTTCCCAGAACAGGAAGCCCTAGTTTACCAATTTCTTCTGCAAAAATGCTCGATACTGTTTCTGCGGTATATCTGAAAGTACTGCTCCTCTGTGTCTGAAATTCCGTTATGAGGTAACCTCGTCTGTCATCTTTCCAACACCACAGGTTTTACCAGAATTGGTTTCACCAATTGGGACTAATGAGAGTTTTCCCAAGGTGACTTATTTCAGGACTGTTCAGCATAGCGAAGTTGTACGGACTGCCACGTGTCCCCGTTTCATCATTAGGGTCTGAAACTTTTACCACAGAAAGTACAGCCCATGCCTTATCTGGAACAGCTTGCGAAATTTCATTTGGACCTTTGTAGCCCGAGATATAGCAATTCACCCTAGGTGTCCTATTTAGGGATGAATCATGGAAGAGGTTGGAACCCTAGTTTGGAGGAAACATATCTCCCAAAATATAGCGAATCTGAGGCTGAAATTTTTTCACAGGGTACATCAGGATTTTATCTTCGGCCTAAGAAAATTTCGGCCCCCGAGACTTCTTCAATCCCGAGATATAGCGAATGTACCAAAACTACCTGTTTTAGTATTTTAGGGTTTTTCAGGCCCGGGGTCAAACTAGGGTTTGACTTTCCCGGAGTTTTACCCAACCATAAATCTCGACCTTGGTCTCTAAACTTCGATTTTGATGAGAAGACAAATCCTATGCTGGGCTCACTCAAAAATTCCTCTTCTGTGAAAAGCCCTAATTTCCTGCAACAAAAACTGAAAATACCCGGAATCAATTTCTGCTTCGATTCAAAGATGCGCCCTTCAATGGAGAGTTAGCCTATCATCCTTTTGCTGATGGATTGTGGAGAGAGACCCAAAAAGTAAAAAGCCCTAGCTTCTGCAGCTGCACAGTGTCTTCTTCTCAAGTTAGCTCTGATACCATGTTAGCTTTTTATCAATTTAAGCAATATGATCTTAGGATCTTATCTGAGAGAATAACATGCACAGCAATAATCACAAGAGACAATAAACACACAGATTTTCCTTGGGGAAACCATAAAGGAGAAAACCCCGCAACTTCCTCAGAGATGGAATGAGCACCAATGGCAGCAGTAAAACCCAAAGACAGAAAATATGATCTCCAACAATAGTTCTCTCTCTCACTTGTGTGAGCACTTTCTCTCTCACTCATGTGCCCCAGTTAAGTGAGTGTAATTAGAGAGGCTCACTCTTTATTTATATTCTTTCATTCACTTAATATTTGACTCTGTTATGTAGGCTCGAGTAATCTTAACTTAGTTATGTAGGCTCGAGTAACCACAACTAGGGTACTAATGACCCAACTTACATTAACTTACCAGGGCCGACTTCTCTAGGAGAGCCTAACAACCCTAGTGCCCCACAACTGCGAGGATTTTAACCCTTGATCAATATGGAGGTTTACTCTCTATGACTTTACATGACTTGTTTACATTATTGATTCTCTCGATAGGAACATAGGGGTATGACATGACTCAATTACATTACTGATACTTCTCGATAGGAACATCGGGGTACAATACATAAGATATACAAGTGAATACATTTCGAAGTTACAAATACATCAACAGAAAATACCCCAGTTAACCCACTATAAGCCTACTTTAGGCCATTTTTTATATTATTTTATGTTATAATTTTAAGTTGACAATTTCTAATTTCTAATTGACATTCTAAAGCATGTAGGCCTAGATATTTTTATAAAGTGAGTGTGAGAGGCTATAAATAAACCTATCACTTCATTTTAACATAAGACAAGTGGGACAAAACACTATGCACTTATTATTCCCAACTAGGGCTCTTTGGAAGTGAGTCACCTCTCTTAAGGAAGATGTTTTCTAGGTTTTAATGGCAATTTCTTGAAGTCTTTTTGGTACATTGCTCTTGCGAAGGTGCTACTATGCTTTGTTGGTTAAACACTTGCACAATGAGGTATCTAGGGTTTTCTTGATCTCTCTTTGTTAAATGTTGATGAATGATTTTTGTTTATGGATTGAATGTAGCATTAGGGCTGCATTTGGTCTGGACTAGGTCTTTGTCAACTTTTAGTCAGCTTGGTTATAGAAGTACGTCCTTATAGGAGTCCTTCTAGGGTTAGAGCCTTAGGTCTTTAGGGTTGTTGTGAAGCCTAGGATAAGCTTCTCAAGGGAGGGCTACTCATCTCCTTAGGTGCCCTAGGTTACAGTATGGTTTTCTTCCTTTCTCCCAAAACCTTCGTTAGGGTTGTTGTGAAGCCTAGGATAAGCTTCTCAAGGGACGGCTACTCACCTCCTTAGAGGCCCTAGTTTAGGGTAGGGTTTTCTCCCTCTATCCCAAAACCTCTTTCTTCTTTTCAAAATCTAGTTAGTAGGGTTAGGTGTATTGCATTTGCATGTTAGTCTAGGGTTAGTTAGGGTTCCATGTAAGTCTAGGGTTGGTTTAGGGTTAGCATCTCCCTTTTTCTTACTCTCCCTAGACCTAACGGCCTTCCTCTCACTTCCTTCTTCTCCCTTAGCCATTACCTCAGCCCTTTTCCTTAGCTCGGCCACCCCTCTGACCCCTCGGACCTGCCCTTTACCTCCCATTCACCTCACGACCTTCTCTTTTCTCCTTCTTTACCCCCTCAGTTCCTCTTTCTCCTTCTCTAACACCCTCTCCCTGGTTGCTAGCACCCTCGGCCTCCCTCATTGTGCTGCAGCAGCTCACAGCCTGTCTTTTCCTCCCTTTTCCAACCCTCGACTCCCTTCCACAGCCCTTGGTTACTCACAAGAACCTTTGGTTTATAGGATTGGGAACTTGGCTTGCCCTTTGAGGTAGTCCAAGGTCAAAACAATCTACGGTAACCCTTTTTGAAGGACTGTTACAGCCCTCTCAGTGGCTTTAACAGCCTTTTGGGGCACCAAAACGAGGTCTTTCCCAGCAGTAAAACCTCAATTGCTCTTGCATACAATCACAAGCAGACCTTAAAAGGTTAGTTAGAGAGCTTAGTTATCATCATGGTTTGGTAAAGGAATACTGTAGGGTTTATTCTATATGATGTAATGGTGGATGTAAATGGTGCATTTCTGACTGTACATACTAACATTATTTGGATATGACCATGGTTTAAACTCTGAAGTATTGTTGTAAAACTTTGTTTCAGACCTTATTCATAAGCATACTTACTGTTTTGTTATATATACTGCTGCATATATAAAGTTTGGAATTGATACAGGAGTGCATACTTGAAGTTGTTAGTCACATGAATACATGTTTTGAATGATTACTTTTGTCTTCACTAATAACATAAGCACTGATATTTGGAAATACTTATATCTGATGATGAATGAGTACTTGTGATTTAATTGCTTGACACCTGACATATGCATGAACTAAGACTGAAATTGGTTACTTGTCCTGATGAATGCACTACTGAAGTGGATGTACTAACCGCACTTACATGATTCATATTCACACATATGGTATATCTTCTTCAATCTCAGATTGACTCCATTAAGGCACGGGTCACTAACCATCTTCAAAGAAGATATCATTTGGTGTTTTAGTGTCCTTACAGACTTGCATTAGGGCTCTCCCCTAGGAGGTTTTGACTTCCAAACAAGCTTGGAGAAGTGGCTAAGGTGACAGTGGTCACTTACTCTTTCGTATGAGTAACGGTGACTAGCCTGCTAATTCATCCGGTAACAAATTTATTAAGTGAATAACCTGTAAAGTGAACCTTGAAAAGCTGGTTTTCTCTAGGTACGGAAATTCCTCTGACCTGCCCTTGCACTTTGGCTGTGTCCAACAAATATAACCCAGAGCATCAACTACAATCACATATAGATAAGGAGCAAGAAAGGATAAGGTGGAAAAGTACACCATTCACAATTATCATTGTCGAGGCTTTCTAAAAGAGAGTCTATATAGATCTGTGATAGAAAGAGCCAAACCCCACCCGATGCATGTTAAGGTTGAAGTCTCGTTCAATCTTGTCATAAGCCTTACAAAAAACCGCTTTCAAGAAAAGAGCCTTTTGGCCAGATCCCTGTGTCCACTCGAGACCTTATCAGTGAGTTATCATTTTATCAAGGATAAATCTGCCTTCAATAAATCCAGTTTGCTCCTTTGAGATTATTTGGGCAATTGACAATCTAATCCTCTTGGCCAATGCTTTGACTAGAATTTTGTAGAAGACATTGAGGAGAGTAATAGGGTGCTAACTTCATACCAACCACTTTATAACACCTTTATGGATAAGCTTGATGAGGCCTGCATTGAAAATCTTCCCTTATGCGAGGATCTAGTTGTTTATGTTGAAATTTGCTATAGTATTAAATGAAATGTGAAGTCTTCTTTTTGGCTTGACTTTGAGTTTGATATAGAAAACAAGGTTCATTCATTAAGAGTTCAGGTACAAGAAAGGAATGAATTACCCAAATAGCAGTTCAAAACTTTAGCATTCAACAATTAACTGGTAAGTTGGTAGAGTTGAATTTTAGCAATTAGCATGAATACTTTAAAAATTTGTAGACTAACTGATAACAAATGACAAGTGCAGTAAAACATCAACACAACAAAACATTGAACACAAGAGTTTAGAGGACAAAAACCCCAAAAGCATTAGTAATTCATCTTGTAAATGAGATGACTGAGTTCTTCAATAATTCCACAAACCCTAATGGGTTTGTACCATAAAAATCACAAAAGATAATTTTACATAAAAAACACCAAAATAGGGTTTTCACCAAATTAGGGTTTTCTGTCCTAATTTTCTCTCTCCTGCCCAAAAAACTCAGACTACTCGAAGTTTGTTGTATGCCTGCCTGTGACTTGTTTGGCAGCTCGGAAAACCTGCTCGAACCTCTGCCCAGACTTCTGTTAGTCATGCCCGGACTCTTATTCCTCTGCCCAGGTTCCTGTTTGTCCTACCTGAACTGTTATGCCCTACCTGAAGGGTTTGTTAAACTGCCCAGAGGGCTGTTTTGCTGCCCGAAGAGCTTGTTGCTCTGTTCGACAGCCTAAAGCAACTACCTGACAGTCTGTTGGTGTTACCTGGGTCTCCTGCTACAGCTCGACAGCCTGCTGCTGCTGGCCGGGCCTGATAGCAGCCACAAAGGGCATCTCGTGAGGGATTCGGGTCTACCTGAGGCTACCCGTGAAGAATCTGGAGCTGCCTGGGCCTGCTGGGAGGCTGGCCGAGGAGAGAAGGTGGCTTCGGAAGGTGGAGGAAGGCTGCCCGAAGTCTTCATAGCCTGCCCATGAGGAGATAACCAACGATTTCTTCTGTTGGAGCAGCTACAAGTGCAAGAGCAAGTGTATGTGATAATGAAATGGATTGATCTTCTTTTATAGCCTTTGAAGTCACCTGTAAGTGGTCCAAAACATAAAAGAACAAAATAATAATATTTTATTCCTTTATTACTTACTTTTACCTTTAGTGGTACTAAAGGTATTTTTGCACTTTCACTTTGACTCCTTAGTGGTACTAAGGGTCCTTATGTCTTTTAGACTTTTACTTTAGCTTTCATCAAGTGCCCTGTGGTCAAAACAAGTGGTCAAGGTGGTCCTTCATCCCCACTCAAAATACATCATAAACAGAGAGAATTACGAATGCTTTTATCTCACTCTGTGTGACACCAAGATCGGATACTAAGGTGTCTTAACCAAGGGTAGCTAAGCCTTGGAGAAGATCACAAAGCCCACTAATCGAGGGTCAGAGTGTCACACATGTGCAGACCCGGGCTAGGGCTTATAGTGTTATCCTGGTAACAGACCAGGTGCCTCAGCCATAGGTTGCATAATTTGACACGAGGTCAAATATTGGTAATAGACCTATCGCCTCCATTCTCCCGGAGAATGGACCTCGGCCTCGGGCTGAGTCCCTAGTCCCGGACTAAGTAAAATCCTTGGTAACTGACTAGGTGCCTCCATTCAAAGAATGACCACTCAGCTCTAGGTTGAGTCCCCTAGTGCTAGACTGGTTCCACATCCTGGTCTTGAACCAGATGTCTCCATTCAACAGAATGGTCACTCAACGCAAGGATGAGTCCCCTAGTGTTGGACTGGTTCCATATCTTGGTCTCGGACCAGATATCCCCATTCAACAGAATGGTCACTCAACTCAAGGTTGAGTCCCCCAATACTAGACTGGTTCCACATCCTGGTCCCAGACCAGAGGTCTCCATTCTCCTAAGAAAATGGCTCTCGTGCTCCTCAAAAAAATCAACACTCCCTCTTAGCGAGAGAGGCATTCTCGTCCATGCCAAGCTTGTCACGAAAGTACACGAACTTTGTTGTTGTTAGAGGCTTGGTCGGGATATCTGCGATCTGTTCATCCTTACGAATGTACTGCAACTTCAGAGCACCTAATTGTACTAGGTATGATACTTCATTTCAATGTGTTTCGAACTATCATGAAACACCAAATTCTCTGAAAGCTTAATGCAACTCTGATTATCGCATGGATGATCGTTGAGTCAAGCTTTCCATCAAACAGATCAAATAGAAGTTTTATGAGCCAAATTGCTTCCTTGTAGGCATCTCTTGCAACAATATATTGTCTCAGCTGTACTCTGAGCTATGGAACCCTGTTTCCTACTAGACCAAGAGATCATTGCAAATCCCATATGGAAGCAATAACAGAGGTGCTTTTCCGGTCTACTGCACTGCCAGCCCAATTTGAGTTAGCATATCCTACTAATAATACTCCACTGCTGAAAGTATACCTGAGCCCATAAGTGATAGTACGTGATGAGTACGTGTTTAGCAGCTACCCAGTGTATGTGCTTTGGATCGGACATGAACTGACTCAGAGCATTCACTATGTAACAGATATTTGGTCTCATATGTACGAGATACATCAAGGATCCAATAAGCTGCCTCTATAGAGTAGAGTCCACACCTTGTGAACTAGTGGCCGAGTCTCGCAACTTTGTCAAGTTGGTAGTCATGGGCACGCTCATGGACTTGCAGTCCTGCATCCCAAATCTTTGCAAGATTTCCATTGCATACTTCCCTTATGTTAGGAAGATCTCACCTGGCTTTTGCCAAACCTCTAAGCCAAGAAAATAATGCATCAAACTGAGATCCTTCATTTCAAATTCAGAAGTAAGCTCCCTCTTACACTGCTCTATCAATTGTTTCTCACTTGTAAGAAACAAGTCATCCACATATAGAACAAGGATCAAGATATGATTATGAACAACCTTAAAGTACAAGTTGGATTCAGCTCTACTTTTGGAAAACCCCATGTTGTGGAGAAATCCATCCATCCTCGCATACCAGACTCTCGGAGCCTATTTCATTCCATACAAGGCTTTCTTCAGTTTACACACATGGGTCCTATTCCCATGAGTCACAAAGACTTCAAACTGTTCAATATAGACTTTCTCATCAATCTTGCCATTGAGGAAGGTTGTCTTTACATCCATCTAATGTAACTTCCATCTGAATACTGCAGCAAGAGAAATGATGGTTCTGATGGTAGTATACCTAGCAACATGAGCAAATGTCTCATCATAGTCAATGCCTTCTTTCTGAGTGAAACCGCGAGCTACGAATCTGACTTTATACTTCTCCACATTGCCATCAACAGCATGCTTGATTTTGTAAAGCCATTTGGATGTCACCACCGACTTTCCTCTTGGTTTGGGAACAACTTCCCACACATCATTCTTCATGATTGAACTGTACTCTTCAGTCATGGCATCAACCCATACCTGTTGACTTGCTGCTTCTTCGTATGAGGAAGGTTTTGCACTAATGAGCTGGCTCATAAGACCGAAGTACTTATGTGGTCTTATGCTTTCTTTGAAAGTCTCGAGAGGAGCTTTATGCTTCTCGGCTTCTTGTACTATTTCTCGATACCAAGCAGGTCTCCTTTTGGAAGGAAGAACTTCAAGTAGTTCTTCAGGTGGACTTTAAGTATTCTCAGGTGCATCTGGAATTTGATCCTCAAATTCCTCTTCCTCCCTCTGAACTTTTGAGTCTGGAATCTGAGGGGGAGGTACTTCATCTTCCTTTGAAAGCTCTTGTGTTTGATGAAACACAACTTCCTCATGGAAGATCACATCTTTGCTGACTTCAATGTACCTTTGCCCAGGTACATAGATGTGGTAGGCCTTCGAGTTGTCTTTGTAACCGACAAATATACCTTTCTTACCGGAAGGCTCTAGCTTAGACCTCTTTTCTTTTGGCACATGAATGTAAACCGAGGTGCCAAATATCCTCATGTGGTCAACTGCAGGTTTCTTTTTGGTGAAGACTTCTTCAAGAGTCTTCTCCCCCAAGATAGCATGAGGGCTTCTGTTTTAGATGTACATAGTAGTGCATGCAGCTTCAGCCCACAAGGATAAAGGAAGATCTAGATCGGTAAGCATGGCTTTAGCAACTTCACAAATCGTTTTGTTCTTCCTTTTTGCAACCCCATTCTATTGAGGGTTGTACGGTACTGTCAACTCTTTCTTGATTCCTGCTTCTCGGCAAAAATCATCATACTCATTAGATTCATACTCACCTTTGTTATCTGATCTCAAGATACGGATGTGTTTGCCAGTCTGATTTTCAATCGAAGTCTTGAACTCTTTGAACCTGTCAAAAGTTTCACTTTTGGCCTTGAGGAAGTAAATCCATGACTTCCAAGAATGATAATCTATGAACAAGACATAATACAAGCACCCACTCAAAGAGGATGAAGACATAGGCCCACAAATGTCAGAGTGAATCAAATCTAATATGCCTTTAGATCTATTCTTGCTTCTAGAAAAGGATTTCTTAGTGTTCTTACCTAGCGCACATCCTTTGCAAATTCCATCATGTTTTGGAGATACCTCTGGCATACCTTTGACCATCTTTTGCAATCCTGAAAGAGCTGTGTAGTGAAGGTTTCCAGACTCCAAACCCTCGATGCCACAGCTCACATGGATCAACTGTATGATGTACCAAAGCATGAGTGGAATCTTCGGAAGCCTTGTAAAGGCCTCCCACTCAAACCCCAATCTGTACAGCTGAGCTTAGCTTTTCATCATTTTCCCATAGTAGAACCTTCTTGTCCATGAAGAGGACTCTGTAGCCCTTGTCCTCTAAGCCAGCGACAGAGAGTAGGTTCTTCTTTAAACCAGGAACATATAAGACATCATCAATATGTAAAACCAGATGTGAATCAAGTTGAACTAAAGTTGAGCCAACTCCTTCAATCTTGTAAGAGGAGTCATCTCCAAGTTCCACCTGTGTAGTGAACTTCTTCTTTCTGTAGATGGTGAGAGCTCCACGGTTACCTGTCATGTGCCAGAGGCACCACTATCTACTAACCAAGAGTTAGCACTGTCTTTGATGGAACCAGAGAGAGTGGAGATTAGGTAGTACTCTCTTCTAGGTTCGACTTCTTTGTTAGCCCCAGTGTTCTTCTTCTTCTTAGGTTCTTCTTCTACATCAAAAGCTTGAAATCTTCTTTTGAATTTCTTCTTAGAATGCCTGCAATCCCTGGCAAAGTGCCCAAACTTATGGCAATTATAGCATTCCACTTTTGAAACATCATAGTACTTACCTTGAGGTTTCTTTCCCTTCTTTTGTTGAGGGGAGGGCTTCTTGAACTTCTTTGTCTTTGCTGTAAGTGCAAGGTTCCCTTCCTCAGTTGCCTTGCCTAAAATACTTCCCTCTTCTTCCAAGCAATCATGTCAAAGTCTTTCAAAGTTTGGTTGATTCTCACGTCCACTGACAGATGCCAGGAATGTTTCCCAAGAGTTTGGGAGACCATCGACCATAATCTAAACAAGGTCATCATCATCTACAACAATACCAATAGCAGTAAGTTGATCTCTTACCTGTGCAATCTTTGTGAAGAAGGGTTCAACCCCTTCATCCTTTGGGAGCCTTCTTCTCATACAAGTTTGTCAAGGTGTCAAAGCATTCTTTGGCAGTCTTCAATGAAGTGATGTTGGGCATCAAAGTTTCTTTGATAGAATCATAGATGATCCTTCTAGCCTTAACCTGCATCTTCTTGAAAGCAGTCCTGCCAGCATTAGATGTTGGATCTTCAATGGTGTTGAACACAACATCAAGGTCATTTTCTTCTAGAATAGCTGTAAGCCTGACTTTATAGGAATTGTAGTTGGTTGAACCTTGAAGCTTCTCTTCCAATTTGAAGATGTTGGTAGCCATCTCAGCCACTTAGTCAAATGTTAAGTCGCAAAATATCCCAAGGTCTAGGAAGACAACAACAATCTCCTTTTATTGGGTCTTCACATGCTATGCTCTGATACCATGTTGAATTTTAGCATTCGCATGAATACTTTAAAAATTTGCAGACTAACTGAAAACAAATGACAAGTGCAGTAAAACATCAACACATCAAAACACTGAACGCGAGAGTTTTTCACTGGGGAACCCCTTTAAAGGACAAAAACCCCAAAAGCATTAGTGATTCATCTCGTAAATGAGATGACTGGGTTCTTTAATAATTCCGCAAACCCTAATAGGTTTGTACCATAAAAATCACAGAAGATAATTTTACATATAAAAAACACCAAATTAGGGATTTTTGCCCTAATTTTCTCTCTCCTGCCCAAAAAACTCAAACTACTCAAATGTTATTGTATGCCTGCCCATGATCTGTTTGGCTGCCCGGATTTCTGTTAGTCTTGACCAAACCTATCCAGACTCTTACTCCTTTGCCTGGGTTCTTGTTTGTCCTACCTGGACTGTTCTGCCCTGCCCGAAGGGTTTGTTAAACTACCTGGAGGGTTGTTCTGATGCCCGGAGAGCTTGTTGCTTTGTTCGACCGCCTAAAGCAGTTGCCCGACAGTCTGTTGGTGCTACCCAAGTCTGCTGCTACAGCCTGTTGCTGCTGCCCAAGCCTAGTAGCAGCCACAAAGAGCAGTCTGTAAGGGATCCAAATTTGCCTGAGGCTACTCGTGAAGGATCTGGGGATGCCTGAGTTTGCTGGGAGGCTGACCGAGGAGAGAAGGTGGCTGTTGAAGGTGGAGGAAGGTTGCATGAAGGCTTCATAGCATGCCCGTGAGGAGATACATGCTGCCCGTGGAAGATAGTTGTTGCTGGTGGAGTTAGGGTAAAACCCTAAGACATGAAGATGCTGCAAAAATAGTGAGGGTTTGATCAAAAGACAAGCGTGAATGCCTTATCTAGACTCATCCATGCTAGGGCATAACCATCAAGCTTCCTCCTCTTCAATAACCAACGATTTCTTTTGTTGGAGCAGCTACAAGTGCAAGAGCAAGTGTATGTGATAATGAAATGGATTGATCTTCTTTTATAGCCTTTGAAGTCACCTGTAAGTGGACCAAAACTTAAAAGAACAAAATAGTATTATTTTATTATCTTGAATTTTACCTTTAGTGGTACTAAAGGTCTTTTTGCAATTTCACTTTGACTCCTTAGTGGTACTAAGGGTCCTTATGTATTCTAGACTTTTGCTTTAGATTTCTTCAAGTGCCGTGTGGTCAAAACAAGTGATCAAGGTGGTCCTTCATCCCCACTCAAAGTACATCATCATAAACAAAGAGAATTACTAATGCTTTTATCCTACACTCTGTGTGACACCAAGATCAGATACTAAGGTGTGTTAACCCAGGGTAGCTAAGCCTTGGAGAAGATCACAAGGCCCATTGATCAAGGGTCAGAGTGTTACACATGCCCAGACCTGGTCTAGGGCTTATAGTGTCATCCTGGTAAGAGACCAAGTGCCTCAGCCATAAGCTGCATAATTTGACACAATGTCAAATACTTGGCTTGGTAAAAGACCAAGCACCTACATTCTCCCGGAGAATGGCCCTCAGCCCCAGGCTGAGTCCCTAGTCCCGGACTAGGTAAACTTCTCGGTAACTGACCAGGTGCCTCCATTCAAAGAATGGCCACTCAGCTCTAGGTTGAGTCCCCCAGTGCTACACTGGTTCCACATCCTAGTCTCGGACTAGATGTCTCCATTCAACAAAATGGTTGCTCAACTCAAGGTTGAGTCCCCCAGTGCTACATTGGTTCCATATCTTGGTCCTAGACCAAATATCCTCATTCAACAGAATGGTCACTCAACTCAAGGTTGAGTCCCCCATTACTGGATTGGTTCCACGTCCTGGTTCTGGACCAGAGGTCTCCATTCTCCTAAGAGAATGGCTCTCGACGCTGCTCAAAAAAATCAACAGGTAGCTGGTATGCTAACGACTGCTTTGTAGCAATCCAAATTGAGTCTAACTTGTCTATTACCTAAGTTGCCAAGAACTTGGGTACGGGGACGAGGATGCCACTTTTTGAAGCTGGGTATTTGGGAACGTTGAAGGTACTCTCTCTCTCTCTCTCTCTCTCTCTCTCTCTATATATATATATATACTATAAAAAAACATGTCATAGTCACATCATACATGCATACCTTAGATTTCTTCATAAATTATGAATCATGATTCATAATTCTAAATTCAATGATTCATTGAACAATGAAAATTCACATTGAAAAGTTGAAACATAAAATTTGATAAATCATAGACTCGATGGATATCAATTGGAACACTGAAAGTTACATAAAATTTAATATATCATTGGACTAGGCAGTTGTAACAAATAGTCAAACTCAGACCTGAAGGTACACTTGAAATCTTATTTTAAACCAGTGTAATCGGACTCGAACTCGGAAAATAATCGGCTGGCGGGACTCGCCGACTCAGATAAGACTCGGCAAATATGAAAAAAAATATATATATAGTAATTTTTGTGCATAAAAAACATACGTAATGATATTTCTAATCCATATAAGTTATAAAATTCTATGCAAAAATTCATTAGATCATTTCGTAAAAATTGATAACACAACATTTGACACTCCATAATACCATATTTCTATGCATAATAATGAAATGAAAGAGAATTCCTTGAACACATTCCAAAATAGTACCAAGTTTAAACTTCAAAGTTCAAATACATAACTCAAAACATAACTAGTTGAAAATAAAAAAAAGATACTGTCTCCAATTCCAAATTCGAGTCTCATGCATGACTCCGAGTAGTAGAATGCCTAGCTTTGGCCCTAGTAGAGCCAGTACCAACATCACTAGTCTGAGAAATCAACTGTGAAGTGGTACACCAGAGGGACCCTCAGTCTCTTCATCAAGCCAACTCAAATCAGCATGAGCTTCATCCTCCACTACCCAATCAAAGACTAGATCAATCTGATCCAATAAAATTGGATCCAAATCCTTTGCCCGCAATTGTTTCGTGAGCATCTGAAAGTTGTAGTAAATGTAGACCAACTTTTCCAACCTCTCATGCTCCAACCTGTTACACTTTTTGGTGTGGATGTGCTCGAATACTGACCAATTGCGCTCACAACCTGACGCAATACAAGGCTGATTCAGGATTCTAAAGCAAATTCCTGCAGTTGTGGTGCCTCAGTGCCACAATCTAACCACCAATGGGTTGTTATAAAAGACAAACAAACAAAGATTACAAGTTTTGCAATGTCAAACTTGAAAAAAAAAACTAGTGAAATAAAATTTAATGATTTACGTAATTGAATCTTACATGGCACTTTCTTCTCCTTGAGACGGTGTGTTGAGCTAAATCCAAATATGTCAGATGATTCCTTGTACATATCTTGTTTCATATTTATTTGGTCTTGAATCTCTTGACTTGGGTACATCCTCTCAATGCATAGTATCACACCTCTCATCACCTTAGGATCTTTTCGAATTTTAGACCCAATATTATAGAATATGCTTGGATTGAGATATGCCCCTGTTGCATGTATTGGTGAATGTAGTTTCCTATCCCACCTGGAATCAATAATATCCCATATAGGGATATATTTAGATTCATCCCCCCTATAGAAAGGCTTGATGGCCTCTTTGGCCCTGTCCATCCCCTCATAAACATATCCCATTGGTTGTTTATCACCATCCATGATCCTCACCACTTTCACAAGTTGCTTTGTCATGTTGACAATCTCAGTGACTTCCTCCCATAAACTATCTCTACGGACAGACAAACTCATAGCCATTGCATCTGGTTTTGTGTTATCTTTATAATGTATCCATTCCCTGCTACTAACCATTCGTCTCAATGCTTGGTACTCATTAAGAAGGCTTTGGAGGGAGAGAAAGTTTGTTGCAAACTGTGCAACTCACCTTCTATGTACTCTCTCGTAAGGCTCATCACCCAAGCATGGTTATAAATGTATTTGGTTATTTGTTTGTAGTGTGCACTCATGAACAACATCTTGCACCCATGCCAACTTCCCAATGCCCTCCAACATCAAATCTATATAGTGGGTAGCACAAGGGGTCCAAAAAATAGTAGGGTATTTTGCACAAAGCAATTTACCTGCAGCCACATAATTTACAGCGTTGTCTGTGATTACTTGGACAACATGTTTGACCCCCACTTCTTCCACAGCCTTCGCTAACAATGTAAATATGAGATTTGCATCTTTCACATGTGAAGATGCATCAACAGATTTCAAGAACATGGTTCCTTTAGGGCAAGCCACAAGAAAATTTATGATTGTTCTATTCTTCTAATCTGCCCGCCCATCAGACAAGATTGTGCAACCTGTAAACTCCCATGAGCTTTTATTGCTCTCCAACTGTTCCTTGATACACTGCAACTCCTCATCTAGACCTTTCCCCCTAAGTGCACTGTAAGAGGGGCCTTTGTATCTAGGGCCAGTGCCTACAATAGCATCTATCATGGGTTGATAAAAAGGAGACTTTGCAAGGTTGAATGAGAGGCTGTCATGGTACTAGAACCTCCTCACTGCCATATTTGCCTCCTTCATTTTCCTTTCATTAAAGTTGTCCAAGGTTGGTTGAGATCCTGTGGAGGTACAAGGAAGGAAGAAAGGAGAGGCGATAGTTGGACTTGGTGCAACACTTGATGAACAATTACTTGGAGGTCCCATTGGAGATATACCAATCCCTGCAGTTTCAAACCTCAGTCTAGATCTTTTGGCATTTTGTTATTTGATACTTTTCCAAAGCAGCGTGCATTTTCGCTGTGACTTCTTCAGGAAGCCATCACAAACAACGACATCTTTGCACACAACTCGAGCTAGGTGGTGTTTTAACCTGTTTATGCCCCCATTCATAGTTGTTGGACAGTAATTGCACTTTACTTGATTGTCATGCCTTAGGACCACTCGAACACAATGCTCCCATGCTTTATCAAGAGGCCTTCTAGGTGTTCTCCTAAGTGCCACGAATCTGACTTTTGAGAGTGGAAAAAAAAGTAAAATGAATTTTATTTGAATTAAAATAAACTGATATTTTGTAATTTAATTTAATTTATTTTTGGCAGGTTGTGGAGGCTGTCATCACCGTCTACAATCCTGTAGGCAGCCACAGGGGGCATCCTACAGTCCTGTGGGCTGTGATAGAAGCCTCCACAAGTGCCAAAACAAAAACAAAACAAAAATAAAAGTTAAAAACAATTTAAATTAATTTAAAACTAAATTAAATTTAAAACTACATTAAATTAATTTGGGAGGCCTGTGGGCTGTGACGGCAGCCTGCACAGGCCTGTGGAGGCAGGCATCACAACCCATAGGCTTGTGATGGCTCAAGAATCAAGACTCAAGGAGTCAAATAATAATAATAATAAGTTTTTAAAGCTATTTTTTATGTTTTTATTTAATATTTTTAATTGTTGTATATTTTTTAAATGTTTTTTGAGCAGCCCATAGGCTTGAGATGGATCAAAACATAAAAAAAAAAAAAATTAAAAAAAAAAAAAAACTAACCTGAATGTGAACCCTGCTGAACGTGAACCTTGCTGAACCCTGCGAACCCTGCTGATTCGCCGAACGTGAACCCTACCTTCGTCGGATCGTCCTGAATGTGAACCCTGAAGTGAAGCCTTCGTCGCTGAAATAAACTCACAAATACCTGTGCATGAACCCGTGCTCAAAACAATGGAGAAGTCTTCGGGGGAGGAATGATGTGGTGAGTGAAGGTAGGTTGACGCCTTCTGAAAGGCTCCGTTCCAAAACTTCCCTCCAAAACTACCTTCGCCGGTCAAGCGAGACTGCTGAGTCAGCAAATGCCAAAAAAAATTGGGCTTTCAACATACTCGCGAGATGCGTGATTTCTGGCAAGTGTGCCGGTTATCGGCGAGTTTTGCCTAGTACATGTACGCTGGCCGAGTTTGCAGCGAGTACTCGGTTCATTTGTGACTCGGCCATACTCGTCATACTCGGCGAGTGTGAGCCGAGTCTGACTACACTGTTTTAAACATCTATTTGTACTGCTATTACATGCAATAAAAAATTGCAAATTGCCAAATATATTCCTGGGTTGATGTGAGTGTATTTCTCAGTATTAAATACATATGTATATTTTTTATGTGTACATTTGGTAGTCAAAGGATGTTCCATTAGCGCTGAACACAAAACCATAAAAGCATTCATTGTAAAGCAATGCAAAATCAGTCTACCAGATTTAGACAATGTTCAGTGGAATTTGAACAGTGTTGCAAAGTGTTTGACATAAGCACTAAATCAGACTCCATACACAGTTAGCAAAATATCAGATTTAGACAATGTTCAGTGGAATTTGAACAGTGTTGCAAAGTGTTTGACATAAGTACTAAATCAGACTCCATACACAGTTAGCAAAATATTAGTTCAGATTTGGTTGGGGGTCATTACATTTTTCCCAGCAGATTGCATTTTACTGAGTCGGTCGTACCCCGGTAGTACCCAAACATGGGGTACAAAGTACCCAAACACGGTGTACAGCGTACTATTTCGCCTAAAGTACCCCTTTTTTTATAACGGTGTCTCGGGTACGTGGAGCCAGTATGGGGTACGGCAAGAGACGTACCCAAATACCCGGAATGGGTACGTCTACCCTACCCCCATGTACAGGTACCCTTGCTACTTCGTCTATTACCTACTAAAATGAAATGTCTATTTTAGGGTTTACTTTTTCTTTTCATGTAATATTTTGTGAAGCTGGAAACAATCATTACTCAATTGAGTGGTCATGACTCACAACAGCCACAAGTCAGGAAGTGGGTGCTCTTCCTCCCCTTTGTACTGCATCAGTTAAGTCTATTTTCAGTTGTCTGTTAGTTATATTTGTTACTTCTACGGCTACGTATAAGAGAGGACAATTAGCAATTACAATCATGAAGAAGACATCACATGTTTTGATCTATATTTCAAGGATTGTTATCAATTCTAAATTATATCCAATTTCAGCAATGCAGCGATATTCCAAAATGTGTTTGAAATCTGATTTGGATATGACTTTTTCAAGATTATCTTAACCTGTACCAAGTCATTCTCCCTATGATAGTATTGCAGTACAGTTGAAAATTTGAAATGCCCATGAAGTGAAGCATTATAATAATGCTCTGAGTAATCTCTTTGGCATTGTTCTTCTGTTTGCAGGGCTCTTTGTTCTGTGCCTCAGGAAGTGAGCTCGGAAGAACTTGAAAAGCTTTTCCAATTCACCACTGGTAATTATTTTACCAACATTCTATGTGATATTGTTCTGTAATATGTTGTAAAACAGTTTGACAATAAATTTATGCTGGTGTTTGCATAGAATTAATTTGCACACTGAGGAATTTTAGTTATCACAAGTTTCTTGATGTTCTGAAAAAATATATTATGCAACTGGTATTTGAAGGGAACTGTAAATCCTCTGGGTTTTACCGAGTGTTTGTTAACTATTATGCAGGGTCCAGAAAACCAGAAAATGCAGAGGGGCAGAAGGCCTTAGAGGCTTCATCAGGACTGGATACTTTAGCCAATGTTGCAGCTCTTGGAGAAAATGACACTGCACCTCCTTTAGCTGCTGCAACTACAAAACATCCTCGACACAGACCTGGTTGTACATGTATTGTTTGTATTCAACCTCCTAGTGGAAAGGGGCCAAAACATAAGCCCACTTGTACTTGCAATGTCTGTATGACAGTTAAGCGGAGATTTAAAACACTTATGATGCGTCGGAAAAAGCGTCAATCTGAACGAGAAGCTGAAAATGCAAAGAAAAAACGGACATGGGTGAAAGAAGAGGTAGAGGTCAACAGTGGATCAAACTGGCAATCTGATATGCGCTCACACCCTGAGAATGGTTCAAAGCAAGAGAAATCAGCTACAGTATTCAGGGAAGCATTGACAAGGGTCAGTAATTTTCCTGGAGATGGAGTTAACTCTTCTTCGGATCTGATTTTACCAGGTTCTCATAAAGGATCTGGTGTAAGCATAGAAAAGAGTATGACTGGCAAAGGTCAGATTGATTTGAATAGTCAGCCAGAGCGTGAAGATGAACCACCACCTGGGGTTGGTCGCATGAGCATGATGAGGCTTTTGCAAGATGCTAGTTTACCTCTTGAGATGTATCTTAAACAGCATGGACTTGCAAGCTTAGTAAACCCTCAGTGTGCAAGCATGCCTGCTGTAGGTTTTGAAATAAATGCAAGTGAACAAAGAGTAGATGAGCAAAGTTGCACTCCATCCAATGTTCAAAATCAGGAAGAAATCCAGGAAGAACAGTTGTTGACTCCAAACAGGGTTAAAAGTGATGGTACATCAGTCTCCACTTAGGCGAGCTTTACAAATGGTGCACTGTTTCATCCCCTCAACCTTTGTATCCACACACAGGCAAGCTTAGAGTGTTTAGGCATCAAAGTTTCTATTTTCTGTTTCCCACCAGAGTTGGCACAACAAAGCAGTTTCTTTATAATGGAGTTCAATTCAACTGGTAGTTATATTTGTCCAGGCTTAACACCAGAGAGGATCGTTGCAAAGTCACTATATACAGAACCTGTAGCTGGAAATGGAAATGCACCTAATATATTGTCTGTTCAGAGGTTCTCAGCATGCTAAGAGATTGAAGTTTGCATTTATTTGTCAACATTGAATGGGCACTAAGTTATTGATGCTTGTAGGAAGTTTCAAGATTTGTTGCCAATAAATTGGTGGCAAGCATCCATTTGTTCCAGAGATCTAGTGTATAGTACATATTCTTTTGCTGCCATGTATTTTAGAAAATATATTTTGTGAGATATTTTTGGGGCAATATACCAAGTTTGCTTTACATGCCCTGCTGATGTCATTAAAAAAAAGCATTGATTGGATTTGTGGGGGTTGCTGCATTTTGCCACATATTGGTCTGCTGGCTTCTTTCTAGCTGTAAAATGGATCGATAGAATATTGTGAGATTGACTGGTGATATTGGTTTTGCCATCCTTTACCAAGACGGACTTTCACTACAAAAGCAGGCGATGATTTCAGAGAAGAAAATGTTTGTATAGACTTGAGGAAGGATTACTTTGTTTAAGTTTTTTTAATACAAAGATTTGATTTCTGGTTCATGCATTTTGCAAGTGATATTGATGGTCACTGATGCATGCCAGGAGAGCAGCATAGGCTTGCATTGTCTATTCGAAGAATTGTTCTAATATTTAAATCGTTATTGTTTTAGAGCCGTTACTTCCACTTTGCTTTTTTGCAAAACACAAAATTTATTGCAATTATTTATTAGTATTCTCGATCCTTGCTTATGTAAGAAGACCAAGGAATCACCTGGGCAGCAAGCCTAAAGATTCACATTGCAGTTATGGGCTCAGCATACTAAAAGTCTTGTGGTTGCACATTTAATTTAAAATTTATTACGCTATTCTTAATCACGGGCTGTAGATTCACCTATTTATATAACTAGGTGAAATTATTGGAGTTTGTTGTGCGACTCATATTTTAAAACTTCTAACCAAATTTTTGAACTTCAAAATTCTGGTAATTTTTCTTCTTGTAGATTAAAGTTAGGAGTTTCTTGTGCATATGACACAAGAACAACAGATCGCAGTTATGTTCAGTGGTAGTAGTTGTAGAATTATATCAGAAGGTCTGCTTGATGAGGAAGAAGGAAAATGCCAAACGGGGCAGCCCAGTAGCTATACAGGACACAGCCATCCCATGGATCATGAGCACCAACGGCAAGCACACCTAAGAACCCTCAACTAGTGAACTTATTAGCACTCCCGCTATGCACTCACACTGGTACTTCTGAGTCTCATTTACCTACTATTCTGACCATTTGTTGGACATGAATAAAAATATTATCATCTTATTTTATCTAATCTATTTTGTGTTGTTACAATGTGCATTATGAAAATCCCTGCATGACAAAATATCAATGTTACACAGGTATACGTCCCCAAGGGTAGGAAACATACTTCCATACACCCGCGCGTCTCAGAGACTTGGAAACGCCTCCCATGTCCCTGTTTGAAGGAAACTCAAGGAAACACAGAAGGGAAACGTTTCCCTCCTAAAAATGGCATCCTCACATTTCCTTTGACTATTTTTGACCAAAAAATTAAATGATAAAGGGCCACGCCTTCCACTATTTTCCTTCTCTCTGGCCTTGATTTCATTTCGCTGTTCAATTTGCTTTTTTTCCGATTTTGTTTTATCAGTTATAGCTTATGTATGGTTGTATTTCATTTTATTTCACCTGTTGTATGTTGTAAACTTGTATTAATCTTTAGATTATAAAATTAAGGATTTTAATGAAATTTTTATGTATTCTAATATAAATTTTGTAATATTTTTGTCGGGGTCCCCTATGTTGAAGACCCCGACGTCCTCTTTGACGTTTCCTAAAATTTTAGAGAAACTTCTATATAGGACACTCTTGCATTTCCCTGCTCCCACGCATCCTGAAAACTTGCTGGAACATTGCAAAATATGTTACGCAATTATGTATATGCAAGAAACGACTTGATCTAGAAATTCCTTTCAACCAAAATTTCTCATGTATATGGGAGGTACATCATAGAAATATAAGGTCATAGATATAGGGTATTTAAACAACATACTTGTCATGGCTTTTGTCCAATAAAGCAGAGGTTTAATGGACAATTGGAGAAAGGTTCCCTTTTTCGTTCCAGTGGGATTAATAGTTAGCACAAGTATTTTCTTTATTTAAACAGAATTTGCATCAGAGTTGTTTGTGTTTCCTAATATTGGAAAGGCCTCCTGATTTGCAAGAGTTCCGTACATTGTTAGGAAATGCCTCTACTTGGGATGGCTATGAATGGAGGTGTTTCCGGTCACCAAAGGTGCCTCTGGTCGGTAAAATACATAAACCGAGTTGTGTTGGGTACAAATTAGCACATCCATCTACCCAACCTACCTCTGGTGCAGATGTAGGGCCTGTCCTATGTAATTGTGGTAACGCTTTTCTGATTGCTCTTCTTTTTAAATGATAAAAATAGAAATATATCCAAGACGTATAATGAACATTATTCATTGCATGTGTTGGGCATCTCTGATAAAAACATGTAATTTGACAGCGCCCAGTCGATTGGAACATGATCCTGTGCAGTCAGAGGATGTCAATAATAGTATTAACAAGGACATGGCTTTTAGTGGTCTTATTGTATATATAACTCAGTAGGAATCCCGATTGGAAGTGTGTGGATTATAATGATTGTTAAGAGCTCTTTAAAATTTTAACTGCCATGGGTAAGATTGACCACATTTTGTGCGAGATGGACAATATTGCTTCCAACTTAATTTTAGGACTATTCAAATAAGTGTTAACATAGAAGCTTTTAATAGATGAAATCCTTCTCTGCACAAACACAATTTAGTTTGAATATAAAATATCTAGTTATTGCTGAGAAATGGACCTTGGGAATGATGGGCTATAAGACAACTTTGCCGATTGACCCACATTTTACAGAAATCTTTTGTTTATTTATTAAATTTTGTTTCTCTGTTTCTTTCACTGGTGCTAATTTATTGCAGACTGAGACATGTAAATACGAACATGCATAGAGAGGATAATGTTATTGATTGAGATATGCAATATAAATAGACAAGGGGAACACAATAGAATAGCACAATATGCATTATTTTGTTAATAAAGTTAAGTACAAAAATAATCTTAAAAAGAAAGAGTATGTGCAAGAAATACCAGTTTTAAGTAAGGATTTTCAAGTCATACTATGTGAAAAAAATAAAAACTGAAGTGCCATGATGAGGATTAAAAATATAATTTATTTATTTCATCTCTTTTTAGATTTTAATTTATTTTTAGTATTTATGTGAATTTATTTTTGTTGATTTTTTTTAAGTTGAAAAAAGATTTTATTTATTTATCAAAAGCTCTCCTGAAAGAGTGTATGAAGTACAACTTTGTATGTGAGAGATTTACTATCATAACCAAAAAAAATCAGTGGATATAAAATTCCCTATCCGACATTGGCATGCCATTACTTTTTATTAACATTACAGACACGTCTGCATGACTCAACAGTGAACACTTTTGTAATACAAATTAGTAAAACCAAGCTCTATGCCAAGTACATGTATTTCTACAATCTACATGACTCAACAGTGAACACTTTTACAATATAAATTAGTAAAACCAAGCTCTATGCCAAGTACATGTATTTCTATACAATCTAAATTGCAGAGCACGATTTCAAAAACATTAATCATTGTCACTTGATTATTAAGATTGATCACACAAAGAGAAGAGCTGCTAGACAGAAGGATAACTACTTATATTGCATACTAAAGTGCTAACCAAAACCCCCTTTCTGATGCATCTTTCTATGATTTGAGTTTGTTTCTTTACAATGTTCGTCGTGGGGCAGATTTTTATAAAGAAGATTATCATCCTTAATGATAGTGAATTTCCTTTATCAGAGTTATGTAATCTGATATAAGCTTGTTTTCCTTCTTTTCCTTTCTTTTCTTTACTTGAGTTTACATGTTATCTAGGCATTCCATGGCAGAGGGGTCATTTGACAACTTCAATTGCACACAAATCAGAATTTTAGATGGGTTTTACTTCCATTTTCGTCTCAGGCAATGATCTTGAGCAAGGAGGCCAACTGTTTTCCATCAACACATGACAATCACAACAAGTTGGCATGTCCCCTCGAGGAAAGATTAACCACAATCACAACTTCCCCGCTTAGGTTGAACATGAGGCCATAGAGATGGAATTACATCCACAAATCATCATAATATGCATGCCATAGATAATCACAATACTCCCCATCAATGCTGATATGCTAGGTTGAACATGAGGCCATAGAGATGGAATTACATCCACAAATCATCATAATATGCATCCCATAGATAATCACAATACTCCCCATCAATGCTGATATGCTAGTCATCAAAATCTATAATACAGTAGGTGAAAACCTTAGATTTTATTGGTATTGTTTATATTCCAAAGAGTCTTCGACAACACAAAATGGTATTTTCCAAGAGTAAGAAGGCTGACTGAAATAAGAGCTCAAGATGTAGGTGGCTTTGAATGATGTGCTAAATGATATACAAGTAAATTGGCAACATCTATAAGAGTGGAAATACCCATTTAGGTAGGGATGGGAACAATGTAGTGGAAGGATCACCATCATCATCATACAATAGTTGTGCATCCACAAAGGTACCAACACCATCATCATCATACAATAGTTGTGCATCCACAAAGGTACCAACACTAGGCAAAGAAGCAACACCTGTTTGCACATTTGGGAAAAGAATATCAACATTAATGGCATCATCTAATGATGGAAGATTGCAAGAAGCATCCTAGGGAGAAAATGGATTGGAGGATGAAGTAGTTTGGTTAGTCATGATACATTGTCCAATAATGGTAGGCGAAAAACTTGGAGGACTGCATATGGGTGGATCAACATAAGATGGAGATGAAGAAAGGTCCACTACAACTAGCTGGGAATCATCAACAAGTGACCCAACGAGAGAAGAAAAGGAGTGATCCATGGATACACCTTAAGAGTCATCATTGGCTAGAAGTGATGGAAAGAGGACTTGGTTGATCATGAGGAAGCAGATCATCAAAGATTGCATCACCGTGTCTAGTCCCCTGGTGAGAGGTGGGTCATAGAGATGTTACCATTGAAAAGTATCATTGTAACCAACCAAAGTCCTATGAGTATAATGGATAGGTGACGCATCTTGCCTTTAATGAGGTGGGTGGACCTATGCACTTGATCCAAAGCTCTAGAAGTATGAGAGAGAGAGTGTCTACTCATGCCACTACTCACAAGGAGTCATATTAGTGACTGCAGGAATAGGTGTGTGATTAATGATGTATGTTGCACAAACAATGATCTCTTCCCAAAAAGACAACTTCATATGCTAAGAATGAAGCATACAAGGGGGAATTTCCTTGATTTCCCTACATTCATGCCCAACCAATATATTTCACTGAGTATAGGGAATAGTGTTCTATAAAGAAATGTCGTAAGAAAGAAGAAACCCCTTGAAAGCAGTATTGTTGCATTCAACTCCCCCATTAGTGTAGAGACAGTTGGTCCTCTGATTTTAATGAGCTTCTAGAGACTTGAATTCTTGGAATTGACCAAACACCTCATCCTTGGATTTAATGGCGTAGATCCAAAGAAATTGAGAATTGGCATAAATACAAATGAGGAACTACTTAGCTAACCTAAGAGAAGTGTTGACCATCAGGCCACAAATCTCATTGTGAATTAATTCAAAAGGCTTGGAAGAACACCTTATTTCTCCTTCAAACTTGAATCTTTTATGATAATCGCCCATCACACAATGCTCATAGACACCACTAGGAGGGTTGATTTGTGGAAGAACACAACACTACGATGACTCGTGTCAAGGATCCATAATTGGTATGACCTAACATAGGGAATTATACCATTGAAAAGTATCAGATTAACCAACCAAAGTCCTATGAGTATAATGGATAGGTGACACATCTTGCCTTTAATGAGGTGGGTGGACCTATGCACTTGATCCAAAGCTCTAGAAGTATGAGAGAGAGAAAGAGTCTACTCATGCCACTACTCACAATGAGTCATATCAGTGACTGCAAGAGTAGGTGTGATTAATGATGTACGTTGCACAAACAATGATCTCTTCCCAAAAAGACAACTTCATATGCTAAGAATGAAGCATACAAGGGGGAATTTCCATGATTGCCCTACATTCATGCTCAACCAATATATTGCACTGAGTATAGGGAATAGTGTTCTATAAAGAAATGTCGTAAGAAAGAAAAAAACCCCAAAAAGCATTATTGTTGCATTCAACTCCCCCATTAGCATAGAGACAGTTGATCCTGTGATTTCATTGAGCTTCTAGAGACTTGAATTCTTGGAATTTACCAAACACCTCATCCTTGGATTTAATGGTGTAGATCCAAAGAATTTGAGAATTGTCATAAATACAAATGAGGAACTAATTAGCTAACCTAAGAGAAGTGGTGACCATCGGGCCACAAATCTCATTGTGAATTAATTCAAAAGGCTTGGAAGAACACCTTATTTGTCCTTCAAACTTGAATCTTTTATGATAATCGCCCATCACACAATGCTCATAGACACCACTAGGAGGGTTGATTTGTGGAAGAATACAATGCTAAGATGACTTGTGTCTCAAGGATCCATAATTGGTATGACCTAGATGATAATTCCCTAACATATTTTCATCATCGACCCTTTTAATGTGTTTATTTTGAGCCAGAGGTGCACAATTCTTTTCTAACTCATACATCCATTCAAATTCATTGCAATATCTAGAGGAAACCGCTTTGAATCTATCATTAATATCCTTGATAGCCCATTTGTCTACCCAAAATTCCACCTTTTTGTTGGCATATGTGATGTGATAGATATATAGAAGATTCAGTCCAACCTTAAGAACATGGAGAACATCCCCAAACTTAGCATTGTAAACCACAACAATGTTGTTGTTGGGCACAATATCAGACTCAAGGTTCTAAATCAAATACCAATAATGTTCTTATGAGAATCGACATTTTCATTACCAAAGCATGGATAAAATCTCGCCCTAGAATCTCACAAGATTTATAGAGATAGAATTTAGGTTGGGATTTCATACTCATATGCAGGAAATACTACCATGATTCATCCAATTATAATAATATCAATATAACTCACATACACACAGAATGATAATTCATCAATCCAATAATTATATTAAAAGGAAGTCCATCAATTACATAAGTCTCATGTTTCTCTTACAAACTACAAATTATACTCTCATTCTTAAGAACAACCAACAACAACCATTACAATTACAAAACTTCCCCTTTTATACAAAAATGATAGACAGTTAGAGCAACTATTAATCGTCTTTTAATCACTAGTTTAACCCAATCCTTATTAACTAATATTTAACACTACCATGTATAACATCTCGGGCACGTGCCAACAGGACCTCAATACTATGTTTGGGTCACCCTCGAGCCAACAATCTTCATTTATAAATAACATGTTGGACTAATGGTAATTCTTGCTTCAACTGATTTGTGAACTCTTGATACTATCTAACTTCTCAAAAGACTGTAATAGAACTTCAAAGTCCTAGACGAATTTGGCAACGTGCTTTGAAGTAGCAAATTTGTCTTGTGGCTTCACAATCGCTCCCAATTCTATAACCTTCATTGTTTTAGCCTACATGTCAATATAATTAGTGTAATGTTGCTTAGCCTGCTGCTGGAAAGTCATCACCTTGGATGACAATTGTTGTTTATCTATTCTTGTTGAGGTGAGATGTCGTGTAAGATTAGAAATTTATTACACTGCCTCGGTGTGCGCAGACATGGGCAATGTAGAAAAAGATTGCTTCTTGGTTTGAATATGATCCTCCCATGATTTAATTTGGTCTTCCTTCAAGCACATTTTTGGTACATCTTGTAAATGCATCCAAAGTGAAAATTTGGCATCTAGCATCCCAGAAACTCCATATGCGCCAAGAATGGCCTTCTAAAATAGTTCCTATGCTACATTGATATGTTGTTGTAATTCTAATTGTTCTGCCTTAGGGACTCTAGTCATTTTCTCCTTTAACGCCACTTTTTGGTCTTTCAAATCTTGAATAGCATTTTGCATTTTCTTCATTTTACCCTCCATTGTGATAGCTTTTCCATCTTGTGGTTCCTCGGTGCGAATAGACAAGTATGCTTTCTACTGCAGTAGTCAAAGAGGCATGCACAACTACCTCTTGAGCATGAAATTTCTAAACATTTGCATTTGCTTTGCTCAAATTCTTTTGACACTCTCCTAATTCTATCATTACAGCCCCACATAACCTTGAAGTTGTTGAGATGATACATGTGCCAAATCCACCTCCAAATATGGGAGATCGGTGTGTTGAAGACGAACTAGCAACATCCTGAGGTACAACTACCCAAGGGTCTATTCTGATAAAACATCTTCCCCTTGTGCACGAAACATTCCTCCAAAGTCTTAGACTTGAATCTCAAATAGTAGTTTTTTTGCCCGTACTTCATGACCTTGGTGTTTGAACTACTTGTTCTGGGATTGCTACATCTAATGCAGAGCATAGTTCAGTGAGTTGCTTATTAGATTCTAACTGCAATACTTGTTGCGGCTCTGTATTTATGCGGAGAGCACTAATATTATCTTACACAACTGTCAATTATTTCCCAGTAGAGTTGTGCTCACCTTGTGTGAATAACCTACTACCAACTTTAGCAGACTTCATAGAAGGACATGGTGTATTATGTGGTGATGGTGTTGAATTCTAATCTCTTGTATATGGAGACTCCTCAAACTACGCAAAATACTTTGTCATATGTGTTCTCTTCCCTTCCAAAGAATTCATCTTATTTGATACTATTTCTTCTCATTTTCTCTTTAATGTTGATAGTCAAGGTGATTCTCTAACAATAGTGCTAGCAATTGGTTCAATCCTTGAACTAAGGTGCAGTGGTGATGATCTTCTTACCCTTTCCTTTCCACTTCTTTATGTCCCCCTTGAAGCACCTTGTTGATTTGTTTGCTTGGGACCACATCCTTGTCCTTTCTTCTTATCCATCTATAGATATTGTCCTTGCACACAATATTCATCAATGTCTTATTTTTAAAGAGCATCACTTAACTCTTTAGATTACTGTGTAGACGACCCAAATGTTTTGAGGGCTATATCTAGGTCCTTAGGATATATTCCCAACATTCTAGTTGAAATTAACTACTTATTAAAGTACGAGTCTTTGACGTCTCTCATAATATGGTGATATTAATAGCAACTTTAAAGGGAAACCTTAGGCCTTTCACGGAGCTTGGCAACTCTAACTCAATCATTGTCTCTAACAAGTAAGATAAAGAGAAAGAGGAGTTAGAGAATGAGAGATCAAATTCCATCATCACATCTTGCTAGCCTTTGTTTGAGGTGGAAGCTAAAGTGGACATCAAACCCTATTAAGGTGATATTGACATTGTGAAGTTGAGTCAATGGTTGCAATAGTGAGAAATCTAATTTATAGTGTGCATAACATAGGAGAAGGGAGGAAGATATCGCTTGCCTCATTAAAGTTAATAGGTTCATACCCAAACTTGGTGGGAAAGCTACATGGAGGCACTTATGTTGGAGGGTGATCCGTTAGGAACTAAGCGAGAGGTTTTTAAAAATATCGTTAATTGCCAATTTTACCTTATTGGGTATGAATAAGACCAATATATTCAATGGCACTACTACCGAAAAAAGCAAGGGCCCACTATCCAACCTCACTTGATGTGCACTCCATCTTCGCCCCATGTTCTCAACCTTAAACAATTCAATAAATCCATAAGAAATGCATGTAAATATTTTATTCAATAAATCTATTTTTCCAACTCACATTTTGAAGAGGATTCTTTGGAGGGAAAAAAAAAAGCAAGGGATTGATGATAAATCTATTTTTCCAACTCACCTTTTGAATACACTTGATGTGCACTCCATCTTCGTCCCATGTTCTCAACCTTAAACAATTCAATAAATCCATAAGAAATGCAAGTAAATATTTTATAAAACTATTTTTCCAACTCACATTTTGATAAGGATGATGTGCACTCCATCTTCGTCCAATGTTCTCAACCTTAAACAATTCAATAAATCCATAAGAAATGCATGTAAATATTTTATAAAGCTATTTTCCAACTCACATTTTGAAGAGGATTCTTTGGAGGAAAAAAAAAAAGCAAGGGATTGATAATAAATCTATTTTTCCAACTCACATTTTGATAAGGACTCTTTGGAAAAAAAGCAAGGGATTGATAATAAATAGATGAAGGGTAAAATTCCATGCAATGGCCTTCTAATAACAATACCATTGTTTGAGGTTCATGATTTAATATTTAGTTTGATATGTTATATAGAGGATAGTAAAACCATAATATAATAATTTCATGTAGCATCAAATTATATCAAAGATCAAAAGATTATAATGCTTTATAAATGTGATCACATTTTATAGTTTTTCACTATGAATATTAACCCAATCATATTTGTCTTTTCCTAAGAATAAGCTATTGAATCCATATTTTTTAAATTGCATTATATCAACGTTTAGTAGAACATAATGTGCTCTCGATTTGTGGTCTCTTACAGAAATCTCATGTGAAATAGTACTATTAGACAATGGGATTGGTTTGATGTAAGGGAAATACTCAATAATATAACTTCTATGTGAATATCTCAAAAATTAAAGAAAACCTTGACATTGGATGGAAGGCGATTGTACAATTTGAGACCACCTCTAGGCAATATACTTCTCCACGAGTTTCATATAGGCTCCAAGGGCAAGCATTTATTTATATAACTAATTCAATTTAATTTCATTTTAAACTGAACTAAACCAATTGAATCTTATTTTAACTTTGATTCAGCAAGTTAGTGTCAAAAGAGGCTACACAAGCAATTCATTAAAAAGGAGGCCACACCAAGACAATGTAGTAGCAAAGGAGGCTACACTAGGGTGGCAAAAGAGGCTACATTGGGGCAATGTAGTATTGAAGGAGGCTACAACATACTGATAATGCAGCACCAAAGTCAACTAGCTATATGTGTCAAAGTATTGAGGAGGAGACTTATATAGATATAAGGTACCAATGTATCTAAAAGACCAATGAGTAGATCACAATCAATGTAAACTAGGAGGTTACAAAAGAAATCACAGTCAACTACACAACAATGGAGAGTCAGAGATTAGTGTTGTATTAACAAGACACCATCTAAGATGCAACTTTACAAAAGAATAACTTATGAAAAATTGAGAACCCAAAGAACCAACCAATATGTTAACAACAATGTGTGAAGGTAAGATTCGTGTATCAATTAGTGTGAATGAATAAATTTATGTATCAGTTAGTATGAATGAATAATTTCATGCAATGACCAGTACAATGTTATAAATAACCTTTTTAGTTTGATAAACATTTATGTAACATACCCCATTTAAAAAAAAAAAAATTGGAGGAAATAATCTCACCCCACCTTCAAACATGTCAATGAATAATGTGTAGATACACCATGCCAACCCTCATGGAGCTCCACCTTCATCAGAATTTTTGGACAAATGTTGGATCGACCACCAATTGATAAGACATTGGTAAGCCCCAAAAGACCTTATGAGATTTGGTCATGAGACCTTCATGGACTTTGCTAAAAAATATCTACCAATAATGTTAGTTTTCTATCAAGCCCAGGTATGGTTAACAATCCCAAGCAATTTACTACAATTATTAAATGAAAACATATTGATAATTAACAAATTACGCAACAAAAAAAACACACAATAAATCACATTCACATTTGACACAGATTTACCTTGGAGAACCCCAACTAGAGAAAAACTAGCAACAAATTGGTTTTTATTCAAATAAAAATCATAGGCTCCCTTCATGGGAAAATGGCCCACTAAGAAATTACAGTGGCAAAATACTAGCCTTCAAACCTCAAGATCAATCCTTCGATCTTGCTAGTTGCTAACCCTCGACTACCACTTGCTTTGTTCCTCTAACCTTTGTCCCTTGCACCTACACACTTTGCTGAAAGTCTATCTCCAACCACTCAATGAGATCTCACTCCCTTTGTGTGACTGTTGTGTGTCACCTCCTCTCACCTAGGTTGCCTTTATAACATTACAATATGTAAATACCTTGGGCTATACTATGGGTCCTCTATACCACTTGACACAAAGTAATTACAAAAGTGCATTCACTTTAATAGTTCACTTTACTAAAATGAATCTCACAAGTCTGAGAGTCAATAATGATTCCTTCCACCTGTTAGACACTGTCCACGTGGAAGATCTTGTCCAATGCTACAGAA
Organism: Pseudotsuga menziesii; assembly: GCA_001517045.1. Classification (NCBI taxonomy): domain Eukaryota; kingdom Viridiplantae; phylum Streptophyta; class Pinopsida; order Pinales; family Pinaceae; genus Pseudotsuga; species Pseudotsuga menziesii. The sequence goes on along the minus strand of LPNX010670068.1, from coordinate 73,077 downwards.
ATCAGCATTCCCTCTTAGCGAGGAAGGTACTTCTCTAAGAGACACCTGTAACGGTTCTCCCTCTGACCCTAGTACATTGTTGCTCACATCATCCTACACACTAGCGTTCCTCCAACCATGCTAGTTAGTTGCTCCTTGTTTACTGGAAGACAGAAAATTAATGAATCTACACACGTTCCACATCAATGCCAAGAAGTTTGAACACTTTGGAAAAGGTCTACTCTCCTTCAATGTTCTCCTAGGAACAATCTCTTGGTCCTGAGCATCCATCAATGCCATCTTATACATTGTCGCTCACATCCTACACACTGGTGTTCCTCCAACAATGTCGATGAGTTGCTCCTTGTTTACTGGAAGACACAAAATTAATTAATCTATAAACGTTGCACATCAAAGCCAAGAAGTTTGAAAACTTTGGCAAAGGTCTACTTTCCTTCAATGTGCTCCTAGGAGCCATCTCCTGTTCTTGAGCATCCATCAATGTCGTCTTGTACCAACTAGGTCTCCTAGTAAAACTAGAAAGGGCCAACTCCCTCTTCCCCTTCGAAGATTTACTCCCCATACTGGAACTTTGTGAACTTTGCTTACCCTTCAAAGTCTTATGATCCTTGACCTCAACTACAAGCTTGACTAGTGACCTGTAAACTGTGCCCTCTCTAACACCAAAAACTCGTCTTTAGTCTATGTCAGATCCCATCAATCAAATGAGATCTCGCCCATTTTAAAAAGAGATGGCGTACGCACTTTCCTCCAATGTCGAGACTAAGGCCAAGTTCATCTTGAGCTCCGATACATACAACACAATTGCCACCTCCAAAGATCCTCCCGACTCTAGTTGAAACCTAATTGTTCCAACTCACTTCACAAGTCACTTGGCATGAATGCCAAGCTCCACATGCAAATCTAGGTATGTCCCTGACAACCTGGTAAACAAATCACGTGTCCCTGTCATGGGACAAGAAGCCCCACTATCCACGAACTAGGCACTACTGAAAATTGTGCCAAAACTTAAGAGACTAATGAGAACTCTTTCCGGTAATTCTTAGCAAACTCATTGTCCTGAGCTTTTGAAATTGTTGCTACTTGCTAGGACTCTTCTCTTTCTTTCCTTCTATACATTGTGAAGCATAATAGCCACACTTGTGGCATGCAAAGCACTTTACTTTGCTCAAGTCCTTTTGTACCTCTTGTGAAGTTGTATTGTTCATATTTCTCTTTTTTCTAATTGGCAAGAGCAATGTTCTTCTCATCATCAAGTTGGCCTCCAGATAGAGACTCCTCTACAATCTCCTCTTTGATGAAGTCATCCCATAATCTCACTCGGTCAAGGAGTTTCTCTCATGCAACGATCCCTTTGACAAAGGGTGTCCATGGCTTAGTGAATTCATTCAAAGCAATCCTCCCCAAGTACTTCCAACTTATCACGAATGTGTGTTATCCTGGTGAGATGAGAAGCTACAGTATCAATGTTGGACATCTTGGTGCTTCTAAGCTCCTCCATTAGCACCATCTTCATGTTTTGACTATCACTCTAATATAAGCTTATTAGTGCATCCCACATCTCCTTGGTTGATTTCTTCTTAGTTATGTAAGGGATCAAATGATCATTCACCGCATCCAAGATGATCCTCATGGCCTTCACATCCTTATGGTTGTGAACTTCCAAGTCTTTAAGATATCACAGTGCAGTAAACTCCCACTAGTTGTTTTCCATAAGAACTTGTGTAACCTCTGCCTTCCAAAGGCTGTAGTTGGAGGCTCCCTCCAACTTGTCTTCGTACCTTATTCCTACAGTAGTGATCTTGTTAAACTGTTGCTTGCTATCCAAATCTATAGCTTACTGTTGCCCAAACTTTTTCTGTGTTGCCCAAGCTTGCTACAATCTACTATTGTTGCCCAGATTCCTTCCTAGGCCTTTTTAGTCGCTACCCGAAATTTATGGGCCTATTGGGCTATCTTGGGTTGCGAGTGACATGGTGGCTACCTACTGGTCTTCCAGCTACTCGACTATTTGGCAACCATGTTGGCCTACGACTACCTATGGCTACTTGCCTAGCTTGGCAGTTGCCCTCTCGATTGATAGCGGCTCCTCTGTCTAGTTGCTTCCCCCTTGGCTTTGACCTGGCTGCGCTTTGTCGTGCCTTTCTCCTTTGCAGGCAACTCTACAGCGTGACTCTCTAGTTAGGTCGACAGCTGAGTCTCTTCATTGACAACCTGTATACGACCTTCTTGTCTGTTGCCGCTACTCATGAGCTCATTTCATCGTCGCTTCCAAACTCTGTGTGCCCGAGCCTCTTTACATTGTTGTTTGCCCAACTTCCCACAGATCCGCGTTGTCAATCCACGATTGTTCTCTACCCACAACTTAGCTCCACATCCTTTGTCTCTCTAGCTCTGTTCCAATTCCACAAGGATCTACTCAACTCTAATCCGTTGTTGGTCGAACCTTCACCCCACAAGCTGTGCCACCAATTTATTTTCCTGGTTACCCGTGCTGCAAATCCTCCATAGTTTCTCTGCCTCTCGACTATCACAGCAATTGTTGCCTCTACCCAGCTTACCCTTCACCCGTGGACTTCTTTGATAGCTACATCCACGCCTCATTGCATCGTTGCTCTCTAGCTCCAATGTAGTTTTTGCTTGGACCATGGATCTACACAACCCCTACATGTTGATCTATCGCACTCACCCATGCCAGCTCTACCCAACCCGTCGTCACACAAGATCTCGTAGCAAATGTACAATGGCGATTGCACAATGCCCGTACAACTTTACCCCCTTTTTTTCTTTTCACCATAAATCCCACACCAAACATATCTCCCACTTAGAGTCTAATACCATGTTAGTTTTTCTATTGATCCCAAATTCGATTAACAATGCCAAACAATTTACTAGAATTATTCACTGAAAACACACTAAGATTTAACAAATTACGCAATGGAAAAACACAAGAAATCACACATTTGACACAAATTTACCTTGGAAAACCCCAATTGGGGAAAAACCAGCAACAAACCATTTTTATTCAGATAAAAATCTCAAGCTCCCTTTCTGAGAAAATGGCCCACTGAGGAATTACAATCATAGAGTGCTAGCCTTACCTTCAAACCTCAAGGTTATTCCTTCGATCTTGCTAGTTGCTAACCCTCGGCTACCACTTGCTCTGTTCCTCTTACCTTTACCCCCTGCACCTTAATTAAATGTCCATCTCCGACCACTCAATGAGATCTCACTCACTCTATGCGACTATTGTTTGTCGTTGTGTCACATTACAGTATGCAAATACCTTGTGCCAATACCATGGGTTATCAAATATCATGGGCCCTTTAGATCACTTTACATAAAGTAATTACAAAAGTATATTCACTTTATTAAAATGAATCTCCAAAGTCTGATTGTCAATAATGACGCCTTCCACTTGTTAGACATTGTCAACATGGAGGCACTTGTTTAAAGCTAAAAAAATCAACAAATAGAATTAACCCTTGGTATTATAACCATTTTTCATGTTTTATAATCTACAATAGCATTATTAGTGAAGCAATTTTTAATCTACAAGTACACAAAAGGACGGCCATATAAATGTTTGAACTTATTTAAAATAATAATAATAATCAATTTCTCAACTATCATATAAACAATTTCGAATTAACCAACTCTTAGTAAATTCCCACTAGCTCATTCTGTTAAGGTGTGGGTTTCGTTTGCAAGGGAACCAAAGTTCAATACCCTTAGGCATGACTTAGATGGGAGGAGACACCAAAAAATCCAGCCATATTAAGGATTGGTGTGGCCAAATCCGGGTGTGATCCTCAAGTAATTTTGACAACTTAGATGCCCATAGGTTGTAGTTTCTTAACCAATGATTGAAATGCACTAGCATCAAATGACAAACGTTTCTAACAAACAGACAAAAAAAGCATTAACCAACTCCTAATTTTCTTGGAAATTATCAGTGTTACACGAGGACTCGCCCCCCAAGGTCGAGGGTGCGCCCCCTTGGCTCCCTGCGCCCTGAGGGCTCAGGGGCTCCTGGCGAAACGTTTCCCAGCGTCCCCAAAATCAGGAAACTCTCGAAAACGCACAAGGAGGCACGTCCCCCTGTTCTGTAACGCACTCCAGCGAAAGGGGGCTCCCACACCCCCCCTCCATAAATTGGGGGGCTCCTAGACACCCCCCACGATTTTCCCAATTTAAGTTTAGAAAACAAAATTTTAATTTTAATTGTTGTTTAGTCTCTACTCCAGGCTTAGTCTTTCCTAATTTACTATTTCACTATTTTAGCATGCAATATCATTTATTCAAGTTTTCAATTACAATGATTGAAATTAGAAATATGAATATCAAGATTTAAATGACAAATTTGAAAATTATCACAATGAATTGTATAACGTGTTTGTATTATTAATTTGCTATACTCTGATTTGTGTTGCACAATGATAAAGTTATNTATTTACTTTTAGTAGTTTACATGGGATGAATCATTGAATTGTTATTGCTGGGATTTAATAATTTATAATATTAATTTTTATTAAGACCTGGACGTCCCCTCGCCCCTCTCGAATTTCGCTAAAATTTGGGGTGGTCTCCACACATCCCCAATGTGCGTTTCCCCGCTCCTGCACTCCTGCGCACTCCCGCATCCCAGAAACTTGGAGGAACAATGGAAATTATAGACTATTACCGTGACAATGACCACACTCCTTCGAACAATGACTTAATAACATAATGTACAAAATAAAATGTACTTTTAAATTATAAAAAAAAGCCATTTTTATATTTAAAAATATATTACAATTTTAAGTTTTTTCCTATTAAAATTTTATTTTAATATTTAGATATTATAAAAATAGAACAATACGTACAAAGCTAGTTAATTTTACATAATAATGCTTCATGAAAAAGCAATAAAAAGTGAGTTCTCTTTTAATTAAAATAAACATATAATATATTTTCAAAACAGTGAATATGAAATATTATTTAAATAAACAATAATTTTCATCAATTAAAAAAAATAAAATGGCAATGAAAACACAAGCAAATAAAGAAAAATAACGTTTGATCAAGACCAAAGAAATCCTTTTAATAATGATTTTCTTCAATACCAAAAATAGCATGGTGGGAAAGCAAGCAACATGTTTTTAGCTAAGTCACCTAACATGAGGACATAGGACACGGTGCACAAGGGACACACAAATACGAGTATCCAACATGAACACAACACACATATATCCATTTTTTTGTAGAAACTAAAACATTTACAAATATTAGTAGAATTTAAAATCAATACACATTACACATTCACAAATCACAATGCATATGTCAATGATTGACCTAACTGAAACCCCCATTAGTGGAAAAGGATAGGCCTCACTCCACTATTGGAACAAAGGGAAATGGCTGATGATTGGCCTCCCCCACCCCCACTATTGGATGCCCGTGAGAGGCATAAGAAAGCCAACCAAAATAGGACTTTTTCTATTTAATAAGATTACATGGGAAGGAGACCACGCCCTATCATTATCTTTTCTCATTACTAAACACCCTTTCTATTTTAGATTATGCTGCTTAGATTGAATGTCATGGGTAGGAATATAAAATAAAGAGTAACCTCCCCTATATGAAATGAAGCCCCTTGTGATGTTGTTTGTGGAATATGCCTCCATGAAATACCCCCCGACTTGATTTGAGAGGCTAAGAGCAAAACAATGTAATATATAAATGTACATGGAAGAATAATAATAATACATCACAAACTACAGACAAAGAAGGATGATAAATATGGGGAGCTATAATTCCATTGGTGTAGTAGGTTCTCATAGACTCATAAAATTTATCATTGAGTCATCAAAATCAAAATGTATTACATAGATGTCGAAATGCCACTAACAAATAGAAAAAGGGGTAGATCAAGATGGAAAACCTTACAATGCTCTTCACCTGCAAAAACAACCACTCTCAGAGCTCAAGCCTCACTGGAAAATGTGAATGAATGAGGGTTAAATTGTTTTTTTACAGTTTTTTTCTTGTTCACATAGGTTGGGACACGTCCTGACACGGTGTTGGACACGTATTTTGTATGTGGCCTAAACAAGACATGCCCAAAACACATATCCGACACCTTGTCAGGATGTGACTGTGTCCAACACATGGAAATGGGACACTTCAGGCCTAAAGGCCGTGTCCGGTATCATAGGTCTTAAGATATAGTAAAAAATGTTAAATCAAGTCATAGGCCTTGTAATAATGATTTTCTTCAATGCCAAAAAAGGCCTAGTGAGAAAGCAAGCAAACTATTTTAAGAAATTGAAAAAAAATGTTAAATCAAACCATAGGAAGGGATTTTATAATGATTTTTCCGGAAAGGCTCCTAACAATAAAAAATCTTTAGCATAAATTCAAAACACCAATAATGTATCAGTCAAATTTCAAGTAAGCTTAATCTACACACTTCACAACTATAAATTATCAAAGTATTTCGAATTATCAAAGCAATGAAACACTGAAGGATGTGTAAATCATAAGGTGGAAGCTAATAATAAAAAAAACGTATAGCATAAATTTAAAACACCAGTAATATATCAGAAGTATTATTATGAAACTGAAAAGCTTAATCTACAGACTTCACAACTATAAATTATCAAATGCATGAAACACTGGAAGGATGAGCATTTTTTCAAAGGTTGGTTTTAGGGTATACTTCTGAAAACGAGGGTTGCTTAACGGCTTGACAGATTATGGGTTTNATCAAATGCATGAAACACTGGAAGGATGAGCATTTTTTCAAAGGTTGGTTTTAGGGTATACTTCTGAAAACGAGGGTTGCTTAACGGCTTGACAGATTATGGGGTTCATGTCCTTTATAGTTAATTTTATGGCTTCTTCCTCAACAATCCATCCTTTGTCCTGAAGATGGACTATGCTAGTAGAGTCCAAAGCGTCAACAACTAGGATAATAAAGTTGTCACAGTCCTGAGCCCAGACAATTGATCTCCACAACCACCAATCGCAGAACCCTGAATCATAAGAAAAGAAATTAAATTGATTACCACATCCTACCAAAACAAATCATATACAGTTAATCTAGGCTAAACTAGAGAACCACTATGACCCTTAACAATTACCCTTTTTTGTGAAAGTAAAACTAATGATTTCCTAGACATACCATTGATTTTGCTATGAATTCGAAGGTGGTCTTAAATTCTTAAAGTTAGGAGCAGGTAATATGCCCCATCGTTTCCTTACAAGTTCCAAGTCCTCATCAAAATGCTTTTCATAATATATCGACATGATATCTGTGCAGCTCATCCCAGCTCTGACAGCCCATGGAAAATAGTACCTAAAAAATTGTTCCCGTTGTTTTGCCTTCATTCTTACTGAACCACCTACGGTGGAAAGGAGGCACATTGGCAAATACAACTGCTGAAATTCCACAACTTTAAGAGCTGATTCCCCTAACAGGTTTGTTGGGAGATTAAACAATACATGCCAAAAATCATGAATCTCCCTGGCTCGAGTTGCAACATATGCAAGCTCTTCTGTATCCATAAAACGAACAGGGGGGCGATCATCAGGAGAGAAGTTCCTAGAACCCATAAATTTGGCATAGGCTGCACCAAACGTATTTTCTGGTAGATCCCATGCATGACCAACAGCAGAAGATATCACTCGTGGCCGCTCCTGTAGAATTATCTGCAAGGAAATCCAACCAGAGTAAAGAAAATCTCCAAGATATTCAAAACCATAGCATCAATTGTTCAGCTAGAAATATCCAATCAATCAACTACATTGACAGATTCAGTATAAAGAATGGGAATGTGTCTTATCCATGTTTGCAGCTAAGTTGAAAACTAAATTTTGATGGTGCCTTAGAAAAGGAACAGACACCTAGATTGCCTCTTAGATTGAAAACAGATAGACCTGTAAAGTTGGTATCCTCTAGTTGGAATTATGCACTCTGGCCAAGTTAGCATCTAGTTTGCTTCACACACCTAGACTGGAACCGTTTTTCCATCATATCTTAACATTGATAAAGATCATGTTCAATATAAAAATTTCACGGGTTGTTCATTCCCACAATCTAAGGAGAACAAGTAACTGCATATCAATCGGCACGATCCAAAGTATACATTAAATTATCATGCAAATTTATGTAGCAATTAAATTATGTAGCACTTATGATTAAAAAAATATATGAAAAAACAATACCAGACATATCTGAGATAATATAGGCCAAACTTGAGATTCCTAAGCAGTAGTCAGGTAGTTCAGTTTTAGTGTATATGTGAGATTTTTTGTCATCCCACTTTTTTATTACAAACCAAATTAGACAGGATTCAATACGTATGTGTGTGCATGCATTTGTGCATCCCTGAGGAGTGAGAGAGAGAGCAATCATATCTAGAAAGTACAATAAATTACGGGATTTGCAGAAGTTCATCCATTGAAGATCGGTCACTCACGCCTGCAATTACAACAGTTAGCTTCCAGGCATAAATACACATAAACAAGTGCAATCCTGCTAGTTTTAACTAATCATGTATGATGTCATTGTATCGAAATGATACTATACTAGAATATAGAAAAACTAGCAAGATTCCCCTTTTCAAGTTAAGACCAAAATTGACTTATTGATAATGGAAACTTTAGAATTTAATAACACAGATGGAAACTTGAATTTCCCCTCAGGAGCCCAATGAACCATGGTCTAGTGGTAAGGTGGAGCACTTAATGTGATGATGACCAATGTTCAAACCACATTGGGCATGCTCCCCATGTTAATACATCCCTTGCAATGATGCAGGGCAATTGGACGATGCCAGGTGCAAGTCCTGGGGGTACTTTGACAGCCTAGATGCTCCTTGGGCATGGTTTCTAAGACAAAAGGCTGAGTTTGACAGTGAGCTAACCCTGCCTTAATTTGGGTAGTCTTTCCCTTATTACCTATCCAAAAGAGAAAATCCCCTTACAGGAAAATAAAAACATTTTGTCTCCATGGAAAATTCATCCTATATGATATGTCTTGCAGATGCAGCTTGAAACAGAGGATTAGTAAGAGTTTTTGTTGAAAGGCAGTGTTAAGTGGTCCTATTATGAATGGTTTCATCAAGCATTTGAGATTTGAGTGTTTCTAGCCGGAAATTTGATAGCTGCTATAAGGGCAACACCACTAGGGCAGGCACTGAGGAATTATTGAAGAGAATGAAGGTAAACTGGTTCTCTTGATAACCACTTTGGAATTGTTTTATCTCATTCATCGAATTACTACCATCAGGAGAATGGATTACCTGAATCAAGTAATCAAAATTTGATGAATGTCTATTTCTGTTCTTAGATTCCTGCACTGATTTATTTGAAAGTGGTTTCCAGGAGCATTGCAGTAGCCATTGACAATGTCGATTTTTCGAACCCAAATCGAGGCTCATCATCAAGACAATGAGTCAAGTTTGAGGAGAAGCTGATCTAGTTCAATTACTAGCATACCCCCAAAGAGGGGGAAATGAAACACCGAAGAGAACTTCGATATGTCTAAAAAATGAGAGAAAGTTGTGTGTGTAGATAATATAAGTTTATGTGATGAAAGCAAGTCTAGGAAAATAAGTGAAAATAAGTTACATCAAATTTCTAAATCGTCACATAAGTGAAAATAAGTTTCCTACAAAAGGCTTTTGTACATAAAGTTTTTAAATTTGAAAACATTTGGTGAATAAGTCAATATTTTCGCCTCAATCCTTTGATTGCCAATGGAATCTTACAAAGCAAAAAGTCCAAAAATCCAAGGGGCATATTTATATGAGTTTTCCAAGTTTTAGGTAGCTTTAGAGAACCTCGAAACCCCTGGACGTGCAAGAACTATACCTTTGAAACTAAGACCTAACCAAGTCTAGGAAAATAAGTGAAAATAAGCAATGTTACACGGGGACGCGTTTCGGCGTTTCTCGCGTCCTGAGGACTCCGAAACTCCATCTGAAACGTTTCGGGACGTCCCCCTTATGGAGAAACTTGGCGAAACTTGGGGGAACTTCCTAGCGTCCCGGTCTATACTCCGAAAAAAAAAAATTCTTAATTTAAAAAAAAATTAAATAAATTAAATAAATCATTAAAAAAAATTAAAACCATTTAATAAAACTTAAAATTTTATTATTTATAAAGTTATAAACTTATATATTAAAATTTTAAATTTAAAACATAAACAAAAATATTAAAAACTAAATAATAAAAACTAAATCTAATTTACAATGTCTAACCTAAAGTATATTATATAATTCTAAACTATCAATGGCCGTGAAACAAATACAGTATCATACTATCTAGTATCATTGATTCATTTTTTCAATCACTTAAAAGTCAAATCTGAAGATTATCAAATATGATGTGCACATTAATCATACATTCATATTGATATATAATATATTTATAAATTATTATTAATATAATGATAATCTTGATGAATACTGTAATGTGTTTGAACTTTGAATTTTGCATTTACATTGCATGATTGCAGATTCCGGAATGATGAATGTTTGTTATTGTTGGGATTTATATTTTTCATATTTTTAAATTTTTTATGACTATCGCGTCTCGTCGTCCCCGCTGAATTTCCCTAAAATTTGGGGATGGTCTCCACACGTCCCGAATGTGCGTCTCCCCGAACCCGCGTCCCACCGTCACGGAACCTTGGGGGAACATTGAAAATAAGTTACATCAAACCTAAGTTACCAGGATTCTGATACGGACACGGATATGGATGCGCCAACTTTCTGAAAACCCAGGATCCAGATACAGCGAGGATACGTCATGTACAAAAATATAATAATATTTTTTAAAATTTTAAAAAATTCAAAAACATATTTGGAGTTTAAAAAACAAATCCATTTATGAATCACGACATTAAAACTGAAATCATTAGACATTTTATAAACTTGAAGATTGAAATGATGCATCATGCCTCATACAAAAAGCCAAAAGATTAATATGATATATCATGATAGTAAATACAAAAATGAGTGTCTGATCAATGATCACACTAGTAATATGATGATGTAGAGTGAATCTAACTACAAATCCTAAAATGGGTCTACATCCTCATAATCTGCATATGGAAACTCTACTTGTACATCTACATCATGAATAGATGACGCAGGGCCTAGAATGGTGGAAGTTGCATCTAATGAAGGCTGAACTAGTGGTACAATATACTCAAGTAGGTTGAGGTGAGCGATGGAATTCAATGTCATGTTTAAGTCAGAGGTATCAGGCTCCACATCCCACATCCTACTCTGACCTTTCTTATACTCTAGATTTGAATGTGATAGAAGGCGGAGGTTGGAATGAACATATACAAGATCTTCAACCTTCGCTGCTCCTAGTCTGTTTCGCTTCACCGAACGGATGAAGCCATATGTGCTCCAATTCCTCTTAGCTAATGAGGAACTAGCAACTTGCGATAACAACCTGGTGGCCAAAGTTGAGATATGAATGCTTTCCCTGCCATGGAAGCCCTGCCAAGTAATAGGATCAATGTGCCCCCGATCATTCATGGTTGTTGGATCTGAAAATCCACAAGTGGACTGCACAAATGCTCCAAATTCTGCACGTATTTCCATTGCAGTTCCCACATCCCTATAAATTTTCCTCAGAGTTGTCTTGTATCCCTGTACTACTTCAAATCCCTGTTTGGGGCTGTCCTACCAGGTAAAGACAAATTTTTGGAATGATAATATTTCAGGTGCAGTGCATATGCCAAAAGGTGCAAAGGTGTGGTCATTTTGTTCCACCTTTCGGTAACTATGTCCTTGACTTTATGATAAAATGTTTCAAAGGGGTCATTATCATTTTCCTTGATAATTTCCCTTATCCTCTCCAGCATACTATCTATGTTCTCATAGACTTCCCCCAAGCAAGGCATATCTGTGTCAAAAACCCTGATCATGGTCAAGATTGGTTCAGTAAACCGCAGAAGGTATTGGACCTTGTCCCACCATGCATCATCAAGAATGATAGACTTGATCTTCTGTCCTCTATCAGAAGTGGAAGTCCTCCATGATTCCCAAAGAGGGTTGATGACCATCGCTTGCAATGCTTGTTTGACCTCCACAAGCCTCTTTATGACAAGGGTGTGCAAGGCAAAACAGGTTTCAGCAACCTACAAGTTTTAAAAATTTAAACGTTAAATCAAAAATCATATATGAATCAAATTAACAATTCACAATACAAAGAAATAATAATGATTTAAAAAAAGAGTACCTTCAGTAGCTCCAACTTTGCAAAACCCCGATATATGGCTTGGGACATTGAATGGTTGGTGATGAACATCTGGATTTCTTTTACTGCTACATATACCTCATTGATCCACTCAATCTCACCAATCTTGGCAAGCATAAGGTTCAATGAATGTACTGCACATGGAGTCCAGAAAATGTGATCATATTGACCCTCCACAATCAACCCTGCAACTCTACAAACCTGTGCATTGTCCGTAATGACTTGGACAACATACTGTGGCCCCACAGTTTTGATTGCATCAATAAGAATTGAGGAGATGAATGATGCATCTTTCTCTATTCCACTGCAATCAACAGCCTTCAAAAACATTGCCCCTTGGGGGCATATTGCAATAACATTAATTAAAGGGCAGTTTCTTTGGTATCTCCATCCATTAAAAACGATGGACACCCCTGTTTCTGCCCATGTATCTTGGATAGACTGTAATTGTCTATCCACAGATTGTCTTTATGATGTTAACAAAGTAGTGCGGACCTTTTCATAACCAGGGCTCTTGTACCCTTATGGCGCTTCATTGACTGCCTTAATCATTTGTTGCCAATAGGGGGAGCGCACCAAATTATATAATAGCCCATTTGCATATATGCAACGAGCTACATGCTCATCAACTACATCTCTACCTTGGTTATTAAATGTTACTTCAAGAGGCCCCAAAGAAGGCCTCTTGTTAGTTGTAGCCGCTGATCTAGATGGAAATGGAGGCCTTGTTGTAGAGCCTTGCACAAGGAGTTTTCCCTTAGCAACTTTCTTATCAGCGGCATCTTGCAAAGATGCATAGTACTTACTTTTTGCAAGACTCAAACCTTGTCGAGGTTTACCATTTGCATTGGGTGGGCCAGTGCATACCTGCACCCCCGTGTTTGTATGCCCGGTGAGATGGCCCTTCACCCTAGTGTATGAGCCATTTCGGGTGGAACCACATTCACTACATTTCCATTTGTAAGAGCCACCACCAGGATTTTTCCCAATAATTTCGACAAACTGCCATAGAGGAGATTTTGGGTCTTTACAGGCATTTGCCCCCCCTCAGTTTGTTGTGGTGGTTCCATGTCTATGGCTCTACATATATTTGGAATTTATAAATTATTATTAATGTGTACTCCCGATCCATAAATCAATGCAAGTAAACAATAAATATAGTTATAAATGCACAAACATGCAAGTGAACATTATTTACTAGTTCATTACTGTTAGTGTTACCTGTTTATTAGAAAATAAAATGATAAATCATAGTTCACTGTTACAGTGAACTATGATTTACGATTTTATCATTTTATCATTTTTTTTAAAACACTAACAGAGCAAGCTAACACCTCTGATTTTATCATTTTATTTTTTTTAAAACACTAACACCTCGTAACACTAACAGTCTGCAAGCTAAAGTTTATTATTTACTGTTTAAAAAGTTCACCTCGTAACAGTCGGCAGTCAGCAAAGGTATTCGGCAGTTGCACACTGCACAGTGACCGAAGTTGGAGGTTGACTGCACACTGCACACGATGCACAAAAATATATTTCAAAAGTTTCGAGCAGTGGATTCTGGAACAGACTGTAGCTATGTCAACGCTGATTCGTAAGTGGGGTAGGGCATTCTTTGTTAGAAAAACAGGACCGCAGAGCAATAACAATTATACAGTTAAATCAATAAACAAGATGCAAAAAACACATTAAACATTACAGAGAGACACAGATATAACGTGGTTCACCCAAACGATGGGCTACGTCCACAAACAAATTTGCCAGTCCTTTTATTTCAGTCCAAAAAGATGAAGGGATACGCCCTGCAGCAAAACCGCTGCACTTCCTCTTCACGCTCTCACAGTCTCTCTTCTAGCACAATACAATGCCCACATCCAA
>LPNX010670068.1:0-55191 GCA_001517045.1 Pseudotsuga menziesii | reverse complement strand
AAATTTATCGACCCTAAACTTTCCTTCTTCCGCCATTGCTCCCACTCGAACCAGGAACCCTTCTTTCCTGCGAGTTTACAAACCAAATAGACCTTTTGTCTCTGATACCAATTGTTAGAAAAATAGGACCGCAGAGCAATAACAATTATACAGTTAAATCAATAAACAAGATGCAAAAAACACATTAAACATTACAGAGAGACACAGATATAACGTGGTTCACCCAAACGATGGGCTACGTCCACAAACAAATTTGCTAGTCCTTTTATTTCAGTCCAGAAAGATGAAGGGATACGCCCTGCAGCAAAACCGCTACACTTCCTCTTCACGCTCTCACAGTCTCTCTTCCAGCACAATACAATGCCCACATCTAGTACAATACAGTACTCACATCCAGTACCATACAGTACTCAGTACAATTACAATGGAGCCTCCTCAAGCCTTATAAAGGCTTAATCACATGCAATACCATGGGACAATACCATGGGCTACAACAAACCATGTGCCCAAACCATGGGCTAGACCTAACCACCTTTGACTCAATCTCGAGTCAAGGTTAACACATGCAATACCAAGGGACAATACCATGGGCTACAACAAACCATGTGCTAGACCTAACCACCTTTGACTCAATCCCGAGTCAAGGTTAACACATGCAATACCATGGGACAATACCATGGGCTACAACAAACCATGTGCCCAAACCATGGGCTAGACCTAACCACCTTTGACTCGATCTCAAGTCAAGGTTAACCCTAACATTCTTCCCTGTCAGAAGATGCCAAAGAAAACGCACCAAAGAAACCCCAAAACGAAATATCTTCTTCGTTCGATGAGTTATCTTCTCCTCTCCGTCACTTTTTGTCTGCTGCGATGAGTTCGACGAGTTGTGAGTGGGGTAGGGGCAGTCTTATAGTCGGGGGAACGTTTATTAACCTGTCGGTTGTTGGATCCGACCCACCAAAATGCAATCGACGCTTCCCTTTTCGTGGATTCGTTTTTAAATACACGGGATCTGTTTCCAACAGGCAACATACAGTTCTGAATTCGACGGCGACAGCAAACAAATGGATCCGTCCCATATTTGGGCACATCTGGATCCAGATACAGTTCAGAACCGCGGATCTGCGAAACCTTCACCCATTCCAGGCGGATCCAGTAACACAGCATCAAACTTCTAAATTGCCACATAAGTGAAAATAAGTTTCCTCCAAAAGGCTTTTGTACATAAAGTCTTTAAATTTGAAAACATTCGGTGAATAAGTCAATGTTTTTGCCTCGATCATTTGAATGCCAATGGAATCTTACAAAGCAAAAAAGTCCAAAAATCCAAGGGGCATAGTTATATGAGTTTTCCAAGTTTTAGGTAGCTTTAGAGAACCTCGAAAGCCCTGGACGTGTAGGAACTATACCTTTGAAACTAAGACCTAAACTGGACGTGGAGAGACTCTACCTTTGAAATTGAAACTTGAACTATGCGAGACATCAAAATTTTTGCACATCATAATTTGCACAAGCGACGCCATTTTTCCTGTCGACCATTCGCATGGGTCCTCTCACAATCTCATGTACTGAAGATCATTGAATGGCCAAATAAGGTTGACATGTGAAGAAAATAGTTTGTTTCAAGTTTTTAATATCTCAAGTCAATCTTTGTTTTGAATATCGATAGTATATATAGTCAAGATGTCCATTAGTAGCTTGTTGCTTAATTTTATGACATAATGGATGCAGAAGTCAACCCCCTTCCACACACATATTGTAGCTCAGGGGGCACAAGTTCTGATAGACGTAACAATTCCATTGAATTTATTTTTACCTTTTCTCTTCACTACATGTAAAAGCGAAGGCATAATGCCCTTCGCTCCTTACGGATCCCAAAACCATCACGATGGAATGTGGAGGCCCTCTGAGTCGTAAGCTTTGATATATGAAACTGAAAATTACAATCCAACGAACACAAAGTCATTTTCTTATTGTTACATTTCTTTGCAAAATAACTAATATATATATGACTGCTCATTAGACTCCCGTAAACCTTTCTTCAACCTTCAAATTCGCACAAGTTTTTCTTTCTTTTTCAAGTTCTACAACTTCAGTTAGCTCCATTAGTATAGCTCATTTCCGGATAGAACTTTTTTCAAAACCATGGCGGCAGCCTGGCCTGTTGATTTTTTAAATCCCAACCAGCCTTCAAATCACCCATGTGTTTTCCAAGTGCAATGTCTTTTTGGCTCACGGAGTTTGGGTTTTCAGATGTACAAACCTAGTGTCTGGTGGACCTACACAGATGTGTTTCAGATGATATGCATGACCGCCAAGTGTCCCTTGGAAGCTGTGGAAGTAGACGGTTGGAACAATACAAATATGTATGAAAAAATATGAAAGTTGGCTAAGAGATGTTGTTGAGAACTCTTCGCCCATCGACTTTGGCGTTGGACAAAAATCATCATTATTGATGATTTATTGGAGAAATCCTCTGTAAGTATTGATGATTGGATACATAATTACCGTGTGGGGAAATAGAATGGTGCTTGTTGATTATCATGAAGACGATGCATTTGACGGTATTCAAATGAGGAGGTTGCAACTTGTTGAAACTGAAGCTTCTCTCTTGGAACACAGTATAATGACGATGAAGTCCCTGAATCTCATACGAATGTGCTTGAACAAACATCCCAACTCTTCTCTACTTTCCTGGATTCTAATGAAGAATTTAAGGCTTCTACAAGTGTCGAGGAGCGCAGCAGAAATTTTCTGGCAAGATGAATCACAGGTAAATAGTAATTCGTTATTCACAAGTAAATAGAAATTTGTTGTGTTAAAGTTTGTATGTTTAGTTCGTATTAGAATCGCCATATGTAAATATCTAGGTTATGGTACATGTAAACATTTTGTAGGCATCTTGGAATCAATACACAAAGGAATTGCTCGTCTCATGCCCGTCAAACCCGAATCCAAACAGGACGGAAAAGCCTAGGTATTTTCATACGAGGATCTGTAGAGCATGCATTAACTACACGCATCAATTTGTGAATCGATGAGACTTTATCTGTCAGTCCTCTTGGACTCCAAGAACGCTCTCCACAACGACGTTCTGCCTAATGGGACTATCGTGCGCAGAGGCACTCGAGTGAATTACCACCCATACGCCATGGGTCATAGGGACGCCATATGGAGTACCGACTGCCTCGAATTCAAACCAGAAAGATGGCTGAACAAGGATGGGCATTTTATCCCGCAGAGTCCCTTCAAATTCGCAGTTATCCAAGGCGGCGCGTAGGTCTGTCTGGGAAAAGAGATGGCATTTATTCAGATGAAATATGTTGCGGCAACTATGGTTTCTATGTTCAGATTGCAGCACCTGGTTGAATATTCGGCCATGGGAAATCCAAAGCCCATTCACAGCTTGACTGCACGCATGAAGGGTGGTTTTCCTGTTCTGTTTGAAAAGAAGAAGGTTGATTGGTAGCCTTAGTATCCCCATCATAACTTCGTTCGGTTCAGTCTTTTTCACTTATAAAATACATTTATAAAATAAAGGAGATCTAAATACCATCAATTATACTTTAAGCTTTGAACTCTAATTTATTATTATCCTTGAAAAAATTAAAATATAAATCCCGTCTTTTTCTTGAAACAAAATTTCAATTAGGTTCTGAAAAAATTAAAATATAAATCCCCTGTCTTCTTCTTGAAACAAAATTTCAATTAGGTAAGAACCCACAGATTTAATAAAATAATAAAAACAATCTATGTTTGCTCAAATGATTTTGATTTGGAATTATAAAACACAAGTTCTCTATGCAGAAGAAATCTTAATTTAGCATGGATTTATACTGGTATGGAAAAGTTGAAAAGACTATGTTCATAGTATAGTTTAAAAGCTGAACTTCTCTTCCCCTGAATTGCCCTCTCTGTGTGAGGTTAGGGCCACTGCTACAAGATTCCGATTGCATTGCATTGGTCAAATGCATAGTCTGTACGCCACAAACATGCCAGCATTAAAGAAAGACATGACATAAGAGTTATTTAACGCTGAGATGGATGATATTCATTAATTAATATAGGTGGCAGCAAGCACAGAGGAAAATTCAATGCTAGATATTAACATTCATTTTTACCAAGTTACTCTTAGAACTTAAGAACCAAATTGTGTGACAGTATTTTGAACATCCAAACATAATCCTAACAATACCTAAGACCACACATTCTAATGGTACAATTATGTGTATACCATGTATCATAACTTGGATAAAACACAAAGTCTAGTCATACAACCCTTCAACATTAATGTCATATAACATTCACAATCATATGAATCATGTAGCATTCACAACCCTTCAACCATGTAGCATTCACAATCCTATGAATCATGTAGCATTAATCCACATATTTTTGTAATATACACAAAATTATGTATTCATTCATTTTATTTTAAACTATTATAAAAGAAGAAGAAAAACATATATTATCAAATCCAATCAAACAAACTAAACCAAGTCATTCATAAAAGTTTTCAAACAAATCTTCAATATTAATACCCCGAGGAATATGGAATGAAAACACACCAAAATAAATAAATAAAAAGTGGGCATGTATTTTAAGAAAATAACATTTAATAATAATAACATAAAATGGAGAAAAAATAAAACCATAAAAAAGTGAGTTTATATCTTTTTAAAATGTTTACATAACAAAATGTAAAACATACACTGTGCAATGGCATTTGACCTGTATATTTTTTATTATAATATTCTCAATCTCTTTGATGCTTCATAGTTTGAATTTAACATCTTTCTTGAACAATATGGACAATGTTCAATTCCAACATGTATGAAAATTTAAATGAAACCTATAACTAAATAAAACCATTAACAATATTTTTTAAAGAAATATAGACAATATTCAATTTTAACACAGTTCCAGTATTTAAAAAAAAATTATAAATATGGCCGGACAAGTATCCAGGGACGTTTACATTTCCTTTTCGACGACCTTTCCAACGTTTAATCTTCCAGCTGTTGCTTTTCTTATATTTTGACAGCCAAAGGATTCAAACAAGCACAAAATAACTTCTAGCAAATCTTTGTTGTCGCTACAATTTGGAAATTACTGGGTAAGATTCGAGTTGCTTTCTAATCTAGGACTTTTATAATAAAAAACATGAAAGAAAAAATCCATAACGTTTGGCAGTCCCAGGGCTAGGTGTCTGTGATTCAATATCAGTTCGATATCGAAGTTTAGAATGTGTTGTGTGTTGGTTTAAGTTTTAACGTTAACCAGCTCAAAAAGTCATAAAAATTGTACCCATGGAGTCTATTTTCCTAATGGGTAGGCTATTCCATCATTTTGCAGAGCTTAGCACACCATGAATACGCTTTCTCTGAGGTGAATTGCAGTTATCTCATTAATTTTGTGTAGTTACATCAATTCACGCTGAATTTGTAGTGGCGTTATTTATGATTTTGCAGTGGGTAACATAGTAACTAATTACATCTATGTATTTTCAACAAATTTATAGGTTTGAAGTAGATCTGTTAAAGAAATTCACCATGAGTTTGCCTCTGGAGCAATCCTATTCAAGGGAAATTTCAGCAGATAGATATGAGTTTGGATGGGGAGCCTCACCAGATGCAGCCATAAAGTAAAGGACCCACCAAGCACAACTACGCCACAACCACCATCAGTCCTGTCCTAATAGCCATTGTTGTAGTTCTAGGCAGCGCTTTACTGGTGGTAAGTTACTACAAGATTTTTTCCAAGTATTGCAAAGCTTCTCGATGGAGACCTTTTTTCAGGAGGAAACGTAGGAGTTTGGACTTTGAAGAGAATATACAAGTCGATGCTTATTCACTGGAAGGATTCCAAGACCCAGAAGGCTGGTAGATAATTACTCAATCATATGGCCAAGATGAAGCTGTGATCAGATCTATTCCTCAGTGCAGATTCACTAAAGCAAAGAAGCTCATAGACAGCATGGAGTGTGCAGTTTGTCTGGTTGAGTAACTGCATTGATGTTTGGCTAAGGTCACATGCGAATTGTTCTTTATGTAGAGCCAATATTGTGTATTTAGAAAACCCGTTTGTCCCTGCCATGGCTTCCCGAATACGTCCTAGTCTGGAACATGGGATGGCTGGGGTTGTGCACGACAGTTTTAGATCAGAAGACTCAAGTGCCATTGGATCTAGAAATAGTGCAAAACGTATGAATAATCTGGATTTTCAAGAGTGTGGGGATACATGACTGCAATGCACAGGCCTAGATTTGGAAACTGAAGGCTTTAACAAGTATGCTGATAGGCTTAATGCCAGGAGTATAATATTGGAAGCAGGGGTAGATAAAACTATCGCAAGTGCTGAGGGAGACCCAATAATGGAAAACGGCCCATGATCTTAATGATTTCCCACTTGATCAAGATCATATTCTTTTGGATCTTCAGGGAATGAGCATTACAATTTTACACCTAGAGATTCTAGAACCCATCTTTTGGATTCTCTACCTGCTACAGATAGTACTGCATCACCATGGAGATATAGGAGGACTTTCAGATGGAGCAAGAGGTTCAGCCTTATTCGAGCGGTCCCGAGCATGCTCTGTTGTGAGCTAGTACTTGGTAGGTTATCATTTATGTGATGGCTTATTACAGGGTAAAATGCATGCTTATTTCTGTGAACTGCGACGGTTCATTACGAGGGAAAAACGCCTTCTTTATTACTGCGAACTGCAATAGTTCATTACGAGGAAAAACGCCCTTGTTATTACAGTGAACTGCGATGGTTTTATGGACTAGCATTTAGGCACTCTGATGTTTATTCTGTTCAAGGAAATCACGGATTGCCGGCATTTAAGGTAATCAGGCAGCAGTTGGGAGAACAGAATCATCAACCAAATTCCAATCCATGAAAAGTCCGTTGTTCGTGAAGAGATCGTTCTCAGTATTTACATCAGCAGGCTCAGGCCATGAATAACTACGATCGTCAACCCTAGTCGCCATGGATACATTATGGAGTCTATGGACACATGGAGGCTCGTCACAGATACGGAGTCTATGGACACGGGGAGACTCCTCACAGGCCGTTGACAAACGAAGAAACCTGCAGAGGAGCAGGCCCCTTAAATAACACCTTCGGTGTAAATATAGTAGCAGAGTTAACCAAATCACAAGGAGCACAAAGGTGTCGACATAAAACCTAAAACCCTAAAGGTCAATTCTAAAAGAAGCCTAAATTTTTTAATTTGTAAACCTAGGTTATTAATGAGTAAATAAATGATAATAATAATAATATGTAGTTGAAGCCAGTGAAGCACGACTCGCGCTGGACTCGCGAGTCGCGTCGAGTCATCCATCGTCCCGAGTGATCGCAAGAGACTCGGCAACATACTCGACCACCTTGCCTGAACTCGCCAGAATTGCACGAACTCGCCAGAACTCGTACGGAACTCGCACAGACTCGATCCGAACTCGCCACTAAACTCGCACGGACTCGGCCATAGTGATGCCCATCATTCAATTAATTCTGAGATCATCATAACTCGAGGGGTTGGATGCTTTCAAGCCGGAAATTATTTCATGAGAATGGGTTAGTACGAGAATGCTGCATGAACCGGCCGCCGTCTATCAAAATGATAATTAACGAATACCGTCCTAGACTTCAAACAAAATTGTTGTAAATTGGTCGAGGCCTATCGAACATATATGGGGCCAGTAAAACCTCTGCCCTAGATGCATTTGCCGATAAGAAAGAAGCTATGTGACAGGACGTCAAAATCGTATCATCATACAAACACAAATTATAAATTATATATAAAGAAATAAACATAGTTTTTCTTTGTTTTATTTATTATAGATAGTTATAGTAGTGTATATTAAATTTTTTTTAGCTTGAGGAATTATGTAAAATTTTAGAGGAACTAAAGCATCTCATAAATCTACAAACAAATAAAAATAAATCATTTATTTAATTTATCTAAAATTAATTATAATCATTAATTTAATAAAATAGTAATATTTGTTTCTTCATAGTTATATTTAAAAATTAAATGTATTAATATTATGCAATATTTCAATTAACAAAATTAATATATATAAAAATTGAAATATTTAAATAAAAATAATAAAATTGTCAAAATCTTTAATAATTATAAATTTTTAAATAAGAGTTTTATAATAATATCAATAATTTTTTTCCCCATTTGCCAAGTCTTCCTGAGTCTGTCCCGAGTTTTTCCCGAGTCTGTCCCGAGTTTTTCCCGAGTCGGCGAGTCATATGCCAGCCGAGTCTTTGCCGAGTCCGAGTCGTGCAACATTGGTTGAAACCTCAGTTATTAATGAGTAATAAAAAGAATAATAATGAATGAAGCTAAATTAATAAAAAATGATAATAATTTATGTAGTTAAATAATAATAATATATGAGCTAAAACTAGCTTCATAATAAATTAATTAGCTACATCTATTATTAAATTAAAAGCTAGCAAGTAATTAAATTCACCTTAATAATAAGTATAGTTAAATTAATAAATTAATCAACTATATTAGTTAATAATTTATATTAGCTATAATTAGCTAATAATTTAATTAACCTTATAAATAAATATAGTTGTGTTAATAAATTATTTAACTATATTTATTATTCGAAAGGACTCATATTATTAATTGCAAAACTAGAAGCTAATACTAACTAATTAATAGTAATAATAATAATAACTATAAACTAATTTCTAAAACCATTAGCTATATTTATTTTGGCTAAAGAAACCTAACCCTGGATTCTTAGAATAAGAATTGAAAATATATAGATTTTTTATGTTTCCATGTAAAAGTTAGTCTGCCCTAGAAGTATTAGAACAAAAGAAAGGAAAATAAAGAAAAGAAAAGAAAAGGAGAATTAGGACTAACCTATTATACCAATTACCTGCTTAAAAATCTTACCGTCCTTCATTTCAAAATCCTAACAGTTAGTTTGAGCTGGCAGAGTCTTTCTTGATTAAGGGAAGCAATGTATTGCTGATGTCAAGCCCTCCATCTCTGTTAAAATTGCTGGGATGCTTGGTTATTTCTGTTGCCAGGATCTCAGTAATTTCAAGGTAAATGTGATGTCTGGAGTTAAGAGAGTGCTCAGCTAAGGCTGAAGTGCATGTTCGCTCATTTCCAACATCAGATTCATGTTCTTCTATCCTTGTTCGGAACAATCGTCCTGTTTCCCCAATATAGCATTTACCACAAGGACAACAAACCTTATACACACCTTGGCACTGATGTTGATCAATTGGATCTTTCACTGACTTGATTTTCTGTCTAATGGTTTCAGCTGGCCTGAATGAAGTACAGATTTATTTTTTTCTGTACTTTGGCAATCTTATCTGTGACCCCTTGGATGCAAGGGAGGAAGGATTTCCTAGTGGTTGGCTGGTTACAAGGAGGGGTTTGCTGCTCAAGCTCTAACTGAAGCCCTATGGATGTATTTCTTCTTATAACCAATGCTCTGAAAAACTTGGATTAAGTGGTCTTTCTCTTGATTAACATGCTCATCATCAGAAATTCTGATAGCCCTTATTGGTAAAGTGCTGAGGATACCCATCTTTTGGAAGGGATGGTGATGAGAGTTGGCATGAAGGTAGCTCTCTGTATGGGTCTTCTTCCTGTAGATTTGGTGCCCTAGAGTTCCATCTTGTTTTTTGTATATCATTACATCTAGAAATGGAATGCTGCCCTTAACTTCAATCTCCATTGTGAACTTTATATCTTTGGAATGGTTGTTAAGGTGCTCCAGGAACTTTGTTAAGGTGCTCCAGGAACTTATTAAGCTCATTAATACCATGGGGCCATATAACATTGGTGTCGTCCACAAACCTCTTCCATCTTGTTGGTTTAAGATGATATAACTCGATAGCTCTGTTCTCAAAATTTTCAATGAAAAGATTGGCGACTATATGAGACAAGGGGTAACCATTGCGACACCACTAGTTTGTTCATAGAAGTCACCCCGGAAGCTAAAGAAGGTTGACCTAAGGCAAACTTCTGCCATTCTAACTGTCACATGATCTGTAACCTCTTTTATGACCTGAATTGCTTCATCCAAGGGAATCTTTGTGAATAGAGAAACAACATCGAAGCTGATAAGGTCCTCCTGATCCACCTTTTCATCTTTTATGATTTCTACAAAATCATTTGAGTCTTTAATGAAAGAGTCTGAGTTACCAACCAAAGGTTTTAAGAGTTTTGCTACATGTTTGGCCAACTCATAAGTAGGAGATCCAAATTGTATTAACAATTGGCATTAAGGGAATACCCTCCTTGTGGATCTTGAGAAGCCCATAAATTCTTGGGGTGATCTCTCTTCGTGGAACTAATTTCTTCTTTGTTTTCTCATATAGACTAGATTCCCTAATTACCTTTTTAACCTCTTTGATCACTTTCAGTATAGGGTTATTTCTGAGAATTTTATAACTACCACTCAAATTGAGGTGCTCAAGCATCTTCTTCTCGTAATCTTCACGATTCATATGTATCGTAGCCTCTTCTTTGTTTTCTCATATAGACTAGATTCCCTAATTACCTTTTTAACCTCTTTGATCACTTTCAGTATAGGGTTATTTCTGAGAATTTTATAACTACCACTCAAATTGAGGTGCTCAAGCATCTTCTTCTCGTAATCTTCACGATTCATATGTATCGTAGCCCCTCCTTTATCTGCTTTTAAGATAATGATGCTGTCATTGTTTCTTAGGTTTTTTAGAGCAAAGAGCTCATTTCTGCTGATATTCTTCTTCGGAGGTTTAGCACTTCTGAGAATCAATGCGCAGCCCTGCCTAATTGATTCCTTGTCATCATCAGGTAAAGATTTAATGTTGTCCTCAATGCAGCAGATTATGCTTTCCACAAGGATTGACTTTGGAGCTATGGCAAATCCCAGACCTTTCTGATGAACACCTAGCTCGTCCTTTTAAAACATGTGACTGGACAGGTTGACAATTTTCTTGTGGTTATCTCTTTTATCCCCAATACCCAGGTTACCAGGTTGTTTCATCTTGGAGTTGCTTTCCTCAGAGTTAACTCTTTCAATCTTCTTATCCACAATAATAACATTACTATCCCTCGAATTGATATTGGAGTCATTGCCTTCTGTGTTATCCCCTTCCTCTCCATCACTGAGAACATCTTTGATCAACACGAAACCAGTTTCATCATCACAACTATCCAACTGACCAGGCAGTTTCGTATTGGGATTGTTTTTTTGGGAGCTAACCCTTTCAACCTGCATGACAACTCAGTGTATTAATATTGGAATCGCTGTCAACGACTAGCTGGCCATTGCTCAACGCGAGACTGGATTCATTACGGCATCTATCCAACTGAATTCTCTTGGAATCATTAACTCCGTCATTGAGATTACCCAACAGCCTCTTAAATTTTGAAATTTGCTTTTCTTTGGTGATGCGGTCCATCCTCTCTGCTCTCAAAGACGCGCTGGAATCAACGATCATCCACAAGTCAAAACAAGTGGTGTTAGCTAGTTTTAGATGGAGTTTCAGTGTTCTCCTAGACAGGTAATCCAATTCCGATCTGGTTCTCTTAATTTCACCTCTAATTAGGCAAGCCCTAAATTATTAAACGCTCTCTCATTCTAGCAATTGCGCACAGGACATCATCAGCGAATCTTGGCAGCGTCTGGTTACCTCTACACTTTTTATGAAATGTTAGATCAGGCCTCTTCTTTTAAATTTTAATCTTTAAGTTCTCCAACCAGCCGGATCTCATCACAGATGACCTGCCCATACAGATGAGTCGTTTCTATTCTTAGATTCCTGCATTGATTTATTCGAGAAGTGGTTTCCAGGAGCTTTGCAGAAGCCATTGACAATGTCAACATTTCGAACCCAAATCAGGGTTCATCATCAAGACAATGAGTTGATGAATGTCATTAAGAAAACAGTGGGTGATAACAAGAAATGTTGGGACAGTAAAATCGAGTATGCATTATGCATAGATAGGGTCACAACCAATAGAGCCACGGGTAAGAGCCCTTTTGATTTAGTGTATGGGATGGATGTTAAACTGCCTATCAACTTTAAAATCCCTGTGTATCAATGTTTACAACAATTTACCACTAATCAAGAGGCAATGCAAGCAAGAATTAATCAACTGGTTGAATTGGATGAATCTAGGTGAATAGCTTTTGATCAAATGGTGAACAATCAAGGAAAAATTTGATCAAAAGGCTCATCAGAGATCATTTGCTGAAGGAGATGTTGCGCTACTGTGGTATAACTTATAAGAGAAAGGAGAAGCTTGGTATGCATAAAAAGTTTGATAATTTATGGCTTGGTCCTTGTAAGATTGAAAACACATTTAGAACAAATTCATTTTATCTTGCCAGCCTTGACAGAAATCAGTGATTACCGGTTAATTGGGCTCCAAACCTCAACGTGGAGCATGGCCAGCCTTGGTGATGACTTTAACATGGTGGAGTGGGAAGGTGATCATGGCGGGGGTGGTGACTTTAACATGGTGGAGGGGGACGGTAATCATGGCAAGGGCATAGGTACTATGATTACTGGTGCACAAAAGTAGGCTTGCTTTTAATGCAAGGCTGCCCTTCACGTGTTTGAACCCAATTGGAAGCAAAAGGGGCCTGACTATGGTGGATGTTTCGCTTGGACAATCTTGGGTAGGGTAAACACAAGGTTTAGGCTAGGTTAGATCGACTATATGGCTAGAAGATATCTCTTTTTCAAGGAAGCTTCACTCAATGGATGTTTGATGGATGTTACAAGCTCCAATAATTTCCCTATTCAGAAAATTCTCTCTATCAATAACATGGTTCACTCAACACCTTCAACTCTATTTAAGTTAAATGTGTCTCATTTGGAATTAGAAGACTTTTGTGCCCTTGTTCTACAAGTGTGGAACTCAGCTCCTAAACCAATTAATGCTTAGGGCTGGCTACTTTGGTGAGAGATTGTTTATGTCGCACAATGAAATTCATTAAAGGAAACAGTAGGATGATAGCTTGCGTTGAATGGAGTTGTCATTGATGTCAAAGGAGTTCAGTAAAGACAAAAGAATAACCAAGGACATGATGACAAGGAAAACTCGATGTAATGACAAAGGAATAACAAAAGAATGTTTGATTAAATTGACATTGTTGTCAACATAAGATCATAAGGAAACGTTGATGAAATAGTCCAAAGAGATTTGCGGAAGACAAAATAACACTTTGGCTAAGCGGAGTCGAAAGCATTATAACGCTAAGTTTCTATAAAGTGAAAATTTGGACGGCCCAAATCATAAGAGAGAGAAAGATCAATGGTCTAGAATAGTTTCCGCAATGCCAAGATGCAAGCTTGTTAAAGTTGCGGGAAGAATATTGAGGAAGTCATTTTCGAGAAAAGTCGAAAAGCAAACCCGCAATACACAATCCGAAATTGCGGTAGAAGTTTTGCAGGAGACGAATTGCAGAAGCAGTTTCGTGAAAAGTCAAAAAGAAGACCCGCAATGCGCAATCCACAAATTGTGGAAGAATTTTTGCGGGAGACGAATTGCAGAAGCAATTTCAAGAAAAGTCGAAAGCAGACCCGCAATCCGCAATTGCAGAAGAAGTTTTGCGGAAAGGGAATTGTAGAAGCAGTTTCGAGAAAAGTCGAAAAGCAGACCCGCAATCTGCAACTCGCAATTGCAGAATGAAGGAGTTCCTGCAGATTGCAAAAAGGGCGATTGCGAAGGTTATTTGCGAAAAGGAGCGTTGCGGACATCACTTTGCGGAAAGATTGTTGCAGAAGGTTAATTGCGGAAAGACAGTTTACGAAAAGAAAAATGCAGAAAAGTCATTGCAGAGAGGCGATTGCAGAAGGATTTATGTTGCAGAAAGGCAATTGCGAAAGGATTTCTGTTGCAGAAAGGTCGTTGTGGAAAGTCAATTGCAGAAGGTCGTTACTGATAAATCTAAACAGAGTTAGAAATAATTAAACAGAGAAATCAAGAAACACGTTTGATGAAGAGGCACGTTTTATGAAGTGATGTCTTTGATGAACAGGCACAACTCCAGATTGAAAGGGCGCAGCTGTGAAACTCCAGAATGAAGAGATGCGTTTGTAAAGAAAAATGAATGATGTTAAAGGTATTTATAAGCAACATTTCAAGTTTAGAAAAAGCGTCTCTGCAGTCCAGACAGATGTGGCATTAAGAAAAGAACATAAGTGTTTGCTACATGTTTGATATGAAGATCTGAAGCAGAGAACAGAGACCAGAGGAAGAAAAAGAAGAATAGGTGTATGTTGCATTTTTAATATGAAGAACTAATGTAGTACAGAAGACAAAGAATGTAAGAGAAGAGCAGCATTATCTATGTGGCCCAAATTGAAGACATAAGAAGATATGGAAGTCTGATAAAGACATATTAGGGAGGTAGGGTGGCGCTAGGGCAAGCTACAGGCCTGCAAGGGGGTCGTAGTCTCTTTCCAGTGGTAGTTGGTAAATAGGGTGTAGAAGCATCCTTTCAGTTGTAGCTGATAAACCAGGGGGTCGTAGCCTTCTTCCAGTGGTAGCAGGTAAATAGGGTGTCGTAGCATCCTTTCAGTAGTAGTTGAAAAACCAGGGGGTCGTAGCCTCATCACATAAGTAGCTGGTAAATAGGGTGTATAAGCATCCTTGTCTGTAGTAGCAGGCAAAAACTATTTGTAAAATATAATTTTGCAGTAATAGAAAGTGTTGGTGGTTTTTCCAATTGGACTTCCACGGTAAAAGTTGTGTTCTTTGTATCTTGTTGTTCCTGTGAGTTAATGAATACGTTAAAAGTGGTTTTAATTGTTAAAAGTTATCAATACTGATTCATCCCCCGCCTCTTAGTATTGTCCAATATTCCAACAATTAGTATCAGAGCGGGATCCTTCACTACAGTCTAAACCACTGGAAGGAAGACCTTATTAAAACCACTATGGATAAACAAGAAGGAATGGATTTCAATAGAGCTCCAGCACTTAATAAAGGAGAATATGCAGTATGGAGAAAAAGTATGAATGTATACTTACAGTCATTAGGATGTGGTGTATGGAATGTAGTGATCTCTGATTACATCCCACCAAAAAGAATAAGGACTACATCTCAGAAAGAGTCCAAGAAAAATAACTCAAGGGCAATGGAGGCTATACTTGATCAATTACCTCAACCTATCAAAGAAAAGATAGGACCATGTCTCTCTCAACTAAGGAACTCTGGGTCAAAGTAGAGAAACTTTACTCGATTGAAGAAATAGCAAAAGCAAGCCTTGCTATTATTGAAGATGAAAGTAAAGATGAGGAAGAAATTCTATTCATGGGAATAGAAACTCAAGATCCAGATGATGAATCACATGAGGAAGGAGAAGTGGACCTAGAGGCTGAACTCATAAGTGCCCTTGAAGAATTGAGAAAGAGCAGAATGAAGAACAAACTTTGAAAGAGAAAATGTCAAAATGCCAAGAAGAGCAGAAATCAAAAGAAGAGGAAGTCAAGACCCTCCAAGAAGAACTGCAAAATTCAAGACAACAAGCAATGGCTAGCATGAAAGAGGCCGAGAATTTAAAACAAGAAGTTGTAAAATTCAAAAGAGAAGTAGAGATGCTAAAAAATCAGCAGTCTATTAATGAAAAGTTCAAGGAGAAAATACAAGACTCTGAAAGACTTGAAGCAAAAGTTAGGAAGAAGCTTGATGAGAAATCTGTTCAATCAAAATTTAAGAACAGCTCAAGGGTCTTAGATGATATCTTAAGTAGCCAAAGACCATCAAGCGATAAATCTGGATTAGGATATGACAAAGGATATTCCTCTTTCACAAACCAAGATGAAAGAAGCTATGTCGCTGCACTCAAGAAGGAAGAAAGTAGGAAATTTGCTCCTCTCTTACAAAGAACAGATATGATGCCTAGAAGACCAATGACAAGTAGATATCAGCAAATCTTTTTTGGTCATTGCTACTCTTGTAATAACTTTGGACATAAACCCCTGAATTGCAAAGCTTATGAGAAGTTGCATGTCTATAAGAAGAATACACCCAAGCAGCAGAAGAATTACAGAAAGACTAAATCCAGTCATCATAATTTTTCCCAGACAAAAACCTTGAGAAGATATGAAAACAGAAATAGCCATTACAACCAGAAAGATCAAAGATTCTCTAAATATAAAAAGGCATTCTTTGGATATTGTCATTGTTGTCATAAGTTTGGTCACAAGGCTGCTGATTGCTAAACCACGGGAAAAGATCAAAGTTCGAGAAGAAAACAAGACACAAACACATCAAATGATAGAAGACCAGTAAGCAAGGTACCTCATGGAAAGATGTGGAGAAGAAAGTCAGATTACAAAGACTCGGAAGAAACACAAATCTCAAACATCATTGAAGTTTCCAAAGATGATGTGGAGCATAATGATGTTGTAGATAAGAATGACACCCATTGTGATGAAAAGCAAGATGAAGATGTACAAGAATACACCAATGGACATGAAGAATGGTGGATGCCTTTTCTAACATCGCTCATGACCTAGAACAGAACCCTGAAATTAGCATTAGAAGGGAGCATATACTTAGGGGGATTTAATATCATAAAATTGCAATTGGTACTTGAAAAATATCAATTGGTAAGAAGAAAAGAATGTTTGAGGTTGCCATCAAAACAAAAAGAAGAAGAGTCATAAGAAATACTTGGTAAAAGCTATTGTCCTCAAAGACAAGAGATGATCATGGTTAAATGATAAGACTTGTCTATGGTTGACATAAAGCAAAGTGTAAGACCTGTGAAGTAACATGAAAATATTAAAATGCGTGGTCCATGAGATCCATGAAGACCATGAAGTCTGTGATCCAATAGAAGATGAAAATTATCAAGTCATGACACATAAATTAAAAACTTTGTCCATCCTAAAAGCATTCATTTTATCACATTTGTTTGGGACGATCTTCCAGATTTCACACGGATTTGATAATCTTGTTTTCATGGTTGATGAGCACATGTAAAGATTAATACAAGAACATATCTGAAGGATGCCATTTAGACAATCTTAAGGACTGTCTGATAGGGCAATTATGAACAGTCATTTCTATGAGTTGAAATCATTCTTGATCTAATCTTTTAAAAGCAATTTTTAACTACAAAAATTATTGACATTGGAAGAAAACTCAAGGCTGATCTGAAAGATAAAGATGCAGTTTTCTGAAAAAGTGCCAAAATGAGTAAAAGTAGCAGTAAAGATTGCGAAGGAACAATTAAACACATATCACTTTGATAAAGTTCTTTCCAAAATTGTCTCTCAGAAGCATGTTTATGAACCTGTAGCAAAGCCTGTTGTTACCTCATACCAAAGGAATTATGGTACAAGCTATGTAAGAATAATATAGTCAATATCTAAAGGAACAAGGACATATGGATAATAAATTGCTTCCATGGCATTGAAGACTCCTTAAGAAGAGAAAGTTACATGATACAATTTCTATGGAAGAAAACTAATTATGAATGTAAAATCTGTTAGAAATTGTAGAAAATATTGACAAAGGGGAGGAACATTGAAAGGGGGGGTCTATGAACCATTCATCCATGTTCTCCTTCAAAGACTCGCTACAAGAAAGTAAATAAGGATGTTAACCAGATCATAACACAATGATTAGCACACCAGTTAACAAGAGGAAGAAAAGCAAAGAGCTGAATTTCTTAAAAGAGGAGATATATTGGCAAGGGCAGTTGTCAAAAAGAAGAAAGATAGGAAATTCTCTATCAAGATGGTTACAGCAAGGGCATAACAGGTTATCCCTTGTCATTGTTGTCAAAGGGGGAGAATGTTTAGATGTTGCCATCAATGCCAAAGGGAGAGAATGTTTAGATGTTGCCATCAATGCCAAAGGGGGAAAATGTTGAATGTAGTTGTCATTGATGTCAAAGGAGTTCAATAATGGAAAACGATTAACCAAGGACATGATGACAAGACAAACTCAATGTAATGACAAAGGAATAACAAAAGACTGTTGATTAAACTGACATTATTGTCAACATAAGATCATAAGGCAACATTGATGAAATAGTCCAAAGAGATTTGCAGAAGACAAAATAACACATTTGGCTAAGCGGAGTTAAAAGCATTATAATGCTAAGTTTCTATAAAGTGAAAATTTGGACGACCCAGATCATAAGAGAGAGAAAGATCAATGGTCTAGAATAGTTTCCGCAATGCCAAGATGCAAGCTTGTTAAAGATGCAGGAAGAATATTGCAGAAGTCATTTTTGAGAAAAGTTGAAAAGCAAACCCGCAACCCCCAAGCCGCAAATTGCAGAAGAAGTTTTGCGGGAGACGAATCGCAGAAGCAGTTTCGAGAAAAATTGAAAAAGCAGATCCGCAATCCGAAATCGCGGAAGAAGTTTTGAGGAAAGTCAAAAAACAGACCTGTAATCCACAATCCGCAAATTGCAGAAGCAGTTTCGAGAAAAGTCAAAAAGCAAACTCACAATGCGCAATCCGCAATTGCGAAAGAAGTTTTGTAGAAAGGGAATTGCAGAAGCAGTTTCAAAAAAAGACAAAAAGCAGACCCACAACCTGCAACCCGTAATTGCAAAAGGAAGGAGTTCCCGCAGATTGTGGAAAGGGCGATTGCGGAAAGGAGCGTTGCGGACGTCACTTTGCGGAAAGATAGTTGTGGAAGGTAATTTTTGAAAGACAGTTTGCAGAAAGAAAAATGCGGAAAGATCGTTACAAAAAGGCAATTGCGGAAGGATTTCTATTGCAGGTCGTTGCGAAAAGGCAATTGTGGAAGGTCGTGACTGATAAATCTAAACAGAGTTAAAAATAATTAAATAGAGAAGTAAGGAAACGCCTTTGATGAAGAGGCACGTTTTATGAAGTGATGTGTTTGATGAACAGGCACAACTCTAGATTGAAAGAGCGCAGCTGTGAAACTCCAGAACGAAGAGATGCATTTGTAAAGAAAAATGAATGATGTTAAAGGTATTTATAAGCAAGATTTCGAGTTTGGAAAAAGTGTCTCTGCAGTCCAAACAAATTCGGCATTAAGAAAAGAACATAAAGTGTTTGTTGTGTGTTTGATATGAAGATCTGAAGCAAAGAACAAAGATGAGAGGAAGTAATAGAGGAATAGGTGTATGTTGCGTTTTTAATATGAAGAACTGATGCAGTACAAAAGCTAGAGAATTTAAGAGAAAAGCAGCATTATCTCTGTGGCCCATATTGAAGACATAAGAAGATTTGGAAGTCTGATAAAAACATATTAGGGAGGTAGGGTGGCGCTAGGGAAGGCTACAAGCTTGCAAGGGGGTCGTAGCCTCCTTCCAGTGGTAGCCGGTAAATAGGGTGTAGAAGCATCTTTTCAATTGTAGCTGATAAGCCAGGGGGTCGTAGCCTTCTTCCAGTAGTAGCCGGTAAATAGGGTGTCGTAGCATCCTTTCAGTAGTAGTTGATAAACCAAGGGGTCGTAGCCTCATTCCAGTAGTAGCTAGTAAATAGGGTGTAGTAGCATCCTTGTCTGTAGCAGCAAGCAGAAACCATTTGTAAAATATAATTTTGCAATAATAGAAAGTGGTGGTGGTTTTCCCAATTGGGCTTCCACGATAAAAGTTGTGTTATTTGTATCTTGTTGTTCCTGTGAGTTAATGAATAAGTTAAAAATGGTTTTAATTGTTAAAAGTTATCAATACTGATTCACCCCCCCTCTCAGTATTGTCCAATATTCCAACAGCTTGCAAGTGGAGGAATGAGTTGAAAGATGCTTGATGTAGATTTGGGTCTGCATTTTTCTGGAGAATTTCATTGTGGTACTTCAAGAGAATGTTGCCTGGTTGGAGATGGTACTCAATAAGGGCGAGGAGTATATTGTTAGGGGTGCCACGGTCCATTCTCGATTGTCAATGGATTAAGAAGGGTGATGAGGGATCCATACTTTACTTTGATTAATTGAAAAAAAAGTGGTGGCTGAGAGATTCCTTGGTTTGTGTCAAGTGGATGGCTCTCTTGTTGAGGATCCAACCAAGGTCAAAGGTATGTTTGGACTACATTTTCAAAGTATTTTTCTCTCCATATCCTTTGCAGGATCATGTGGTAAATGCTAGGAATCCTTGTTGTAGGTCACCGCATGCAATGTTTCTAGTGGTGACTATAATCAATTGGACAACTTCTTGAAAAAGGAGCTTTTTGTAGCCCTTAGCTCCATGAAGAATGGTAAGTCCCCAGGGATTGATGATCTGCTTTGTGAGTTCTACAAGGCTATGTGCTACATGATTGGAAATGATTCTACTACCTAGCAGCTAAAGTCTTTTCCTCTTAACAAATATCTCAACCACACAGTCAAGGTCTTATCAAACTCATTCTTAAGAATGCAACTTGGGACATTATTGGGGGTTGGCATCCCATTACCTTGCTTAGTGTTGCTTAGAGGATTATGCCTAAGGCACTAGCTCTATGGGTTCGCTTAGATGCATGACAGGTAGTTCAACAAGAGCAAACAAGTTTTGTGCAGGGTTGCTTTATCTTGGACACTATGGTCTCCACCTAGAAGGCCTTAGAGTGGGCTCAAACAGTTGGCTCTCAATCACTCTTCTTAAAGATTCATTTTGACAAAGCTTATGATCAAGTGGATTGGACCTTTGCATAGAGATATTGACTTGTTGGGATTTGAACCACATTGTATGGCTAATGTGAACACTTTGTTCTCTCATGTATCTGCTTTGTTTTTGTTAACAACTCAGTGTCACAAAATTTTGCACCATTACTCTGCACCCCTTGGCACTGTATTTGTATGTCCTAACTACATATGCTCATGGTTACATGTTGGAGGTTGGGCATATCTAGAGGTAAATCCAAGGTATTCAGCTTCTAGATGGGTTTGAGATGGTCAATAACCATTTCACTAACGACTCCTTTCTTTTTGTAAAGGTTGAGCAAAGCTCAATTGATGGGGCTCGTGCTTACTTGGATCTCTTATGTGTAGCTGCAAGGGTTGTGGTTAGTGACCACAAGACAAATTTTTGGTTGGTCAACTTGGATTCTCCCTCTAATTGAATACAAAGAAACTAGACCTACATCCGACTTGTGATGATTATGCGGTATCCAACATCTACCCAATGATGATTGTGGTATCCGAGCATTCCTTTTGGAGTGGGACTCTTGCTTGTGGCTATGTGGGATTGGTATTTACAATGGCTTCAGTGTAAATTTCATGTGTAGCAACATAAGGATCTCCCATTTGCTGAGAAAACGATAGGGGTTGGGCAATCCTCCAAGCTTCACACATTTACTATGTATCTTGTTGGCTGCCTAGTAGGGCACAATTTCGAAGTTTTGAGTAGATTCTACAATGTTACCTGTGGTCAAAGTATGGTGGGGAGTGAGGTCTCCCATTGGTGCCTTGGGTTTTGTATACCATGCCTAAGGATGAGGGAGGACTTACGTTGAATGATGTTTCCACTCAAGGTAGTATTCTTACAACCAAGTGGTTGGGGCAGTGCTTAGAGCGGTCTGCACCTTCACAAGTTATGTTCCATCGTCGAATGACGACTTCATAGCATGTAGGCCAAGTGCATGGGACTTTTCATTTGTATAAAATTATTTCTTCTCCAAATTTATTTCAGGTCTCCAACTCGTTCATATTCAAGACCATCTGGGCAACATGGAAACTATTGCAACGTTGTTTAGGTGGAATATAGAGAGTGGTAGGGCATGTTGCGATCTAGCGAGGCACTCTATTTGGATTTGGCTAGTGTAGGAACTAGTCTTGCAAACTTGCCCTATTTCCATGCCCGCAAATTTAGTAAGAAAGGTAATTTCTCTTGGGGAGATTGGGATCCAACTGGTTGTTGTTGAAAGGAGTGGTGTACAGTGGCTTAGGAGTATCGTTTGCTTCCATTTAATGCAATGTCGATTATGGAGTTGGTAGGAAAAACATATTCAAAATGAATATTGCAATGTCAAACCTGTTGGATTGGGTGTGGATTTTTGGGCAATCATTGTAGTTGTTTGATTCTCGAAGGCTCTACTCAATTACAATTACACCTTTCTAACAACTCAATGACTTAATTAACCTTTACTCATCCAATATAACATTGGTGTGACTCTATTAAAGTCCTTATTACATGTGAGACCCCTAAGTTAAGTTGCATAGCCTAGATTTCTAAAGTGAAAGTAAATAAAATGGATGTGAACTTAGGGAAAGAAAAGGGGTCTTTGCAATTTAACCATCATAGCAACTAAATGTGATAGGTCTACCCTTAACTTTCAAGAGTTAGGGTTTAATATGTTTTTTCCACGTGTGTGCCTTCGAAGGAAGTGTTGTCATGGGTCATCCATACTTGCACCTCTTTTTACGGTCCCTTTTCTTTTTCTTTCTTTAATATTTCAGTTATTTGCATTTCTTAGCCCTTTCATTAGCTTAGTTCCTTTTGCTTTAGATTTGGCTTTGATAACCTAGGGCAAGGGAACCTCGCTTTTTGCAATGGAAGTTATATCCCATCCTTTTCCATTTACATTTATCAGCATCAACCTTAGAGTATTAAACTCTTTTAGCTTAATTAAGGCATTCATACAAGAGAATTGTTATGAAACCTTAGGTTGTTATTGATGATAAATCATTTACAAAATGGAAAAGAAGGGGATGGATGAATTGGCTAGCAAAATGAAAAATGGCTACGCCAGAATGTTATTAAATGAATGAATTCACTTAATTTAGTTCGCAAGGGTGAAAATTAACCTTTGGACTAACACACTGCGCTAAGGCAAAATATGCCAAGGTTAGACTATGACATGAGTAACTATTTTAAGTGTAATGAATTACTATACGAGCATAAATATAACATTCCATGCAAACACATCGTCATATAAGAAAACATTTCTAAGTGTCTATGAGGGTTTAGAGATATCACGACATATAGAAAATTTGACACTGTCTTTGGTTAGGCACATCCAAGGCATATGGACCATCTAACCATGCTAAAGGAACTCTGACCAATGATATATGAGGAAGCCATAGATCTCAACTCGGGCATCAATGTCTATGATAGGATCACAAACCACATCTAATCAACATATTACCCCTTGCTAAAAAAGGGGTAACAAGTTGACTACCCAATCAAAAATGAAGTGCATATATTCAACCTAAGAATTAACAAGGGAAAACTTGGGTTATACTCCCTTTTTGTTGTGCTTTGCTTCTTTGTTTCTCACTACTAAGCTGATAAGTAAATTTTGAAAAGTTCACACCCAAAAATCACTAATTAAATGTCTAATGACTAGGTTGCACATAACTGAAATAATATTTCATAAAAGAGAAGAAAATTTATGCTAATTTAATGTAAGATAGTAAAATCTCAAAGATAGTAACAAAATGGAGTCATGCTTAGCTAAAGCAAAAGTAAAACGTGAAAATTGTCTTGATTGTAAAGAAATTTAGCACTCTACCCCTTCAGTCTAGTAATTAGCTCATAGAAAAATATTGATATATAACTCAATACCCTAATATATATGCGTAAGTCCAATATCTTATCAAGTAGTTGCAACCTAGCAAACAAAATAATGCATACCTAGACACAATGTCATTTTTAGGGAAAATATAAACTCTTCAAGAAGGGGCCAAAGCAGACATCTGTTAGCTTATGTCAGAGGGGGAATCTAGTGTGACTGCTCTTGGGTCCTGTACGTAACACTCTTGATGCAAATTTATATTGTTTGATGATCAAATATGTGATATGTTTTAACTTTTAAAAAAATGCATAAACAAGACATGCATCTCAAAGATTGGCCAAAGCTAATTTAACTGAGCTAACAAATGTGAAGGCTGAAATCTCTAGTCTAAAGATGTGTAGCACTTTACCAGTCCCAATTGTTGGGAAAAAAGTACCAAGGCAAGTGTTGTTCACTCATGTGATGTCTAGAGTGGACAACATTAAATGAGGTCCCTAGTACTTTATTAAGTGTGAAGTACTTTACTTTTATAAAGTCGCTTTATAAAGGAAGTTTGACGTTTTAATATTAAATTGACTTTATGAGAAATTAAAAGTGGGTGAAATATTTAAATGTTCATTAATTATTTAAGTGAAGTAAATTAAATTCATTTAATAAGAAAAATTGAGCATTTAATGAGGGCCTTAGATCTCATCTAGTTAAGATTAAATCCTAGCCATTGGATTAGATGGAGTTGGTTACCTCAAACAAAACTAAGGAAAGGCATTCTTTCTTCATTCATTGTTACCCATGAGATTTGAAGAGCAAAAAAGAAAAGAAGAGAAGTCAAGAGGGCAAAAGAAAGAAAGAAGAAACCCTAACACAAATTTTGAGAAAGTTGAGTTACAGGCCAAGTATCAAGACTAAGGGCACAAATTCCTAGACAAACCGTACAGCATCCCTCGACAAACCGTAGAGGGCACGAGTTACAAGGCAGAATTTTCTTGTAGTTGGAATGCATCCTAAAGCAGGTCGTACAACATTTAATGAGCCCATATAGGCACAAAATTCAAGGCAAAATTTTGACAGGTCCATACAACATTTAATATTGACCATACAGCATTAAATTCATCCCAAACAAGCACAAATTTCAAGGCAAAAATTTCCTGTAGCAGTTGGCACGAATTTTGAGGGTCGTACAATCACACGTGTTGTTAAAGATAGTGCAGCTGCGAGACCCATTCTCAGAGACAATGGTACCCTAGTCAGTTGACTAGGGCAGAGTAAGACCCTAGAAGGTATACCCTAGGGCCCCTAGTAGTCTCCTAGGGTTCTTGGTTTGGGACCAAGCAGGTTGATGTCATGGCAAAGCCCCTAGCATGTGGCTAGGGCCCCTATGTGCCTCTAGGGTATTCTAGTCTGGGACCAGGGACACGATGTCCAAGTAGATCTTGCATGTAGAGGTAGAGACATTCCTGGTCTGGGACCAAGCAGGTGCTGTAGGTGGTTGATCAACTTTCAGTCTGGGACTGAAGCTCAGCTTAGTACTGAGGACCATTCTCTAGGAGAATGGAGAACCTAATCAGGGACCAGGTGGTTGATCAACATGATTCAGTCTAGGGCTGAAGCTTAGCCTAGGGCTGAGAGCCATTCTTTAAAGTATCTGAGTATAAGGCTGATTCAAATAATGGTTATGATTCTTTACTGCCGATATCTCTTGTACATTATTTATTATTTTGTTACTGTACATGACATTTGATGAATCTCGATGACCAACTTTAACGCAGTGACCAATGGAGGGTTAAAGTTGAAAGAGATGAAAATTATGTTTAATTCTTATTGCAGTTTAAAATTTTAAATTGATTGGAGTAGTACTATTCTGGATTTTGTTTTATATTTCTGTTCATGTATTAAAGTTTATTTCTTATGTTAAAAATTATCCTAACCCTAAAACTTTAACATGTGTGAGACCTCCAAACAAACCGTACAGCAGGAGGGCACGAGTTACAAGGCAGAATTTTCCTGTGGTTGGCACACATCCCAAAGCAGGCCATACAGCATTTAACGAGACTTTACAGGCACAAAATTTGAGGCAAAATTCTGACAGGCCCATACAGCATTTAATACTGATTGTACAGCATTAAATTCAGCCCAAATAGGCACAAATTTCAAGGCATAAGCTTTCAGTAGCAGTTGGCACAAATTTCAAGGTCCATACAGCAGTTATTGAGGCTGTACAGTCACACATGTGAGACCGTACAGCACTGAAATCAATGCAGTCCATACAGCAGGATGTCAGTGAGACTCTGGCACATTTTTTGAGATAAAAAAGGGAGATAAGTACTGCTGTTCTGAATTTGTAATTTGTCTCTGAAGAAATATAAATTCTCTCTCTGAACAAGTTTCCCCTTCAGGGTTTTATCTTGGACCAAGTTGGTCAAAAATCACTGTATCAAAAATTTATGTGTGGCTGTCCTAATTTTCTAAGGTGTTTAAAGTTTGAAAATTTTCCATTTGTTTCAAGAAAAAATATATTTTCATGCATGTAAAGTGAATTGCAGCTATGGGGTTTGGGCATTAAACTTTATATGAAAACTAAAACTTGAAACCAGGTTGGGAACGCTAAAGATTTTCACTGATGGTCTGAATGATTAGCTCCTAGAAAAATATCAATATATAAATCAATCCCTTAGTAGCTTTGAGGGTGTCAATTCTCTTCATCAAGCAACTTCAACCTATCAAACAAATGTAATGCATGAACAAGGCAGCCATCCCAAAACACAGAAACAACTTACTCTTCCCTCATGACTTCTTTTCATGCTATCAAGAAGATTCTGAAATGCCAGTTTGCCAGTTGTCTCACCAAGTGCAGCAATAAGATCTGCTCTCGCTGGGTTCATCAGGGCCCCTAGAGCCGATCCAACAGCCACAGCTGCCTGCTGCCATCCCTTTAAAGGAACCCGAGCATGTCCTTCAAAAATATGCATAATGCTCTTTTATTCCTCAAAAATGTATGTGAACCAAAAGCCCCTTAGCGGCTTAGCCCTTCTCCAGTATTTGACCTAGATAATACCACTCTCAAGGTACATCATTGCATAGTGGTTGTTTGCAAGCATCCAAGACCTGCTTTGGGACAATATTGGGTACTCTATCAGGCAAGAATTTACAAATGAATACTACTTTTAACAGTGTTTTTACCATCATATAACTAAAGCTCCTTATGGCAATAAACTCAAGTGCGTGACAAATAAAGTAAATGAAACTTGAAAGTAGCATAAACATGCCCACGCTGCACATAATGTATGTCCTGTTGCTATAGATAAATATCAGTAAACCTGCTCAGATCTCAGAAGTGCGTGCACAAATTTCACAAGAACCCTCTAAAGTAAAGAAAGCATGACAAACTATCACATAAAGCATGATGAAATAATTCACTAATCAATGCAACTTCAGAAACAATCAACAATCTAATGTGCACACTTGACTAGGAACTTAGAGTGTAAATCCATTACCTACTGGGTAAGAGGAATTTGCAGGTTAAACGACCTAAAAGAATCCTAACAAACTTCGACATGAAAACACTAAACCATGAGACTGTGAGAATATCAAGGACATATTGTCCACTGATAGGGAAGTTCTATAAACTAGAAGGGAAAAACGTAGGTTTATTTTTTTCTTTAAAAACTAGAACTCATTTTCTCTGGATGAATGTTAATCTAAACATGTTAAATATTGTCCTGGATTTGTGCACCCATTGACTAGCTTGTACTTCTGTTTAAATACAAATCTGCTAGCGGATAGGACCATTGTTAGTTTCCCATTGAAATTTGCAATCTACATACTAACAGGAATAGTAAAATGAATCTTATAGTGTACATCATATAGAAGAGAGCAGAAGCCCAAGGGGTCAGCCCAACCAGTTGTTGTCAATGTTGTTAGGCACTTGCTTGATTCCATGCCAACAGGTGCCCAAATAGAATCAATGTTATCAGAACCAGCCAGGAACCGACCGAACCAGCCAATCAAACTGGTTCCAAAGGGTTTCCGGGAAAAACCGGTGGTTCCAATTGGAAATGGCCAGCTCTGTACATAACCAGTTGTTTTTGTTTTCAACCAATACTGTACATGGTTGTACAAAGGTGCTGGGGCCCACAAAAACAACTTAAAAATCGAAAAATAAGACCTAAACCCGAAACCCAGTGAATTCATGCTATTTTGGTTATATGCAGGGATACCAGATCCGGCCCTCCCCTGCTCGTTTCCATACCGGAATCGCAGTGGAACCACAGATTTGGGGACTTATACCGGATTCCAAAAAATTAGCAAAGTAACAGCAGTTTGGTGAAAAAAAAAGGTGATCAAATTCATGTTTGAGGTCCCTGATAGTATGTAGCTGCAACCATAAATACCAGTACAATCTCGGTATTGCTCAAAACTGGGCATAGCAGCAAATTATTCAGGAGGTTTCTCTCTGATATTTTGGATCTAAGGCACCCAGAAATCATGGCAGTTCCAATATCCTTCATCCTGTGCCAACAGTAATTAAAGACTGGGATGGTTTGTATATGGCTGGGTTAATGTTGGGCTTGTTTTGGGCCTTTTTGCAGTATCATTGACCAACCTGGGCTGTTCTGAGCATTTCCAGTCGGGAGGATATCGCATAAATTCAGCTATTGAAAGCTAGACAGGACTGGTACACACTTCTAGGGGTTATCCTGTAGCTTCGATGCTCAGACTTCATTTTGGGGACTGATTTGTATGATTTAGTGGGGTCGTCAATTTCAACGGAGGATACATCCAGCCCTTTTTTTACCTCAAACGCCTCGGGACTCGTCTAAGGAAAGTTTTTAAGGCCGGCCCTCTATAAATTTGAGCCATTGAGTGATTCATGGGTCGGCCCTAGTTTTTGGGGGATGTATAAAGTATAAATAAAATAGAGAATTCGATTTTTAGGGCACTCAGATCATTTTCCTAAGGCAAGCAATCATGACCGGAAGTCATTACACAAATCATCAAACAGAAGTGGATTTTGAACAGCCGAAGATAATTTTGTTGAAGAAAGAAGGGTAACCTGGTAATAAAAAACGCTGCTGTTTGAGGTTGCAAAAATTAACTTAAGCATCGGCTGTTTCAAATAAGAATTTACAGAGGGCAGTCCGTGCACTGTTCCACCCTAAATGGTGAATGAAAAGTAGGCCTCCTGGGTCAGTAGAATGATCAAACAGCAAAAACCTTATGTATGCTTTTTCAGAGACTTTTTGGAAGTCGTTTTTGCAGGTCGTTTGGTTGGGCCTATGGAGAATCCGCTCCTCTTTTGGGGAAATTTGTCAATTGTGCAGTGTTCGGACTCCTTGGATTTTTCTTTATCTTCTTCTGAAACCTGAAACCCTAATCTATTGGAGCGCTGCCCTCACGGAAGGTTTCCTTGGATGAACTTTAGAGCACATAGGTGCGCCATTTTGGGAGATGAAATTCCTGAGCCGTGGCGCAGTTCATGCAGCCTGAGACTTCTTTGCGTCTGTGTGGATCCATATATATACGCTTTTTGGGTTGAGACTTTTTGCGTTTGTGTTTGACCCATATATATTTACACTTTTTGGGTTGTGTTTGACATATATAGACAGAGAGAAGAGATGCGCGCCTCTTTCGAGGCCGTTTTTTTTGTAAAGGGAAAAATTATTCCATTAAGGGAATCGGTTACAACCAGAATAGACAAGTAGCTCAACCGAACACTTATATACAAAGGTTTTTATCATCAAACTGAAAACACATGTCTATTAATGGTTTAGAGAGTACAAATTGTTATTAAAAAAACTATCACAGCTACCTTGAAGCAAACAGTCCACAAAGTTCAGTCTACTAATAAAAAGCAAACAAACAATAGTAGTAGTACCACATAGGAGCTACAGTTTTCTGTAAAAAAGTTCTCACCCAAATAACAAAAGTGTGTAGTTATTATAAACGTTTAGTAACACATGAAGAAAATGATTTAAACAAAAATCCTAATAGTGTCACCAAAAATCATAACACCCTCAAGGAATTCCATCAATGCAAGATGGCCTATAGCAAGCTTCAATGCTTCCTTAGAGAGCCCATCGCAATCTCATTATGCTCCTGATAGATATGTTGGCATCTAAAAGTGTCAAATGAATCACGAGGAAGCTTTTTTTTGGTGCATCATTTGTCGAGTTCTAGAACCCTCAAGCATGCAACTTCATGGATCCAATAAATGATAATCTTAGAATCACCAAAGACTTTTAGTTTTGGTAATCCCGTCCCATTAGCAATATAGAGTAGGCCCTAGAGAGCAAGTAACTCGGCTCTAGTGTTAGTGTTTTTGCAACAGCCAAATCTCAAGTGAAAGTAATGTGTCTGACTGATATACAAGACTGCACCAGCGCCCCCAATCCCCTAAGCAGCTGCCTCGTCAAAAAAACCAGTAGCAGCATGTATCTCAGGGGCACTGTCGATCCTTCTGCAAGTTTTAAAACGGACAACCTCGGGATAATCTGCTAAGAGATGGATAATATCCAGTATAACTTTCTGAGCCACAAGTTTAATACCATAGAAGATAATATCATTCATAGCC
Source organism: Pseudotsuga menziesii (assembly GCA_001517045.1). Taxonomy (NCBI): domain Eukaryota; kingdom Viridiplantae; phylum Streptophyta; class Pinopsida; order Pinales; family Pinaceae; genus Pseudotsuga; species Pseudotsuga menziesii. The sequence goes on along the minus strand of LPNX010670068.1, from coordinate 25,193 downwards.
TTCCAAATAAACCAGTAGCCAAAAAGAGGAAGATAAATAGATCTGTGTCCCAAATTCATCCACTGTAATATATTATCATGGAGTGAGCAGTGTTGATTCCAAGTTGTAGGACCAAACAAGAAGATCATCGTCATCAGTGAGGAGTAAGCCCACAAGCCAAAGTTGAGGTATAGCAGTGCCATTCTCTCTTCCCCTAAGATCCAGCTCCTCGACCGATAACCAGTAGGATCCAATAGTAGTCCAGTCACCAACATTCTTGGCTTGATTCAGGGTGGTGATACCATAGACTTGAAGATAGTTGATTAGAGACCCTAAAAGGCCAAAGGTCTTCTCCATCCCAATCATAGGATCAATGCCAACTTTAACGGATTTTCCATCGCCAACTTTCCAGCTAAGGGCCTGTTTTGAGGTCGTTTTATGATTGTATGATAAAGCAAATCCCTCTTTGGCATTATAAAAGGTGAAACTTATTTTTCTTTAGATATAGGTTTTTGTGTTTTTTTAGGCAAGTGTGGGAGGGTTGTTGGATTTTTTATCCAACGGCCCTCTTGTACTTGCCTCGAGGAACTTGAGAAGTCTGTCTAGTGTGTAATGTTCGCTGTTAGAGAATGGCTCATAGTCATGTGTACAATATGGAGGGTGATGTTGCATCATCTATACCGTATTCAAATCTCAATTTGGTTATGAGCAAAATTTAAGTTATGATGTTGGTTATGAGCAGATTTTGGTTATGACGTAGCATCATCTAGAATAAGCTATTGAAAGGCTTATTCTAGTTTGGTTATGAGCGAATTTTATGGAGCACCCCCTCTCTTGATTGATGTTGTTGGTTTACCTTGTGAGCATACTTAAGTGAGTGATTAATGAACAAAGTGTGGATAAAGTATTGGGTTGACCTTCTTTGTAAGGCAAGGCTTGTTATTATGTAAATATAGGTTTTTGCTTCATGTGCCCAGTTGACAACCTTGAGGTTTTTCAAACCCCCTTTAGAGCCTTGCTTGATAAACAAGCAACTCTTGAGATGAGCCTTTTGAGGCTAATGGGACATTTTTTTGGTTACTAGTTGAACTTGGTGGGTTGAAGACCCCACTTTGGAAAGGGATCTCGGTAGGTCTTGTGGACATTTATTAGAGCATATTCTCTTGGAGGGGCCTTTGAAGGATACATGGCATCATCCTAAAACTTATTCACTTAATTGTTGGAAGCATTCTCACTTTGTTATTGACCCCATGTATCGCATGATTGTAATATGTTAGGAGTTAGTTATAAAGTGGGGATTTTGTTGTATTATACTTCACCTTAGGTTAGATCTTAGGAGAATATTGATATTTTATTGTAAAGGGATGTCGGGCTATTGTCATCTATAAGAGAGCTTCTTCCTCATCTCATGCCATGGTTGGAATATATTAATATTTCTTAAAAGATTATAATAAGCATGTATATGCCAATAAGCATACATAGGATTAAATGATAATCTTATGTGTGCATTATTGGCATACACAGGCTTCTTGTGAATGCCAATAAGGCATGCACATAATTTGTAACAAGCATGCCAATAGGCATGTGTGTGCCTCATTGACATATATAACAAGCTGGTATATGCCAACAAGCATACACAAGATTAAATAGTAATATACTACTTTTAAAAATTAAAGAAGACTAACGATTCTAATTGAAATTTTGAATATGATTAGACTAGCAATTGCCCAGAAGATGCAATAAAACACCGAAAGGAAAAAACAAAGGGAATTAAAGTAGATGAAATGAAGAGGAAAAGAGAGTAGTATTTTTTGTAAATTATTATTGATATAGGTTGGTATCCAATTGTGTGATGATCTTCAACCCAATGTCATGCAAAGTGATGACTCTTTGTTTATGCTTGGGATTAAGAAAACCATGTTTGTTGTATCATGGATTCTCAAATATGTATGCGTAGTGTTTTAGGGGATGGTTTAAAGAAATTGGTACTTTGGTAGATGGGCCACCCAATTTTTCATAGCATTTAAAAGAATACCAATATTAAAAAATCAATCTCAGACATATACATCCAACATGATCTTATATTTCAATAATAACTTTCTATAAAATACCAATATATCAATAACATTGCAATACAACATGATTTGGTACAGAAAATTGAACTATACATTGAAAAATAGTTTGATTCAATAAAATTCAATCATATAGTGCATTGATTATATAAGATAGAGTATGGTTAAGGTGAGGGTAAATTACATTACATATTGAGATAATAATAATAAAAAGATAGAATAAGGTGCAAATAGGACTACAAGAAACATAATGTTAGAAACTTGAGAAAATGTTGACATTTTTTTGAAAAAAAATGTGAATATAATGAATGCTGATAGAATGAACATTGCGCTAGAGGACAATATATGATGAACACGCATTATCAAGAATATGATATAATGACAAACTATCAAACTCATCTCTAATTTTCTAACCATTTGCAAGCAAATATAACTAGCATATAGGTCCCCTTTAATGGTGCAACACAAGGAGATATTATCTTTGGCAATGCAAAGAAATCTTATTAATATCATATTCACATTTTTATGTACTTACAAAGTATTGTTTTAGCATTGCCACGAAAGCATTGATTTTATTTTTTTTTCCAGAAGAAAAATAGTTGTTCCTTGGTATTCATTAAGAATCAAAGGTAACTATAACTAAGAATCTCAAAACAGTGGCCTAAAACAAGTGCCAAACTATGAAATCCAAAATAAGAAGACATCAATCAAAACTAACTCCCGCTAGGCCTCCAAGATGTCTATAGGGTATACATAAAGGGCCTAGAAATAACGTGTCCAAGGAAGCACTCAGGGGAAGGTGCAAATATCAAACTCAATGAGGAGAAACAAAGTCAACCTCTAACATCCAAATGATGTAAAATACTCAGCCATCCATACTCAAGAGCAACACCAAAATGGTAGATGAGTAGGAGGAAGCTAGCTAGCTCTAAAATAGATGAAGCAAACCATTCCCAATAATTAATCCTTCATAGAATTCAATGAAGGTAAAAAGGCCAGCATCCATGGAGAGCGCTTCCTTGGATAAGCTATCTGCCCTCTTATTGTATTCTCTATAGACATGAAGAAAGTATAAAGTGAGAAAGTGCATCTTCAGCTCCCTGATGTTGTGACACCATCCATCCAAGTTGAGGGTAGAGAGAAGGGATGCCTAATTCTTTTGCAAAAAATAGTAGTGCCCATAGTGCCAGTGATTCAGATCTAGTATTTGTATTGTGCCCACATCCCATTTTAATACAAAAATAATGGTCTTGACTGATCAACAGATGAATGTCATCACCTCTAATCATATTTTTTGTAGCCCCATTGAAGAACCCTAATGGATGGTCTAAAACACGAGCCATGCCAATACACCTATGTTTGGATTTCCTTTTGTTTTTCACAGGGTATGTGCGCAAATGATCCATAATTTTGTGACAGAGAAGTCTCATATCAGGAGGCTTGTCCTAAAAAATGAAACTATTCTTGGAGCGCCACATATTCCATACAAAGAAGAAAGGTAAGTATAGATTTTCCTTTTCTCTTTTGAACCAGATTTCCATATTTTCTAGGAAGGAGGAATCATTCCATTGCATCACAATGTGAAAGTTCCTACTGAGACTGTTAATAATTTACTGTGTGAATGAGCAAACTGAAAATAGGTGATTTACAGATTCCTCACCATTTCTACACAAGTAGCATCTCCTGGGCCCAACCCAACCTCTCTTAATTATATTATCCCAAGTATTAATGCTGTTTTCCAAACAAAGCCAAGTAAAACAAATCAATTTTAAAGGCATGCCGCATGTCCAGATGTGGGAAAGAGTACTAACAGGAGATATTGGGAGTAAGGATGAAGTAATGTGCTCGTAATCCAACTTGGCTATGACAGCACCTGTAGCTTTATTATACATCCAAAGTAAAGAGTCCTTAGTATCCTTAAGTTCGATACATCCATGAGTTAATTTGTTTACATAATCAGTCCATTGGTCCTTCCAACCTCCACCTAAGTCCAAGTCCCCTGTTGTTAACCAGTAGGCCTGAGAGTTTGTACCAGCACCCAAGTTACGAGCCTGGTTGAGAGTCGAAATGCCAAATTCAAACAGATAATCCATGAGATCCTCCAAGAGAACAAAATAGGAGTTCATACCTACAATAGGGCCAATACCCAACCTGATTCTTTTGCCATCACCAACCTTCCAGGCCAGTTGCATGGTGATCCAGGAAAGAGATCTAATGAAGCCATTCTAGAAGTATGGAGTGCCTTGTATTGGAAAATCTTGTTGTCGAATCCAATCCTCCACTGACAAAGTTTTTAGATATTTGTGGCCAATGATATGGCTCCACATTCCCTTACCATTAAGATCCATCCAACAACTTTTCATTCTGAGGGACAGACTGAACCATTCCAGGTTCTTTATGTTCCACCCACTAAATTCATAGGGTTTAGAAAGAGTGTACTAGTCGACTAAGTGCATCTTGTGTTTTCCTCCCTCATTCCCCCATAGAAAATTAAAAATAGTACACCTGAAGAAATGTAATATGGATTTGGGAATCTGAGCTAAGGTAAACCAATATATTACTAACCCTGTAAGTACAGATCTGACAAGGATTAACCTGCCCCCAAGTGATAACAATCTATAAGACCATTTGCTAGTTCTTCTTTCAAAACATTTTATGATCCAACGCCAATCATTAGTGCAGTATCCCAAGGGTTTGAGACGATAACCAAGATACTTGAAACCAACAGAGATAGGTTCCATTTTGTAAGGCAACAAGGAGAAAATATGATCTCTTATTCCAGCATCAACTTCACTAAACATGAAATATGACTTCTCTATATTGATATTCATACATGTAGCAGAACAAAAGAGGTCAAATATTTCCTTATAGACTTGTCATTCTTCAAGAGTCCCCATCCCAAACAAGATGACATCATCCACAAAGAGGAGGTGAGTTATAAACAAGCTAGACGATACTTTGATCCCTTTGATATTTCCTCTTCTCTGTGCATCAGCGATGAGAAGGCTTAAACTTTCTATTACAAGAATAAAAAGGAGAGGGGAAATAGGGCATCCTTGTCGAATACCACAAGAGGCCGAAAAAAAACTCGATGGGGTATCATTGATAAGGACTGCAAAGTTCGAGGAGCATACACATCCCATGATCTAGTTGACCCCATCCACATCTATACCAATTTGTAAGAGGACAAGTCTAATAAAAGTCCAGTTAACACGATCGAAAGCTTTAACCAGATCCAGTTTGAGTAGCATCACCTTTTGTTTTTTCAACTTAATAGAATGCAGTATTTCTTGAGTAATTCCAACAAGTTCAATAATATGTCTATTATGGAGAAACCCATATTGTTGTGCATATATGGCATTGTTAAGAAAAGGCTTCAGTATTGTAGCTGCAATCTTGGAAATGAGTTTGTATACCAAATTGCATAGTGAAATAGGTCGCAAATATACAAAGGTAAGAGGCTTTTCACATTTCGGGATGAGTGTGATGAAAGTAGCATTTAAAGAGTTGATGACATTCCCCTCCAACCGATACTATTCAACATCCCTAGGTAGATCAATCCCCACCAAGTCGAAGAAGTAGAGAAAGAACTCTACCGACCAACCATTAGGACCTAGGCTCTTATCCTTTTTGAAGCCCTTTAAAACTTCTTCTATTTCTGAAAGAGTGATTTCTGAGATGTCACATCCCCTCCCCTCATCTTGTCAAAGGAGAGGACGTGAATACACCGTTGTTGTTATGTCTATCAAATTAGGGACCTAGCCCCATGAACATAATCATAAATGCACTGGAATAAAACATACATGTCCATATGCATAATACATGTAAATACAGTGGAAGCAAATACATTTCAACACATTCAATATGTTTGTAAAAATTCATTTTTGCAGAAATTAAATACATAAAATACAAGAGAGCATTTATCTTGTAAATGAGCTGACCCGCAACTAGCTATGTCGCTGCAACGTTCCACCCAACCATAGGCCAGTGTGCTCATCAATCTCTCAACACCACTGCCACCCCCGAGTTGGGCATGATTTCCACAAGGAAAAGGGGAACAACAGGCTCACACATAGCCAAAGACATATCAAAATTCAACCAACACAATCTACAGTTAGGTTTATCAGGCTAATAAGGCAGTGGAAATGTAGAATTGCTATGCTAGTGAGCTCAAACACAGAGCTATGGACACCTACACTAGATTTATCTAGCTTGGCATCCACAATACCTACACACCCAACACAAGGAAGTATTCCCTTCATTGCTACACAGTCCCTCAGGCCATACCTTCCCTTCCAGTGCTCTTCAAGGTGTGCATAGAAGATTTTCCAGCCCCTCTTGATCTATTTGTGAGGTTCATCTCTTCACTAGGTTTATCAAGCCAATTATGGGCCTCTTCCACTCCTAAGTCTTTCAAACTAAAACATGGTTGCACACAACAACAAACACAAGTGTTGGGTCTGAGAAAAATGTCCTGGGCAACCGAAGACGGAATTGTAGATGAGGAAATCAACCCTGGGTGAGCAATTCGTTTTCAGAAACGTTGTTGGCTACTATAGGAGAAAAATCGACCTCCTAAACCCCCAAATCGTGAATCTCTGCTGCACATTCACTCAACAATACAAAAACGGATTTTTGGGTATGGAAAAATGAGGAAAACAACAGAAATCATGAAGGAAAACGCCCTAGCTACTCCATTTGTGTGGGGAAAATGAAAGACGTGGATGAGGAATGGAATGGGCAGACATTTGTGGGTGTTAACTTGCCCAATAAGTCAGAATACAATTTCCAAAAACTAATGGCTTCCCCAATATGAATTTTGACTTCCATACTCTTCCCTTCCCAAGGTATTAACTGCCTCAACCAACTTTTGGAAGAAATAAATGATTGGGTGCATAAGACAAAATGGGTTGTTGACAGCTTTATGGGTTTTCCCATTGACATTTGGCTTCACCCTATTGGATCAAGGGTTTGAATAATTTCCCTCCCTATTCCATGGCCCCATCTCTTTGTTGCATTGTCATAGCTAGTTGTGGGTATTTTTATTAAATTGCATATTTACATGATGTCTCATTTTATAATGTGCCTGGCTAGCACAATGCCCATCGACATCTATTTTAATTTTCGAAACATAAAATGCTAAATCCATGGCGGGGCCTTGGACTTGAGCTCCTCACCATGATTTAATAACGATATTAGATGATATACAATTTTAATGCAAATGGGTTCAAAATCGAGATATTACATTCCCCTCCCCCTTACATTAGCACTGTCCTCAGTGCTCTTCAAAATTGAACAAAAATGGATGTGCCACTCTGATGGCATCCTCTAGCTCCCACGTAGCCTCATCGGGTCCGTAGTGCTTCCATTGCACCTTTACTTGCCCAACGGCTCGGTTCCAGCGCACTGTGACCTTCTTGTCTAGGATGCCCAATGGCTCGGTTTGGAACTCTCCCTCGAGTTCCACCCGGATCATATCCCAATTAATCACATGGTTAGGATCATGTACATGTTTTTAAGCAAGGAGACATGAAAAACATTATGAGCTCTAGTGCTAGCAGGAAATGCAAGTCTATATGCAACTGGACCTATTCTTTCAAGCACTTCAAATGGTCGACAATATCTAGGTGATAGCTTGTCACATCTCCAAATCTTCAAGGAACTCTTCCTTGGCCTCACTATAAGATAAACATGATCCCCAACACTGAACTCTCTATGTACTCTATGCTTATCTGCATTGCTCTTCTGTCTATCTTGGGCTACTTTCAAGTTCTGTCTGATCTTTGCAACCTCTTGTTCCATTTCCTTAAGCAATTATGGACCAAGCACAATTCTATTCATTGGATTATCCCAAGTCATTGGTGTCCTACATCTTCTTCCATATAAAGCCTCATATGGACTCATTCCAAAGTGATGATTGTTTCCCGTTATTATATGCAAACTCTACCAAGTGTAAATAATCCTTCCACTCTGATGGTTTGTCCATTACATACATGGGAAGCATGTCTTCAAGCACCTAATTTACTCTCTATGTTTGTCCATTGGTTTGAGGATGGTAGGCGGTGCTAAAGTTCAACTTTGTACCCAAATCTGCAAAACGTCCCTTCCAAAAATTGGAAGTAAACTTGGTAACCCTATCAAAAATTATTACCTTAGGAAATCCATGCAATCTGAAGATTTCCTTCATGAAAATATTTGCAATGGCATCAGCTTTATATGAGGACTTGATTGGTATAAAATGCGATGCCTTTGTTAACTTGTCCACCAAAACCATGATGGAATCATGTTGTCGCATAGTCATTGGCAATCCTGTAATAGAATCCATGGAAATGACTTCCCATTTCCATTTCGGGATTGGAAAAGGTTGCAATAAACATGTTGGGTGTTGACGCTCTACCTTCACCTGCTGACATTTCATGCACTTAGAAATATTCTCAGCAACGTCCTTTTTCATTCCCGACCAAAAATACTGCTTTCTCGTTGTAGCAATTGTTTTTTGATATCCTGGGTGACCAGAATATGGAGCTTGATGGATTTCATCCATAAAAATCCTCCTCAAATCTGCCACATTTGGAATATAAATTCTATTCTAATAAGTAACAAGTTCATCTCCTTCCAATCGATATCCTTCGTACTTCTTTTCAAGGTTTTGTTGTTGCAACTTGTCCTTTATATGCATGTACACTTCATCCTTGGCAATATAGTTGATAATCTACTTCCTCAAATATGGTTGGCAAGTACTGAGAGATGCCACATGCATTTCATGTACCTTCTTGCCAAGTGCATTAACCACCTTGTTTTCTTTTCCTTTTATGTGTTTGATTTCAAAATCAAATTCACACAAAAATTCCAACCATCTAGCTTGCTTAGCATTTAAAGTTGGTTGACCAAACAAGTATTTCAAACTACAATGGTCTGTCCTTAGTTCAAATTTCTTTCCCATTAAGTAATATCTCCACATCTTTAGAGCATGTACTATGGATGCGAGTTCTAAATCACAAGTAACATAGTTCTTCTCGTGCTCCTTCAACTTTCTTGACTCATAGCATACCACGTGGTTGTCTTGCATAAGAACTCCTCCAAGTCCTTGATTGCATGCATCGATACACACCACAAAGTCTTTTTTTGGGTCTGTAATTTTCAAAATTGGTGCACTCGTAAGAAGATTCTTCAACTATTGGAAGCTCTCCTCACATCTTGGTGTCCATTGAAACTTTATCCCCTTCTTTTGAAAAGAAGTGATTGAATGTACGACCTTGGAGAATCCTTCAATGAACCTTATGTAGTACACAACAAGTCCCATAAAGGATCTCACATATGTCACATTTCTTGGAGTTGGCCAATTCATAATGGCCTCAATCTTCTCAGGGTCCACAAATATTCCTTCGTCTGAGATAATGTGACCCAAATAATGAATTCCGTCTTTGTAAAAGTCACATTTGCTCAAATTTGCATACAACTTATGCTCCCTTAGTAATTGCAATGCTATTCTCAAATGTTCTTTATGCTCTTCTTCATTCTTAGAATAAATAAGAATGTCATCTAGGAAGACAAGAACAAACTTGTCCAGATACTTGCTAAAAACACTATTCATGAGACACATGAATGTAACTGGCGCATTTGTAAGACCAAACAGTACCACCACAAACTCATAGTTCCCATACCTTGTTCTAAAGGTTTTCTTATGAATATCTTCTCTTGATTCTTACCTGATGGTAACCAGACCTCAAGTCAATTTTTGAAAATACCTTTGCCCCTCTCATTTGATAAAAAAGGTCATCAATTCGAGGTAATGGGTATTTATTCTTCACAGTAACTTTGTTCAATTGGATGTAGTCAATACATAACCTGAGTGACCTTTTTCATAAATAGAATTGGTTCTCCCCACGGGGATACACTCAGCCTGATATATTTCTTTTCCAACAACTCTTGTAACTGCATTTTCATCTCTAGCAACTTTGGTGTGCTCATCCTGTAGGGTGTCTTGGACACTGGTGCGGCTCCAGCCCAAGTTCAATTGTAAAATCAATGTCTCTCTTTGGAGGAAGTCCCAAAATATCATAAGGAAAAACATCCCTAAATTCTTTCAATACAGGATAGTCCTCCAACCTAGGAGTTTCATTTTACGTTGCCTCCAAAACATGGGTTGCATATAATCGACAACCTTTCCTACATAGCTTCTTCAATTGCATTGTTCAAACCTGCCTAACAGAAATCACCTTTGGAATGCCTCTTACAACCCTTGGGTTTCCTTCTTCATCCATGCATTCAAATGTCTTGTTGTAGCAGACAAGATTAACCTTGTGTGCTTCTAACCAATCCATTCAAATGAGAACATCATAGGAACCAAGTGGAAGAATATTCAGGTTTCCATAAGTGAATAGCCCATCCATCTCTAATAGACATTCTTCTACAATTTTACTAAATTTTCTCTTGGTTCCAGTGGTTAGTTGAACTAACCATGATTTGCTACACTTTAATTTCTTAAAAGCACAAATCTCAACAATTTTAGGAGTGATATAACTGTGAGTAGATCATGGGTCAATCAAAATAGAAACAGATTGCTTAGCAATCTTACCTTCAACTTCAACCACAATTGATTGATGATCTGTTTGGTGGTCCTCTGGTGCTGCATAGATTCTAGGGATGGTCCTCACCACTTGACCCACAGTTTCAACTCCTTGGATGTTGTGAACTTGACTTACATTCCCATTCTGATGCGGATAGTTCCTAAGCATGTGGTCTCCTCCACATCCCCAACATTAAAGTGGTTCTCTTAGATCCTTTGGATCTCTTGGCTTGTCTCCCATCATTATGGCTGGCTTAGTCACAGCTTGTGATGGTTGCCTTTGCTGATTTCGAATGTGAGAGGGTTTGAAACCTTTCTTCCTTTGGTCAAACTTCTCATTCCTCTTTTCCTTCCATGTCTTATGGAAATCATGTTTGCTTTTGTTTTGATCATAGCAATACTTGGCCTTCCTTGTTGCCTCTTTTAGAGTTCGAGGTTCATCAAATTCAATTCTATCTTTATATGCCTGAGGTAGCCCACTTAGAAAACGCTGAATTTTCACTTTATCGTCTCGAATATACCTGACATACCTCAACAGTTCCAAGAATTTGTTTGCATATTCTTCCATGGTCAATTGTTCCAATTTCATCTCATGGAACTCTTTAATCTTATCATCATATTACCTATCAGAGAGGTACTTCTTGTTGAAATATTTCTTGAACTGCTTCCACACAAGCCTTCTTTCATTGATCTTCTTCACTTGCCTGAGGTTTTCCCACCATATAGATGCTCTTCCATTTAAGTTGAAGATGGCTACCCTTGCTTTCATATATCCAGAGTAGTCTTGGACTTGGAAATACTTTCTCATCCTAAGAATCCAAGCTTCAGCTTCTTGGCCAGATTTTACCTCACCATCAAATGTAGGAGGCTTTTCCTTCTTAAATTCCCCATGTGAATTGTTCTTGTAATGCCTCTTCCTCTTTCTCCTATGAGATGAAGAGATTGAACCCCCAATGGATTCTTTAGAGTCAGAGGACCCACTAGAAGATATTTCTGGAGTATGGGCTCTATCTCTAGGAACTCTTCTTGAGCTATTGGTCCTCTTGCAAGAATTTCTCCTTGAACTATTCCCACTCCCTTCTGGATTGGTTTTCCAATGCCCATAGTTTATCTGCCTTTGGATGTCTTCCAAACTTTGTAGCATGTATGCATTCAACTGATTTTGGTCTTCATGAGATTTAATCATCCTTTCATTATCTTCTCTGTAACTTTACAACTCCACCCTTAGGCTCCTCATGGTGGCTGCAATATCTAGGGGAGTCTCTTGATTTCTCCTCCCATTGGATTATGTTTCAGCATTCCCAACCTGTATGTTCTCTCCCATGGCATCTGCCTCGAGCTCATAGGGATCCTGTGCATCATCCATGATAATCATCTTCTTGGCCCAACCAAGACCAAAATTTTCCAAATTGCACTATGTGGAATGTTGACTTTGATGTGACTATGATTCTGCAAAATGTGTTCATAAACACAATTGTTAGTTGCATGACATTCTAAAAAATTTATAAATTTCTTACCTTCATTTGGAAAAATCCTATATTGACAACTTGTCAAAACATAGACCTTTCTCATAATCAATGATTGTCTCAGGGGGATGACAGGGGTCAAGAGAGCTTGCCCCCTTGTGTGCAAGGCTAGTCAAGGGAAACGTCCTCCTTTTTTTTTGTAAATCTTTCGATTTTGCGCAATCTGGTGCACGAGTTCAAGGCCATTTTCCAACTTTCTGGCACCTACAAACCCCACTGAAAAACCTATTGAAATTATCTGTTTCGGTGGATTTTTTCATTTTTCCTCCAATCGACGAACTCGTCGATTTTCTCTGACATGTCGATGCAACTCACCTTTTCCTTTTGAAGTGTCAGCAGAACTCGCTGAGTTTTTTTGACGTATCGGCACAAATCACCTTTTTGCACCAATTGACAAAACTCATCTTTTCCTTCCGACGTGTCGGCATAACTCAGTTTTTTCTTCCGACGTGTCAGCAAAACTCGTTGAGTTTATCCAACGTATCGGTAAAACTCGCCAAGTTTATTCGATGTATCGACAAAACTTGTCAAGTTTATTCGACGTATCGGCAAAACTCGGCTTTTTGTTCCGACATGGAAATTACCAACACTTGGAAAAAAAATTGAAATTTTTTTCTTTCTTCCTCGACAAAATTACCAATTTCTTCCAACATGTGTAAAAAAAAACTCCGCTTTTCCCTTGCGATGCATCGACAAAACTCCGCTTTTGCTTCCGACGCATTAGAAAAACTTGTCGTTTTCTTCCGAGGTATTGGCATAACTCACCAAGTTTTGCCGACATAGAAATTTTCAAACACTTAGAAAAAATTTCTTTCTTTCACGGCGATCTTGACAAATCTTGCCGATATGTATCGACAAAAATCGTCTTTTCTCCCAACATGCATTAACGAAACTCGTTTTTTTTTTTTTTTTTTTTTTTTTTTTTTTTTTCTCGCTCAACACGCATCAGAAAAAATCGACCAACTCAGTCGACAAAGAAATTTTTCACAAACACTTAGAAAATTTTTCTGTTTTGCGACGATCTCGGCAAATCTTGTCGAGAGGTATCGACAAAAATCATTGATTTCTTCCGACATGCATCGGAAAAACTCCCCAAGTTTTGCCGACATGTCTATACTTAGAAAAAAATTTAAAAAATTATTTGCCTTTATCTGTTGGCTAGTGCTCAACAGAGGATGATCTTACCTCTGTAGTTGTTCATCTTGGCCCATTTAGGCCCAATGCCGCAACTAGTGCTTTGATACCACACTGTCACATCCCCTCCCCTCATCTCGTCGATCGATAGGACACAACTACACTGCTGTTGTTCTGTCTATCAAACCGGGGATCTAGCTCCATGAACATAATCATAAATGCATTGAAATAAAACATACATGTCCAAATTCATAATACATGTAAATACAACGGAAGCAAATACATTTCAACACATTCAATGTGTTCATAAAAAATCATTAAACAAATACATTGCAGAACTTAAATATAGAAAATAAAAGAGAGCACTTATCTTGTAAATGAGTTGTCATGCAACTAACTATGTCGCTGCAACATTCCACCCAACCATAGGCCATTGTGCTCATCAATCTCTCAAGACCACTACCACCCCCGAGCTAGGCATGGTTTCCACAAGGAAAAGGGGAACAACAGGCTCACACATAGCCAAATACATATCAAAATTCAGCCAATCCAATCTACAGTTGGGTTTATAAGGCCTCTAAGGCAATGGAAAGGTAGAATTGCTAAGCTAGTGAGCTCAACCATAGAGCTATGGACACCCGCACCAGATCTATCTAGCTTGGAATCCACAATACCTACACACCCAACACAAGGAAGTATTCCCTTCACTGCTACATAGTCCCTCAAGACATGCCTTCCCTTCCAGTGCTCTTCAGGGTGTGCATAGAAGATTTTCCAGCCCCTCTTGATTTGTCTATGAGGTTCCTCTCTTCACTAGGTTTATCAAGCCAATTCTGGGCCTCTATTGATCCCAGTTTTGTCATCATTTTCGGCTGTTAATTTACATGTTTAACATATGTTTTGTTATCTTTTTGCATGTTTTCTGTCATGCAGCTCACTATTCAGCCCCAAGTACGACTATATTTTGGGTTTATGAAAGTTCTGGTTCATTCTTGTTATTTCACAATTTTATTAGTTAATTCGATGATATTTGATATATGTTTGATGCTTAATTCATTATTGCAGACCATAGTCTTCAACAAGCCAACGAACAGACAACGCATCCACCCTATTTATGTGTAGAGCATATCCAACTCACTGTCCAGCTCATTGTTCATCCCGCTGAGCCAACCGCGCGCTGTTAATGATGGATTCCCAAACGTTAAAGCATGGAATGGTTTGCAAACTACCCCTATTGTCCACATGTTCGGGTGGTAGCATGATCCTCATTCTAGAAGACTCACCATTGTGCTCCTCTGTTTGACACCACGCCACCAACCATGCCAAAGAGGACCCATACGACACCTCACGCACGAAGGAGAGTTGATGCACGATGAAGGAGGAAGAAGCGTTATGCGTTGGCTTATGATCAAAATTAATTGTAATGATGGTTGACTAAATTTAGAGAGCGGTCAACCACTAAAGGGTCGACCTGCTCACCTCTGTAAACAATATATATATCAGCCTCCACGCGAGTGCTTAGTTAGCCAGTATATACATGTAATCAGTCGTTGTTAAAGAAATCTGTAATACTGTTTCTCAATTTAATAGAAGTTATATTCATGCTGTATATCATCGTGTTTGAGTAAGCATTTAGCAAGTTGCCACCCTGATTGCTGAGAGGACCCCTCATCAACCAATGGTTTTTGTCTTGTGTGTATTTTCTTTATCTCCTTCCTGTAACTAGTATAGTTTCATTTCCAGCTTAATTACTGTAATCCATTATGTCATTGTTTCTGGTAGCATAGATCACATTATGATGTTGTGTTGTTAATGTAGCTTTATTTCCAGAATTGATTAACCGGTTGCGCGCATAGCTTACTTTCCAGCTTTCCTTTCAGTCTTGTGTTTGGTTTCATTGTTACAATTAAATAGAATTTAGTTAGTTTAATTATGTAGGTTTAGTTTTGTTGTAGTTAGGTTTGATTCTGTCTAAGTTTTAGATTTAGTTCAATCACATTTCAGTTTGTTTTATTTCGATGATAGGAAGCGATTTCTTTTTATAACTATAGACTAGTTTAAGTTATCTTTTTACAATAGATTCAGTTTTATTTACTTCTGTAAATTCATTTGGTATATTTCAATTTGTTGAAAAATGCAATAGATAATGATGTCTTTATAATTATGAATTAGTTTAAGTTACTTTACTGTTGCATTTGATCATTAAGTAGGATTGCTTATCATTCCTTATGCATTTTGTTATCATGTGCATGAATCGGCTGATCTCGAAATCATTTAAATTAACTATTTCTTAAAATTCTAGTGTTTTCTATATACAGATTGTCATTCAGACAGCCTGTTTATCCTGTCATTCAGACCTACCTTCTAGTCTATTATCCAGACCTTCATTCAGCCTTTAGTGTTTTTAATCTGTTTTAAGCCTGTTTCTTTAGCTTTTTTATTATATTTTGACTGTGGTAGTTAGATAATAGTTATATTTATTATTAAAGCATTAAATTAGATTGTTTAAAGTATTTATTAAAGTTTTATTCTTATTTTTCTCTCCTTTCACCCTATGTTTTGAGTTATGTCTTGTGTTTTGGTTTATTGGGATTTCTGATTTCTTTCTTTAGTATTGTTGTGATGCTTTATAATTATATCTTTGGTTTGGATTGATTTATCCTTTTGTATATAGAGTTTAGGGTTAGATATGTCAATGTTAGGAAAGTACACTAGCACTTTGTAGATTGGTTATAGTAGTAGGACCTTTTCTTTCACTGTGTGATTACTGAAGAGACTTAGAGAGTAAGACTTAAAAGAGTCATCTTTATTAAGTTTTCTACTTGCTTCACAATTAAATCTTCTTTATTAAGTTTTCTACTTGCTTCACAATTTAATCTTCTTTATTAAGTTTTCTACTTGCTTCTTTTATTAAGGTCTGTTACTTGTCTATAAGCTATATTTTCTTTACATTCGAATTGGTTGTTTATGAAGGTAATCTTTAAAAAGAATCTTGTCTCTTATTAGATTAGTTGTTCATAATATCTTTTTAATTAAGAATGATTTTCTTATGGAATAGAACACCATGTTTACCATGACCTGTAATTGGACTTTCCTTAGTTAGCACATATTTGTAGAAGTTAAGTTCGACTTGATTCCATTCAGTTTCTTTACTTCATTTGAAATCCATTTTGGCACTACTCCTCCTCAAGTTCCAATCACAGTAAATGCATATCCACAAAACAACCAAGGAGAGTGGAATTAGATAGTTTAGTTTTACCATTATGTACATTTGTTAATTATATGAATAGCTTAAGTTGTTGAATTTGTAAAAGTGTCTCCAGTTGTTGTAATTTTGTTATAATGTATTGTATAGTTTATCTATGAAGTTGTTTATAAAGCTTTCTTAAATTAAGGGGAGGAATATTTAAGTAAAAAGGAAGTTTATTTCTTAAAGTTTACTTGTTTATATTCTTATCTTTCAGTATTTGTCTATAGAATAGAGTAGTATAGCTTGATATTGCTATGGTCTAGCACTCTGTTTGGTTTAATTTCCTTTCTAGTTGAATTTATAGGAGTTTGAATCAGTTTTTCATTTTGAAAGATCTTTCCATCTTTTCTTTGTTAAAATACTTCTACGACACCCTAGGAACTCCTCTACCTTCACATATACTTTGTTTCAACTCAAAGTTTACCAACCTCGGTCGATAATTAAATATTAGGTAAAGTAATTAAGAGATTATAACACCCAACAACCTCTTCCACCCCTAAGTCTATCAAACTAAAACAAGGATGCACACATCAACAAACACAAGTGTCGGGTTTGAGAAAAGCATCCTAGGCAACCAAAAATGGAATTGTAGATGGGGAAATCAACCCTGGGTGAGCAATTCATTTTCAGAAATGTTCTTGGGCACTACAGGAGCAAAATCGACCTCCCCAAACCCCCAAATCGTGAATCTCTGGTGCACATTCACTCAGCAATACAAAAATGGATTTATGGGTATGGAAAAATGAGGAAAACAACATAAATTATGAAGGAAAACGCCCCAGCTGCTCTAGCTACGTGAGGAAAATGAAAGACGTGGATGAGGAATGGAATGGGTAGACATTTGTGGGTGTTAACTTGCCCAATAAATCAGAATACGATTTCCAAAATTTGATGGCTTCCCCAATATGAATTTTGACTGCCATACTCTTCCCTTCCCAAGGCATTAACTGCCTCAACCAACTTTTGGAAGAAATAAATGATTGGGTGCATAAGGAAAAATGGGTAGTTGACAGCTTTATGGGTTTTCCCATTGGCATTTGGCTTCACCTTATTGGCCTCAAGGGTTTGAATAATTTCCCTCCCTATTCGTTGTGAAATCATGCCCCATCTCTTTGTTGCATTGACATAGCTAGTTGTGGGTATTTTTATTAAATTGCATATTTACACAATGTCTCATTTTATAATGTACCTGGCTAGCATGATGACCATCGGCATCGATTTTAATTGCTGAAACATAAAACGCTAAATCCATGGTGGGGCCTTGGCCTTGATCTCCTCACCATGATTTAATAACGATATTACATCATATACAATTTTAATGCAAATGGGGTCAAAATCGGGATATTACATAAGAGGAATCTACCCCCTTCCTCCTCCTGTACAAAAGAGGGAAAGATACTAATAAATTTTAGTTGATCCACAATATTTGTATTGCCAATGTCTTTAAAAGTTCAGAGAAGTATTGCACCCCCAACTGTTTTAGATGGGCTTCCTCTTCTACCATATCTCCAGCTTGATTCTGGAGAGCCCATATAGATTTGGAATTTCTTCTAGCTGAAGCATAATAGTGGAAGAACTTAGTATTGGCATCCCCTTCACTAATCCAATTAGCTCTACTTTTGAGTTTCCAAGTTAAGACTTGGTGAGCCAAGAGACTTTCCTTTCTACACTTCAGAAGGGACAACTGAGCTGCTTCACAATGAGTGAGAATTCCAGAGGTCTGAATAGAGAGAAGAGAGTGGATTTATAAGTCAATGTCCAATATATCTTTGTCCTTTTCCAAAACCTGCTTTTTTTCCCAATCCTTCACAGTAACTTTGAGCCTCTTGAGTTTGAGAGTGAGAGAAGACATAGAGTGGTAGCAATGGATATGTATTGGGTTTACCCTCTTTCTAAGATATAGAAATTGTTTTCTTGATGGCGATGGGATATGATTTTTTTTTTCATTTTTGGAAAAAACAAAGATGTGTAGAACATGAAAAGTACAGTTTGAAACAATATTCCACCGTGTAGGTCTGGACATGGAAGAAAAGAAATAAGATGTGTTAGAAAACGTCTTGACCTTCTATCAAAAGAGTGTTGTGATTTGCACTTGGAACTAGCGAGGTCTGTATGTCACGATCTTTGGATGAGAGTAGGCGCTTGTCTAACTACTAGGTTTTCCGAAACTTTTGACATAACCACGAAAAACATGAAAATAAATTTAATAAACTTTAGAAGGAACAAGTGTGCTTACAGAGAAACCCTAATACAAAAGAAAGCAGGAGTGTAGTTAATATATTGAGCCATGAATTAAATGAAGATGAGCGTAGTGTTTTGAAAATAGGTTTAAACTTCTCTATTGCGTCGAGACATATTTCATTTGAAGAAGTCATATGATCAATAGAAGAGTCCATCAAATCATTACTTGATCATGAAGCAAAGGAAGTAAGACTAGATTGCACTATAGTGTTTAAAAATGTTAAACATCCTAAACCTAATATCAACAAGAATGAAGCGTGAGCCTTAAAGGACCTGAAATCAAACAATGAACTAATAATTGTGAAATTCGACAAGGGAAATGCAACCGTTTTGATAGATGCATTGGACTATGAAGGTAAAATGTTTGAACACCTTTCCACTGGTGGCAACTACAAAAAAATAGCAAAAGATCCCACAACAAGGATTATTACGGAGCTTTAAAAGGCCATTGAAAACTCCACTCTTAATGAAAACGTGAAGAAGAAGCTCATTCCTAAAAACATTGTCATCCCCAAGATATATGGTCTACCCAAAATCCATAAGGAAGGCACCCCCTTGAGACCAATTGTGAACACAATTGGGTCACCAACTTACCGGCTAGCAAAATACTTAGAAAAAACCCTAAAATTGTTGGTAGGGTAGACATTCTCCCACATTAAGAATTTTTCTCATTTTTTCGAAGGCATCAAGAATCTGTGAGGAGAAGAAAGTGACTTATTGGTAAGATTTGATGTGATTTCTCTTTATACAAAAGTCCTAGTTGAAGATGTCATTAAAGTCCCAATTGGTTCTTTGATGTGATTTCTCTTTATACAAAAGTCTGGGTTGTGTGTTTCCAAAAGTAAATATATGTGGATCTTTGAATATTGATATATCCTATGAAATCACCACTAACATCAAAAGGATTAATAAAATCCATCAAAGAAAAATTTGCACAAATAATCTTTACCTCCATCTTTTGGAAACCTTTTTTGAACCTTCAGCCCTTTATGCTTTTGTATAATTCTTTGAAGTTGGTATTGAGTTTCCAAAATCAAATTTCCAAGATTCCAAGAAAGTTTCAAAGAGGAACCACCATGCTTGTTGCTACTCTACTATGATTATAATCACCTTCTCAAGTGGTGACTCAATATCCCTTACTACTTGTTGCCCCCTAAAATTGAAACCAAGCAATACCCAGATCCCATTGCTTGTATTGCACCCTTCCAAACATCATGAGTGAAAAATATAGATCATTAAATTAAATAACTACATCATACAATGGTACATCAAGAAGGTACTTCATCAAAGGATATTGAAAGTGCATGTACATCCAAGTAAGTAGATCATCATGTGGCACATTCACACAAACATCAAGTATTATATCAAATATGTTCCAATGAAATAGGTGAGGATCCCATGTCCTATAATGCTACTCCAAAAGAATGTAAGACACATCAAAATAATAATCAGCCATGTGTTCCTTCATCCAAGGAGTGAATGAAGAACCTCCACCAAAATCTGAACCAAATAAGGAGCAAAGAAAACATGAAGACTTTAATTGGCTAAAAGAAGTCTCATCAATACACCCTTGAATATGTATGTCATCATAATATAACAAAGGATGTTGCTGAAAATGTAATGAAGATGGCACTCTAGTCATGTCATCATCAAAAGGAGAGATAGGAAGTCCATACTCTTCATGTGGCACCATAAAAAATAAACCTTGCACCCATACTTTGTTAGAATGATTGCTGCAAAATGTGGAAGTGTAGAATGCAGGAGAAAGAACCAACTCACCAAAAGGATTAGAAAGTGCAAAAACTTCATCATGTGAAGGCTCCATAAGGGTAGGATTACTCATCTCCCTCAAAAGTGCGACACTTTCCTCATATGGTGGTTCCAAGGTCATGGAATCATGCACTTCTTCAAAAAGTGTGTAACAATTTTTAAGAGGAAACTCAAGTTCCTCTTCCACCACAGTAAGTGATTGGACATCATCAAGATTATCTTCAAACACATCAAGAACCTACAATTTTCCATGTTTCTCATGATCCCTCATGTCATGAGAATCCTCCAAGCAATCTACCATATGACAATCTAAAACATAGGAGGAAGAAAAAGTATCTTGCAACCTCTTAAGAAGTTGCTCATTTTGAGTTTTGAGCTTATGAACATACTCATTATTATTCAAGTGTGCTTCATGTAACCATTCATTAAGCTCAACCAAATTGTTTCTATAAAAAATTAAAGACGTGAAATTACCTTCGATGTTGCACATCGCTCTTTGAATCGTCTCCATGTCTTCAAGGAAGGATGGCTTCTCCAGTGAAGAAAATTTCCAACAAGAATTTGACACCAATTCTTTAGTGTCATTGAGTATGCTAAGGTCCTCATGGATATTCCTTTCATTCATCTTCAAAGACCCTTCAATGAAGGATTATTCATAGGAGTGAATCTCCTCTTCTTCTTTCTTCTTGATTTGATCAACTTCTTGAATCTCAAGTGGTGATGGGGAAGTTGATCTTGGTTCTTCATTAGTTGCTAAAATTTCTTCATCTTCAGGCTCATGAGAACTTTTTCTTGCAGCAACAGTTTGAAATCTTATCTCTTTGTCACCAACATAGAGTTGTCAGCACCCATAAGTAGGTACTCCTTCACAGTTCAAGCATCCATCAATAGATTCCCTTTGGTTCATGTCCATAGTAGAATGTGTCTCGGAATGATATTCTATAGTTTCAAGGGACTTTTTTTCATTCTCATGTCATGTTTCCTCATCTTTTTCAGAGTCACTTTGGATTGAATTTTGATCCTCGTGATGTAATGCTTTTTCTGCTTCACCACCAACATAACTAGGTGGATCCCCGGTCTCCTTCATACTTGTGGATTGTTGATTGTTTCTTAATGAGTTCACATCTGCATTCTTTTTCCTAAATCCATACACCCAAGCATCAGAGTCTTCAAAAAGAATGGTCTTATGTGTCTCTCCATGATGGGAACTACTACTACTCCCTACTTCCAGCTTACCCCTAAGTTGGCTAGCCACCAATTCAAACCCTTGCATAACCTGCTTGGTCATATCATAAAAATATGACTTGTCTCTTTTTTGAAGCAATGTGACCTATAATTATTATGGCATGCTATATATGTGTGGAGTGTGAGCCCATTGGTGAAAATATTGGTGGATACCAGCTAACTTGAAGATTATCCAAGAACAAGTGAAGCATTGGTGAAATCTTTCGGTAGTTCACGGGAACGTGAAACTCACATGTGGTGAAATCTATGTGGTGAACAACATTGGATCTTGATTGTTGAGCCGCATTCACATCTTTTAAATTATGGAGTTACGAACCTTCGTTTCTATTGTAAAGCTATAATAAGGAGTGGGGACTCTAGCTTTGAAGAAGTGCATTGAATACTCTCTCATCCACAGCGTTAGAGTCTGGGCTATCATTGAATATTGTGGAGAAATTGTTGAATGTTGCAAATTGTTGGAGCTCATTGGTATTGAACGCTCTTGTATACTACTTATATACTTTGAGCACTCTTGGTATGACCTCTCTCCTCCTCCCGATTGCTTATTTGTGAGGTTATTGTTCCTCATTGGCGTGTGAGATCTCTCCTTTGAATTGAGATGATCTCTCTCCTCTTCCTTTCATCGCATGATGCATGTAACCCAAAGCCTATCCATACTATATTATTAGCATTAAAATTGCATTGTAAGCATAATATTAAAATGGAGATGCAAGATGCATACTGTGTGACCTACTGCATATGTGATTTGAACCTCATCTAGAGTTGATATCGGTGGATATTGGAATGTACACTGGTATTATTTCATTTTATTTTGTTGCTGCGAACTCAACGATTGGAATATAATTGCTTATTGCCACTGTTGCATGGAGACTTTGGGCCATTGGTATGATTTAATGTATTAAATGGATTGAATGCTAGTTGTTTTTTCCCACCAATATATGTTGTTGCACAATATATGACATATTAGATATTCCTTGAAGTTTAGTTATGTATTGTGAAAACCCTATTTTTTTATGAAGGCATGCATATATATTGCTTAATGGTGAGACTGTTCATTGTATACTATTAATACAATGATGAGTATATGAGTGTCATATTGGGAGCTATGTATGGGGGCACATTGAATAGTTGCATTTAAACTTGAAAAGTGTAATGTCCCTACTTTGAATTTTGGATAAAAGTACAAACTGGGCAGAATTCGAGCTTAACTCGTCATGACTCTAGAGGGTTCCAACTTTCATCAAATGGTCTTGAATTTGAAAGGAAATGGGATGGTGAGTCATATAACATATAAAGGTGGTTTATGTACACTTTGTATCTAAAATTAGGCTTGTGCAACTTGATTTTGGGCTAAGAATAAAAGGGGCAAATTTACTAGGAAAATTAAGGTCAAATTCCCCCAAGGGTGAGAGCCAAACTAGCTTCCCAACTCATGTACAACCCTCCCAAATTTCATAACAAAGTATGGGGACTGATATAAGAGCTCATGCACTTTCATAGCGCATGGTTATTAGTTATGAAAACTAGTTATGTTCTGGTTATAGAGTTCCACATTCGTTTGATAACTTTCAATGAAATTGTTGATGGGGAAATTGCATAACTAGCTCGATTTTGACATATGAAAGGTAGAGTTAAAGGTTTCGATCAGGATGTGACATATAGATACCATATAAAGAATAAAAATGTATTCCCCAACAACATTAAACACCAGATAAATCCATTCATACAAGTCTTTTATACAACTCATTCAGTATGGGAGTCAAATACATGAAAACTAGTGAATTAGTAGCATGGATTTGCACGAGTTTCACATATGGATTTCTTGGATTTAGGCCCACAGAGAATAAGGACATTAAATTAGATAGTAACACATCATATATGGCTATAAAACATCATCAAACTCAGATAATATCCCTCATACAATTCTGATATAAAACTACTTCAAGATTGAAGCCAAAATCCATGAAAACTAGTGATACAATGGCATGAGAATGCAAGATTTTCACACATAAGTTTCTTGGATTCCGAGATGAAATGAATATGGGAATAAAATTAAATATAATTACATAATATATGGCCTCTACAACATCATCAAACTCATAGAAATATCCTCATACAAATATGATATAAAGCTACTTCAATATTGAAGCCAAATCCATGAAAACTAGTTATTCAAGAGCATGGGAATGCGAGCCTCTAACACATGTATTCTTGATATTTTGAATTACAGAGCATATGGAAATGAGATTACAGATACATACATCATATTTCACATATTGGGCACCAAATATACTTAGCAAAGCGCAAACACCACTCCAACAAGTGCACCCTCAACATGATAGTGTTGGGGAATGGAGAAGAAGGAATGGGAGAATTGGGGAATAGATGAGAATTCAACTGTATGGTCCTTAAAAATAAAAATAAAACTACTTCATTAAGCTCCAATGAGAGGTTTGAATTATTAATTTGTCACAGTGGTCTAGGGACTGAAAACACAGTCTCATAAAGAATTCAAACAATTAAGCATAAAATTGGCAAAATGGTGCTACAATGGAAGTAGCAGCTCTGTATAATCAAATGAAAGAATGATGATACAATACAATGATCATGCCAAATGCATGAATTAATTCCAAGACAATTTGACTTCCCAAGGAGGTCATTCGAATTGAATGAGTGAGTCTAGCTTAACTGAATGTAAGCCACAGTGAACACACTAGTTAACCACCGATCAAAACCCTAATTGACTCAACTGAGTCCTAACTGAAGTTGAAGTGCAATAAATGACTGATTCTAACTAAAAGTAGCTCAGACACATGTCATTGCAATCCAACCAACAAGTGGTAGCGCATCATTAACTCCAATGAACCCCGATGAGGTTAACTGAAGTCTAACTAACCATTAGAGGTGGTTGGAGGCGCCCCTGTTGACTCCAGTTCATTAAATAGTCAATTTAATGAAAGGAGGTGCCTTCACTGCTCTATTTAACTAATTGTAACCATCAGTTATCAATTAAGTGCATTTATGACACTCAGATCACCCCTGAAGTGCTCTAGTTGGCCTCCCCGAATGAAGGATAAGGCTTAGTTGGCCTCCTTCACTGAAGTTAGCCGTGGGTGTGCTCATGCTGATGTCATACAATGCTCTTCTGATGTCAATCAAGTCAATAAAACTTAGGATATTGGTTTAACTAGGCCAAATTGACCAAAATGAGTGTGCATGGTGGTAAATGTCTCCAACACCCCTCCTTAAGCTATACTCAGGGGAAGTAGAAAACATAAAGTGCATAAGAATGCTAGGGCCCCGACAACAAAGGTGATAGGTCACCCTGTACAATACTGAAACTCAAACAATTCTCAAAACAAACTAAGTGAGGAAAAGAGGGAAAACCCAGTGGGAAAACCACCCCC
>LPNX010670062.1:4932-17810 GCA_001517045.1 Pseudotsuga menziesii | reverse complement strand
AAAACTCAAGAATATGGATTTTAATATTGAAAAGAAGAAAAATTTTCCTATCACCTTACAAAAAAATGTTGCAATATTATTTAGAATTAAAGGGACACTTTCAGGGAAGGATATCACCTTTTTTATCGCACCTGTTGAAAGAAATAATTATATTAGTAGTAAATTTGCTAACCATTTAGTGATTCCTGAGTCAAATATAAGGGAAGAGCTAGACTTTTTGGACAAAAAATGAACTGAAATAAGTGGCTTACAACTGAGTGTTGGAGATTATATGGTCACATCGAAATTCATTTTTAGTTCCTTATGGAGCTTTGATGATGACATATTTTTGGGTTTACCCTGGATAAAAACATTGGGGAATTTCATCTTAAATGCCGAAAAGAAGGTTTTGACATTTTCCTATAAGCGAAAGAGAATCACATTTCAAGATATTACAATGAAGTCAGAAATAGAAACTCCAACATCTGAAGAATTCTAGGATATATCAGAGATGATTTCACAAGGTAATCAAAAGTCAGAACAAAAGAAGCAGAAAGAAGTTGAAAAAATTGTCGCTAGTAAGGATGAAGAAATTACTCGTTTGAAGAATCATAATCAAGACTTGATCGCACATATTAAGAAATTAAAAAGGGAAAACAGATCGCAAGAGGAAATCCAAGAGGAATTCCACCAAAAGGATGTGGATCTCCGAAATGATTTCAATAAGAAACTATTACAAAAAAATGAAGAAAATTCTTGCTTAAAAATTTTGAATCAAGGGTTGACTGAACAAATGAAAAAACTAAAAATGAGAAGTTAAAAAAATCCTTAGATTTATTATGAATTAGTAAATCACAAGAATCACAAACAATTAAAGTTTCTACATGGGTTCCACAAACGTCTCGAATACCTTATCGTCACCCAAATCACAGAAGTTGATACAACCAACATCAAATTAAAGCAGAAGTGATGACTAACGCAATAGAGAAGTCAACAAAAGCTCAAATTCAAACATCATAAGAGTGAAGCAATGAAAATCTCGTCAAAGTTCAAAAGAACAATCTTATTGTCACATTGCTACAAGCATCAACATAAAATGGTTCCAAAAAACAATTACAAAAATCGTTAGAAGCACCAAAAGTTGAAGTTCTAATAAACACTTCACAGGCAATTCGAGTTCCTTATTGCGATCCGAATCACAAGAGTCATTATGATAGACAAAAAAATCAAAAGGAAAATTACTAGTATTATTCCTACAAAGAGCAAAGACAAAATCGACAACTCTCGACAATCGATCCGCAAATAATTCCGTTAAAGGTATAGCTCGGATGGATGAATTCACAACTGACACAACATTTCCACACAATGTTTAAAAGAAAGTATCGTCTTATTTTGTCAAATGTTACAACTACCAACACACAATGTAATGAGAAAGTGTTACGAGCTAGAACAAGGGATAAAGTCTTCCATAATTGTGCTTTGAGAACAAAGCAGTTCTAATGGAATGGCAATGTAATGAAAAATATATATATATAATAAATAATCACTAAATAACTATTATATAATTAATAATAACTATTAAATATAAATATTAATTATTAATATTAATACATATCGATATTAATAATTAATAAATAGTTATTAGTAAACAATTCTAAAATGACGGATCCTTTCATGGATAGTATCCGAAGTGCCTTTATGATTAATATATATATGGCACTCACTTTGTAATCTATCATCATATATATTCTATCATCAATTTATATATTATTATGGATTATTTAATATTTCAAGTCTTTTGGTAATATTATTTGTGTAAGCGAATAATTATTCGCTTCACCCACAAGCACTAGTCATGTTAGATATTGCATGCCTGATATCCCCGAGCCTAATCCGACATATCATGCCGAGTCGGAAGTTGACCCTGGCACTATGCCTAGGGGAAATCCCATTCCTTTCCATGCGGAGAGGTTTGGGGGCACTAGTCACATTGTACCTTCCATCCCTATGGTGGAGGCATATTCACATGCTCATCCTAGGCCTAATGTTAGTAATATTATTCGGATACCAGAACTAAGATGAGTGAACATTGGGAACACCACTTACATTCCTTCACATGTCCCATCATCTTTGAACCCCGTTCCTTCGAATGTGTTTTTAACGACCCATCCCCCCCCTAACTCACGTAGGCCTTCAGGCCAGAATATTTCTACTAGCCATGTTCATTCTACGACTACCAACACAGTAGTATCACAGAGATGAGTACCTCCTATTATGCCAGTAGGTCATGTACCTATTTATGGATCGTCTCATGTTCCAACTCATGGAGCTCCCCATATACCTAACTATATAGCATCTCATCGTACATCCCATGGAACACCTTATGGAGCTTCCCATGGACATTCCTATGGACCACAGTATGGACAAAACTATCAACTGTATGGGTACGGGTATCAAGAACCCACTTAATCTTCTAATTATGGCTATGTAGCGCATCATAATCAAGGTACCCCACATCACAATGCTTCCATGCAGCCCTTCATGGGTCAAATAGGAGGAGGTTATTATGGCCAAGGCCATGGTATTTATAGCAATCAACCTTACAAAAATCAAAACTACCAGGGAGCATGGCATCGACTAGCACAACCTAGGCTCCCTTTCCTTGCGACATTGAACTTACCCAACTTGTTGAGATTGATGAATGATTCTGTGTCTCATAATCTGGCATGGGCGACAGTCCCTACCAAGCTTCCTTCAAACATTGCCAAGTTCAAAGGTAAGGCTGCTGAAAATCCTAGTGAGCATGTCACCACTTTCCACCTTTGGTGCTCTTCCAATTCCTTACATGATGATTCCATCTATTTGAGGCTATTTCAATGCACCCTCACGGGTCTTGTGGCGAAATGGTATATATAATTACCGGGGGGCGTTTATGCTACATTTGATGACCTTGCCATGACTTTCCTTAATCATTTCCAGCTACCCGTACGTTATGACGTCGGTACCGAAATCTTGTCGACCTTCTGGTGAGACAAAGCCACACACATTTCAGATCATATTCAAGAGTGGCATAGATGAAAACGATTAATTAAAGCCTTTATACCACCAACGTTTCTTCTTGAATGGTTCCTCAAATTACATTGTGAAGGATGTTTCTACATCCGAAGTTAAAAATGAGGAACAAGCTATCTTTAGGGCTCAAGATTTGGATTTGATCTATGCTCAATCCAGACTTTTGTATGAGATTATACAAAATGCTCCAAGATCCAATATCTACCCCAAGATCAAGCCTAGGCCACATGCCGATGGTATTGTTGGATCTACAAGTACCAGACCTATGGACTTGGTTATGAAACAAATGAGTCAGTTATCAATTAACCAGTCTGCATTGGGAGAGGCTATGGCTTCGTCTCAACCTACACAATTGGAAAGTGTACTCTCTATGCAATCACCGAACCCGAAAGGAAACCAGCAGCCTGGAAGGAATAAGAAAAAAGGAAAAAATAATCGTAAGGGTGGGAATAAGAACGAAAATGCTAATAATAATGAAAAGAACACTAATAATGCTGGGGGGGACAAGCAGCCTAAACGTAAGGTGAAGTTTCCTTGTAAGTTGTGTAAGGATGATCACCTCACTCACTTGTGCCCTCGTATGGAGGATACCTCAAAGTTCATAGCACAGGGCCCAGCTGTGTTCAGTAATCCTTTACCCAATAATCAAAATATGAACTCGAGGACTGTTGATGCTGGTTGTGCGTCTGGTGGAAATCAAAACCCGCCGGAGGCCACTAGTGGTCACGGTTGCATCAACATGGTGAGAGATGCTAACGTTGTGACTCATGCGAAAGATTATGGTTCATCAAAACCAGACCTTGGGAAAGAACCTTCCCCACCCGAGAGCCCTTTGCGAATCAAAAAGCCTACGTATAAACCTAAAGATCCACCTCGCATTCCTAAGGTAGTCTTAAAGCATTTAGGGCACAATCCTAATGACCAAGCTGCCTAGAACTATTCAGTTGTTGAGGATTTGGGACAGACTCCTTGTGCGATGTTCTCATTAGAAGTGCTTCAGAATTGTCCTCCGTAGAGGAAATCCTTGTTGTCTACTCTTGGGGTTAGTGACGATAGCTCTTATTCCATTATCAAATTTGATACCATGGGAGTACAACCTCGCTTGCCTTACTACATGTCTCTTTTGATTCATGTAGAGTGTCTTAACAACACCATCATGTGTACTGTCATTGATGAAGGCTTTGCTGCTTTCGTGATGTCTTTGTCTTGTTGGAAGGGCTTAGGTTCTCCCACATTGTCTCAATCTACCAACATGTTGACAGCTTTCAATGGTAGATCATTTCAGCCGCACAGTATACTTCCTTCTCTAGAGGTCCAATTGGGAGGGAATACCGTTGTGATCGAGGTCGAGGTGGTTGATGTGCCCCTTGACTACAACCTTTTGTTGGGTAGGAATTGGATGTATAGTATGCAAGCAATAGCTTCTTCCCTATTTCGAGTGGTATTCTTTCCGTTTAATGGGAATATTGTTACAATTGATCAAAATTCATTCCATAATCCGAGTGTCAATTCATCACCAGGAGCTTCTATCCCGATTATCAATCATTCTCAGTCGACAACTGAGAATGTGGGTGTGGGTATGTATCCTTCTCTTATGGGAACCTTTAGTTGTCATTTGCCCATTCTTATGATTAGGTCTAGTCTTGGTAGGGTTTCATCCTCATTGAATTCGGTATCTTTTTGCATTTCCCATATGGAAGATCCTTGGATTCTTCCTTCACCAAGTACTTTGAGTGTGCGTGTCGTTTCCTGCAACAATGGTGGAGTATCAAGTGAATCTTGATTAGGTTGTAGAGCATAGTCCTTCATCTTCACAAACGGAGGAGGAGGACTCATATGTGCTGCTTGCATGGGCAATAGAGTCCACATTCTCATGATTGCCTCGATGATGTTTTTCCATCGGATGAAGCTATTCTTGAGGCCATGTCTAGGGTTGAGAAACCTTAGGAAGAGTTACATCATCAATCATATTTCCCTCCTAAGCTCGATTGTTTGGAGTGTGATGAATTTAGGGAGATTCTTAGCGAGAAAATTGGTATCCCCATGGTCCCATTAAGCTCTCCTGGTTAGATGGCTGATGGGAACATGGCTAATTTGTCACCAACGATTCCTATCAATATTTCTCGTGATCCTGGCAAGGTTGAGAATGTCTACATTGGGGCGAGTTGTTTCGCCGATGAGATTAAGGAGTATACCAAGATGTTTAAAGAGTTTCATGACATTTTCGCTTGTTCATACAAAGAAATTCTAGGTATAGACCCTCGTATTGTCGAACATGAAATCAAGACTTATCCGGGTGCAAAACCGGTTCGACAATGTTTGCATGCAGTGAATCCTAGAAAAGCACCCGCCATTATCACTGAGATAGAGAAACTGCTTAAAGCTGGTTTTATCTATCCCATTCCCTTGATGGAGTGGGTTTCAAATCCTGTTCCGATGGATAAGAAGCAGGGAGCGATTCGAATATGCACTGATTTCCGTGACTTAAATCGAGCCTGCCCTAAGGATAATTTCCCCACACCATTTATTGACCAAATTTTGGATGAGTGTGCAGGAAGTGAGGTATTTTATTTTAGGGACGTATTTTTTGGATATAATCAGATTCAAATTAACCCCGAGGATCAACACAAGATCGCATTTTTTTGTCCTTGGGGTACTTTTGCATATCAGAATAGCCTTAAAAACATCGGAGCTACATTTCAGCGGGCCATGACTTTAATCTTTCACGATATTAAAACAATTATCGAAGTATATTTGGATGATCTCGTTGCTCACTCTCGTTTGAGAGTGCGTCATCCATATCATTTGAGATTAGTGTTTGAAAGATGCCGTCATTATCAAGTTCGTTTAAATACTCTTAAGTGCATATTTTGCATGACTATTGGTCGTTTACTAGGATTCATCGTATCAAAGGAGGGCATCAGAGTCAATCCCTTAAATGTTGGGGCAATACTTCAATTGTCTCCCTCACGTAATATTAGAAACCTTTAGTGTTTACAAGGCATGGAGAACTTCTTGCAGAGATTCGTGGTTAATTTCACCAACTTGACTAAAGGATTTATGCATCTGTTGAAGAAAGACACCCCTTTTTATTGGGATGAGTGAGCCCAGGAGTCTTTCGATTCTCTTAAGAGATCCTTAGCAATGACCCCCGTGCTTAGTATACCAGACTATAGCTGTGACTTCTTGATTTATGTGGCCGCGTCTCAGGAGACAGTTGATATGGTTTTGGTTCAGGAGGATGGGGAGCTCCATGAGCATGTCATATATTATTTGAGCCAAAACCTTATTGTTTCGAAACTTCGCTATTCCCATGTGGAGAAGATGGCCTTATCCACCATTCATGTGGTTCAGCTTTTGAGACATTACATTCTCCTTTGCCAAACTTTGGTCATAGCTCATATCAACCCATTCAGTTTGTCCTCACTAGAAGGATGATTGGGGGAAACTATAATAAATGGATTGTGATTTTGCAAGAGTTTGATCTCGAATTCGTTTTAGCGAAATTGAAGAAATCGTTAATCTTTGCGGAGCTTATATCTAATTTTCCAAATTTGGAGGAGGAGGAGATTTATGAGGATTATTTTTTCGATGAGCATATATTTCTCATCTCAACTGTGGACTCTTGGTATGGGGATATCATCGTGTATTTGCAAACATTGAAGGTCCCTACTCACCTCTCACGGGATGAGTGATGACCCTTACATCACGTAGCTAAGAACTACCTTATAGTAGATAACACTTTGTACCGTCGTGGGGTGGATTCCATTTTATGTCGTTGTTTAATCCATGATGAGGCTAAGGTTGTGCTTAATGATTTCTACAGAGGGGCATGTGGTTATCATTTATTTGGGCTTTCTACAACCCAAAAAATATTGAGAGCAGGATATTTTTTGCCATCTATCATTAAAGATTGCGTTAATTCCATCAAGAAGTGCCACCCTTGCCAGGTGTTTGCATGTAATATGCACTCGCGTCTAGCCCTGTTGCATCCTATTTTCACTGGTGGGTCCCTTCACCAAGTCGGGGCTTGATTTTATGGATTACAACCAGCTTCAACTGGGGGGCATCATCATATTATTGTTGCTATCAATTACTTCACGAAATGGTTAGAGGCTACGCCCATAGTTAAATCCTATGGTGAGACAGTCGTACATTTTATTTTCAACAGATTATCACCTGGTTCGACATTCTGAAAGAGCTTGTCACTGACCATGGTAGGCACTTTCAGAACAAAATGATTGAAGAGTTTGCTTCCAAATTATGATATAAGCAAGAGCACTCCTCTTCTTATTACCCTCAAGCGAATGGACAGGTTAAAGCAGTGAACAAGTCACTTAAGTCTGTTCTCCAACGAACCATCACACAAAGCAAGAATAATTGGCATGTCATGTTGTATCCTGCTTTGTGGGCCTATAGAACCGTGGTTAAGACTTCCACCATTTTTTCTCCTTATTGGCTTTTGCATGGGGTGGAGTTAGTTTTATCGATTGAATTTGAAATCCCTTCTCTAAAGCTAGCTGTGGAGCTTTTACCAGATACTTTCGCCTTGGAAGAGCATTTGGTCCACTTAGAGCAGCTTGATGAGCAGCACCGAGATGCCTTAGTGGCTCTAGAGGTTAACAAGCATTGCATTAAGGTCCAATATGATAAATCTGTCCATCTGAGGAATTTTAGTGAAGGTGACTTGGTCCTTTTGTGGGATCAAGCTAAAGAACCCTTTGGGGAAGGGAAATTTAATCCCATGTGGCATGGTAATTACATGGTAAAATGAGTCTTAGAGGAAGGTGCCTATGAGCTGATTGATTATGAAGGGACAACCTTGGAAGAGCCTAGAAATGGGCTCTATCTCAAAAAATACAATGCATGATCTTCATCCATGGCTGATTTTGTATATTATTGTACAGTTTTGCATTTCATAGTTAGGTTTTCTTATGGTGATCGAATTTGTTGATTAGTTTTCGTTTCTTATGGAAGATGTCGATGGAGTCTTCCACTTTCATAGGATTCATTAATGGTGCTAGCTGCCACACTCAAAATTCAGCTTCAGCTGCTTGGGTGATTTATACTCCTACGGGTCAAGTATTGTCTTCAGAAGCATATGTTTATGGCCTTCCTGAAACAATGTTGTTGAATATAGTGTCATCATTGAGTTATTACATGATTCCATTTCACATGGTGTTCATTCTCTTGAGGTAAGTCTTGATTCACATTTAGTGATTTCACAGCTTAATGACTTGTATTGTATTAGGGATATGACATTATTACGAATATTCTTATGTGTTAGATTGCTAGAACGACAATTTGAGAGTATAACATAAATTCATGTGTTGATGTAATTGTAACTTCAGAATGTATTCACTTGTATTTTTTATGTATTGTAACCCGATGTTTATTCTGGGATGTATTTGTAATGTACTTGAGTCATGTCATGCCCCGAGGTTCCTATCAAGAGTTTCTATAATGTAAACAAGTCATGTCAATTCAAGGTGGGTAACCCTCCTATTGTCTAAGGGTTAAATCCCCCGCAGTTCTGGGGTACTAGGGTTATTAGACTCACCTAGTGAATTCAGACGTAGTTGGGCTTAGTCAAGTCAAGAATTAGTATAAATAGAGATCTAGCCTCTCTTTTTATCACACACTCACTCACACTCAGTTGTAGAGCATAGCTGAGGAAGAGAAAGACATTGAGGCAAGGAAGAAAGAGGTTACTGCTATCGAGAGATCATCTTACTGTTTTTGGGTTTCACTTTTGGTGCTGATTCTATCTCTGAGGAAGTTGTGGTGTTTTCTCCATTTATGGTTTCCCCGAGGAAAAACACTGTGTTCATTGTCTCTTGTGTTTGATTGATGTGCTTGTTGTTCTCTCAGTTAAAGATCCTAATGATATGCTAGATTAATGTTAAAAATCTAACATGGCATCAGAGCTAACCTAAGAAGAAGACACTGTGCAGTTGTGGGAACTAGGGATTCCTATTTTGTGGATCTCTCTCCACATATTTTCAGAAAAAGTAGGGTGGAATAACTCTCCTCCCTATGGGGCATCTTTCTGTCGAAGTAGAATCCAATTCTAAGTTTTTTTAATTTTGGACCCGACACTACTGCTGAAAATTAGGGCTTTTCACAGAAGTGGTTTTTTTCAGTGATCCTAGGACTAGATTGATCTCCCCCCAAAAATTGAAGACAGGGATCAAAATCAAAGCATTTGGTTGGACAGAACTGTGGAAAAGAAAAACCCTAATCTACTCCTGAACCAGCATTGCAGGATTTCAGCTCCAAATCCAGATCCGACATCTTGACCTAGTAAGATCTAAATCTTTTGTATTTCCATTTGAGGTTCTCAGTTAAGATGTCTCATCATACCAAGATTGATGAAAATCTTGAGGGAGCTGATAACTTCTGAGCTTGGAAGTATAGGATCTCCTTGGTCCTGGAAGAAAATGAGTTGGACTCCTATATCAGTGAGGAGGTTCCAGTTCCAGAGGGAGATGAGGCCAAGGCCTTACATAAGAAGAAGTTGGTTATGGAAAAGAGGATCATTGCTGATTCTATCAAGGATCACTTCATACCATAGGTGTCCTCCCTCAAGACACCTAAAGCTATGTTTGATGCCCTAACCAAACTGTTTGAAGGGAAGAACATCAATCAGAAGATGACTCTAAGGAACTAGTTGAAGAATGTAAAGATCTAGAATGAGGAGACCATCCAGTCATACTTCGCAAGGGTATCCCAAATCAAAGAACAGTTGCAAGTAGTAGATGAAGAAGTGGAGAATGCAGAAATTGTGATGACAACCTTGAATGGCCTCCCTAGGTCATGGGATCCTTTCATCCAAGGAATCTATGCTAGGAAGAAGTTAGTCAAGTTCAGTAGATTGTGGGAAGAATGCTCATAAGAATAAGCTCGAATAGCAGCTCGAGAAGAAAAGATGGGAAGTGAAGATCAAGCTCTCACAATACACTCCAAGAAAGGGAGAAGGGAAAAGCATCATCACCAAGGTAAGCATTCTCATCAGAAAGGTTAATCTAAACTCAGATGTTATACATGCGATGAAATGGGACACTATGCTAGAAATGGTTCCATGAATAAGAATGGATCCAAGAAGAAGACAAACTCCAAAAGGAGACATCATGCTCACACTGTTGAGGATGATGATCCTCCCAGGAAGAGAGTAAAACAAGAAAGTGAAGACTCTTCAAGTGAAGATGGATATGTTTTGATCTCCGCTCTCATAGAAAATATCACTCATGGAAGCAAAGATTGGCTTATTGATAGTGGGGCTTCCAAACACATGACATGTTTCAAGGAATCCTTTGAGAAACTATCTGAACATAATTCACCCCATAAGGTGAAACTTGGGGATGACTACCAATATCCCATAAAAGGTCACTACAACAAAAACTGGATTTAGCGTCGAATTTAGCGTCGGATTTTAGTGTAATTTTTTCCCAATTTTGGTGAACAATCTGGCGCTATTGTACAATTTCATAAAACGCCATCTATTGCATCTTTTTTCCGTCCTTTTTAACATCCATTTTTGCGCCCAATTTTTTGCATCTTTTGTTACGCCCTTATTTTCGTCCAATTTTGCATCTTGTATTGCATCTTTTTTCCGTCCTTTTTAACATCCATTTTTGCGCCCAATTTTTTGCATCTTTTGTTACGCCCTTATTTTCGTCCAATTTTGCATCTTGTATTGCATCTTTTTTTTGTGTCATTTGTTACATCCTTGTTTGCACCCAGTTTGATGCTCAGTTTTGCATCCAATGTTGCGTCTTATTTTACTCATTTTGTTTCATCGGGTCTTGCACCCAATTTTGCACCATGTTTTGCATCAAATTATGTGTCCAATTTTGCATCTAGCGTTGCATCTAGATCTGCATCCAAATTTGGGCCCAATATTGTGTCTAGTTTTGCATCCAATTTTACTTATAATGTTGCATCCATTTTTTCATCTAATTTTGCATCTTGTTTTACGTCTTTTTTTGTATCCATGTCTGTGCCTAATGTTTCATCTTGTTTTACGCCATATTTTGCATCTAGGTTTGTACCTAGTGTTGCATCTTGGTTGATGTCTTTTTTGCATCTATGTTTGAGCCCAATGTTGCAGCCAGTGTTGTGCCTAGTGTTGTTCCTAGTTTTGTGCCCATGTTTGTATCTAATATTGCATCCAGTTTTGTGTACAATGTTGCATCCCATATTGCATTCAATATTACGTCTAGTTTTACATCCAATGTTTTGTCCCATCTTGCATCCAATATTGTGTCTCATTTTAAGTTTTTGTTTGCATCAAGTGTTGCTTCCAGTTTTGCACCTGGCGTTACGCCTATTTTTATGTCCATCGATACACCATATTTTGTGCTCAATTTAATGTCCAATTTTACGTCTAGTTAGGAGTCCACTTTTGCATCTATTGTTGCGTTAGTTTTGGGCCTAGTATTGCATCTAGTTTTGAGTCATTAATTGTGTCTAGCGTTGAGTCTTCTTTTGCATCCAATTTTGCTTTTACTGTGACATCCATTTGTGTCTGACATAACGTCCACTTTTGCATCCACTTGTGTGTTTGGTGTGACATCCACTTTTACATCTTGTTTTGCATTTAGTGTTGCGTCTAATATTGCATCCATCTTGCACTACTGCATTTTTTACCTTTAGACATACACTGCAATATCATTAGGGCATGGAGGAATCGAACCACCAACCTCCTGCTTGTAAGGCAGGCGCTCTTCCATTGAGCTAGAACCCTTTAAGAATCGAGAAGAGGAGCAATATTAACACAGATTTAATCATTTGAATTCTAATAAAAAACAATAAGATCCAAAGACAGTCATGCTTAAAATCCAATTTATTTTCCAAACACATTAATAAGCACAAAAATCTACTGTGATCAGGAAACAAAATATCCTAAACAATTACACAATATGTTAAAGTGGTTCATAAAAGGGTCTTAGAGAGAAAGATAATGTATTGATGCATACCTAATAACCTAAACTTGAGAAGGACAAAGAATAAGGACGTGTTTAAGAAATAGTTGTAGAATCCAATTGAGAATTGTGTGTTGCTACATAAATGTTTATATTCATTGATTATGTGATTTTGTTTAGCAATGGGATGGTAAGAGAAGCACTCATGAATGGTTATTAAAAGAAGATGCCTACCTCAAGATTCTTTAAGCCTCACCTAAAGTCTAGTTGTTGTTTCAATTTTCATCATGCTAGGAATAGGCTGTTCAGTTTTGGTGAGACCTCTGGATTTACATGGACAATAGTTAAAACCTGATTGTGATGAAGGAAATAATTTCATCTGCACAAGTGAACTTTCGATTATATTAAAAACAAATCTTGGTGAATGAAATAAATTGAACACAGCTTGAAAATGATAGTGTCATCATGTTAGTGCACTTGATTAAGCATCCTATTTTGACAGCCTCTTGAAGACTTTATTCAAAAGTTCAGATACTCTCTTTGACAACTAAATACGTAGATGTTCTCTTTTACAACAAAAATAAGGTTATTAAACAGAATCTGGATTGAAAATATTTAAGTGCACATAACAAGATACATGGACTCAAAATTGTTTTTAGTTAATGTTGTTTCTAGATGGTACATTTCATCTTCATAAAGTTATTGTCTAAACTGTTGTCTTTGGTTATTTCAGTGTGCATTTCAACATTTTAATGCAGCATTCTCAATCTTAACCTCCTTTCTTAAACAAGCTAGTACATTTTTTTCTGGTACATTTCCTAACTGTTTACAACGCTAGAGTTAGATTGTTATTGATATGTTGTGCAGGACCTCTGACCCTCTAGAATCTAGACATGTATTCAT
>LPNX010670056.1:9344-21905 GCA_001517045.1 Pseudotsuga menziesii | reverse complement strand
CCCCTCTTGCACGTCCAATTTTTGGATGTTAGACTGATAAATGACATGTCAATGACCTCAATATGTATAACCATGAGAAATCTAAAAATTAATACATTAGGTTCGTCCCATGGTATCCATAAATTATAAAGTTATGAATACCATTTCATAGAGAGATGTCATCATGTCAGAAGTCAAGAGACATGTGCTCAACCAATTGGTGACGCCACTCTTGCACATCCAATTTTTGGATGTGAGACTGAAAAATGGCATGTCAATGACCTCAATATCTATAATCATGAGAAGCCTAAAAATGATATATTAGGTTTTGATGAACATATATGTGGCCCAACCAAAAAATGAAATTGGATGTAGAATTCACATTTATAAATGAAAAGTTGAGGGATCTCATTTAGCATTCTATTGTTGGATGTTAGACATAGGATTAGACATGAAACGTTGATGGGTCTCATATAGCATTCCATTGTTGGATGATAGACATAGGATAAATAACATTCACATGTCGTTTATCACTGTAAAAGCCGCTTTTGGATGATACTATGGAGAAGTAGCGTTGTTTTTTATAAGACTATATGAAATTTCCCTTTATGGATATGTATTACGGAAATGTTTAAATGCAACTCATGTCATTTATTAAATCATGCTTCGTAATTTTTATGTGTAAGATTGTGACTACAGCGATATATATATATATATATATATATATATATATATATACAATGTTTATCTAGATTGTCAAAATTGCACTTTATCAATCATAGGTATTTGTTGTTTTTTAATAAAAATTTTAGTCCAGAGTCCCATGGTATTCATAAATTATAACTTTATGAATACCACTTGAGAGAGATGTGTCATGATGTCGGAATTCAAGAGACATGTGCTCAGCCAATTGGTGAGGCCCCTCTTGCACATCCAATTTTTGGATGTTAGACTGATAAATGACATGTCAATGACCTCAATATGTATAATCATGATAAAACTGAAAAAATGATACATTAGGTTCGTCCGATGGTATTCATAAATTATAAACTTATGAATACCATTTTAGAGAGAGGTGTCATCATGTCAGAAGTCAAGAGACATGTGCTCAGCCAATTGGTGAGGCCCCTCTTGCACATCTGATTTTTGGATGTTAGACTGAAAAATGACATGTCAATGACCTCAATATCTATAATCATGAGAAACCTGAAAATGATATATTAGGTTTTGATGAACGTATATGTGGCCCCACCAAAAAATGAAATTATTCCCATTTACCATTCCATTGTTGGATGATAGACATAGGATATGTAACATTGTCATGTCGTTTATCGCTGTAACATCCACTTTTGGATGTTGGACTCATAAATCGCATGTCAATGACCTCAAAATTGAAATTGGAAGATCAATTTTGTTTGACATAGACATTGCTTTATGTCAAGAACTGAAGTTATGTTCCATGTATAAAATGGTAAAATTAATATTTGTTCATTTTTATTACTTTTGTTCATAACCATGTGTTTTTCATTGTTTTGTTATATAGCCACAAATGGATCCTGCCATCTGGAGTTTGTTGCCAATCGAGATATTGGAATCGATTTTGTTGTGGGTTCCTTTTTCAACGTTGATCCGGTTCGGATCAACTTCTAAACATTTCCAGGCAATTTTGTGGCAACGAGCATTTAGAACTTCTTGGTTGAACAATCACATAGCTAAAGTTGGTTTTTTTGTTGAAGTCTGGCGGCCATACGAGATCGAAATACTGTATAAGTTTATAAATTCTGTAGGCCATACGTCTTTTCTGCATATTACCAATCCAGAAAACAATTGGGTAGTTGAATGCACAACTGGTTCAAACATTTTGCTATCATAGTTTTGTTCATTGCCAGGTCACAAGCGCTACTCTATTATTAACCCATTCGAAGGATGGTTTTTATATATAGGAGTGATTAAAATTGGAGTTCTTGGATTCTTCACACTCATAAGCAACATCGGTGATCACAAACAGGGATGGATAGTTGTTCGTCATGAAGAGAACGAACATGGTTCAAATTTTTTTGTGTCCAGCAATGTGAATAGAGATTGCAGAGAAATTGATGCAACAAGCTTCATTCCAACCCCTCCTAAAGATGCAGTTCTTTTTAATGGAAAAATATATTGGATACATATGAGAATCATTTCAAAGGAAGATGCTCTATATTCCTATACTATGTGGTCACTCGAAATTGGATTGAACAAATGGGCTAGCCATGCAATTCATACAAGACGCATCAAACAGTCCATGTGTTTGACTGTACATCAAAACCAACTGTTATGTCTTGTGAACGATGGTAGGACAACTATATGGTCCATAACTGAAATGATAGATCAAAGGATTGGTGCATCTGCAGTTGAAGAGGTGCACGGGTTTTGGATATTTGGAACAGATTTGAGATGGACCCTTTTAGAGGTTATGACACTCCATATAAATACACATTGTCCAAGGTACCTTCCATTTCGGACTGTGGGGAGTTTTATTCTGATGTGTAGGTATGGCCAAACCTCGTACATATATTATGACCTCAACACTTGCAGGGTTACTCATGTAGGACCCGATGAAGGATCATTGCTCCGAAGTCATCGATTGCCTATGCCAGTAGACATCCAATGTACCAACATTGTAATGTCTAGAAATTTTTGCCCTCTGACTCCAAGCATAAAAGGATTCGAGGATTTACTCCCTTTTCCTACAAATTATGATGAGTCGTTGGAGCGATATGGCATGTAAACAATATGCAAAAAAACTTCTTTTTCCATATTTTGTGAATTTTGATCATCTTTTTATATTATCTACATCCATGTAATCATTAGATATATATCTAAAAAATTATATTGCACCAAATAATATCCATTGTGGATGTTATGTTTCTTGTAGTGTATGTATTTTTTTGCAATCATCTTAACATTTCGTCATTTTTTTTTTGTACTTCAATTGTACAAGTAACATGCCAAAAAATGTTTCCCTTGGTCTAGCACTTTTAAATTATACTTATGCCTGCAAATAAAAAACTGTGATTTATGAGTATTTGGAACTGGAGGCATATTTACATCAATCCATTTGCTAACCAATTCTCTTATTTTGTGTTATAGAAATGGACATGGTCCCTGCGATTTGGAAATCTCTGCCAATAGACATACTTGAAATGATATTTCTTTGGTTTCCTTTATCCATGATTATCCGTTTGAAAATGGTTTGCAAAGGTTGGAATCGTATTGTGTCCGAAAACAATTTCTTCTCACAATGGAAACACAATCAAACAAAAGAATATGGATTTTTGGTTGGTTTTGGCTCTTCTGGTAGACATCGGTTCGTTGGCCATTACATTAGCCAAAAAGGAAAATG
Organism: Pseudotsuga menziesii; assembly: GCA_001517045.1. Lineage (NCBI taxonomy): Eukaryota > Viridiplantae > Streptophyta > Pinopsida > Pinales > Pinaceae > Pseudotsuga > Pseudotsuga menziesii. The sequence goes on along the minus strand of LPNX010670056.1, from coordinate 18,544 downwards.
TTCAGCAAGTCCTAAACAATGACTACAAAATTGAATCCACATGTGGTTCAATTGTTGCAGTTTCATCCCCCAGTATCTTATCTCGAAAAAGAAACTACTACATTGCCAATCCATTCACAAAGACTTGTACATTTGTAGGGTCTCTTGGACTTGGTCATTGGGGTTTCTTTACATTGCTAAAAAAATTTGAGCAACAAAAATACCATTGGGTAGCATTGAAACATATTTATGTAGAGTTTCAAACAAAATATTTTATTTCCAATAGTATTCATATGCAGTGGAGACAAACATGTCCTATCGATGGCGATGTTTTGCGGCCCAAAAATCCCATATTGTATAATGAAACAATGTTATGGGTGGAGAGTCATGTGGTTTTTAGAGATAATCATATATGTATATACAAGCTATGTTGGATAGATCTTGAGGATAACAAATGGTGGTTCCAGTTTATTCCACACTCGAATTCAACATTATCGATTAGCCTAGCATGTTATCGCAATGAGATTCTTTGTTTTATAAATGATGGGAGAACTACAGTGTGGTCTATAGAACCAACAAAAAATCAATATGATTCAACAAATTCTTCTATAAGAATTGGAAGTTTAGAAGGTGGATTGCAATGGAGTATCATGTCTAATTTGACCTCGGGCATTAATGGCAAATGCAGGGGGTATTTTCCTGTTGCAGCACTTGATAATTACTTGCTCATGTGCAAATACGACCATCTTACTTTTGGTTTCTATGACTTCATCAACGCACATTCTAATTTTTTAAGCAAGGATAGAATGTTCGATTCTGCATTATCCAAACTTGAAAATCCAACACACTTAAGTGTTGTTGAGCTTGTAGACAACATATCCATCATTCTAGGTAGCCCAAACATGGATTCTATTGATGATGTGTTTTCAATGGGGTAATATAAACATATATGGCATGTAACTTACACGTATGTTATGCAAGTTGACATGTTTGGGTGGGTCTTAATCATACCTATTAAAAATATTTCTTCGAAACCTACTTTACCAGATTTTTGGCAGTCAGTGCTACATATGGAATTTTACTTACCTGTACTTATGCAAATCGACATCTTCAATACTTCATTACCATGCTTATTGGATTTGTCTCTTCTGATGTTTTCCAATTTACATTCTCTATGAAATAGAAATTATTCATACATGCCAATTTTTATTTTCTTGGATAGAACACTTCATTACAATATTAATTTATATCTTGGCAATCTTCGGCAATAAAAATATTATAAGTTATTATTTGAATAAAGTTTAAAACTCTTAAAAATATTAAGAGATAATCTTTGAATAAAGTTGAAAACTTTTATGTTTTTGTTTCTTTTTACTATACCTGTAACATTACTTTGTACAGTAATATGGTTTGACATAAACTATTTTTTTTATGCTCGTGTAAATATGTCGTCAGACAAAAACAAGAATTCGATCACTGAGAAGAACTTGATGGAAACATCGTGTCACACAAAAAATGAATCCTCGCGAAAACACTATAATAAAAAAAAGGAAGGCATTAATAGGAAACGTCGTTTAGTATACCAAGAGAATAATGAGCAAATTGGCGAACAGATAAGAGAACGACATGGTCCTTCCTTTGCAAATGTCATTGATTCTCAGGGGGAGCACAGTAAATTCCAGCGCATATCTGATATAATGAGGAGATCAAATTGCCAAAGTCAATTTATATCATCAAATCCAACATCTAGCAACAACTGTAACAAAACGTTGAATGAAGTTATTGAACCTTTCGTAGGTCATACTTCGGGCGAAACATTTTCTAATCATGGCATCGAGGTATAAGGATTACATTGGATTGTCTATATTTGAAAACTTATTTATCTATACAATATAGATATACTTACACACATGTTCAATGTTTATATAACTACTCGCAACAATTTTTTGAATCAAACATTTGATGAGCGCGAGGAAGCTACGTTTGAAAATCAATCAGAAACAGTACAAAATAATAACACCAATATGGCTGAAAGAAGCAGTGGTATAAGAACAATTTCTCTTGGAACAACAAAGGACACGACTTCCAAGTCTGCTATGAATGACTCACATAGCCACGCAAACTATCCATTGCTAACGAATGAAGATCAAGGGTTTTGAAATCAACTCGAAACCGGTTTGCAAATGTCGAGTCCAGCAAGAACTATTTCTATTGGAACAACCAAGGTATTGTTTCACCTATCCATGACAACAACAACAACCATGCATTTGAACTTCATCAAAATAAGGTAGTATTAGATACAATACTATTTCATTTTCCTGTTCAATAATTCAATGAAAAATCGTTTTGAGATTCCAGGATAGTAGCATCCATGGACATAATTGTCGAAACAACATGACATCGATCAATGTCATTCCGTCTTCTGGTGATGATGACTCTCTACAAAATGTCGGTCAAAATTATGTTGTGTGCAGCCAACCGAAGAACATGGACCTCAATCAGGAGAACAATTCTACAGCAATGAATGATCAAGCAATGATTCAAAACCAGATCATGCTCAGTAGACCAAGTGGAGATGTAGAAAGGACTATTTTTCTTGGAACATCGAAGGTCTTACTCATCCTGTTCGTACACAACTTCCATATTTAGATCTTAGCAGAATATTTGACATAATATTTAACAACGACATTTTCACTTTTCAGGATAATAGCATCAAGGATCGTCGAGGACACACCATTAAAACCCCAACTCATCTGAACAATATGATGGAAACCAACCTTGATAATAATTTTCATGATGAAATCAATTTGGGTCAGGTTTCAGGCGATGGTACTCAACGAAGGCAAGTCAGGAATCTACATCGTCGCAACAACAGAGGAGAGAGATGTCGACATGTCTCGCCTCACTTTCCAATGAATGGTAATGACCATGCTAAAGATCCAGGTTTAAATATACATACATCAAGAAACATGGTTGAACTTTTCCAGCATATGTCCTCTTTCCATCGAGCATTTCATGCCGAAATTGATAAATTGTCAATTGTGCAAATGTGTAATGTTTGTCGTGAATCATACCCTGGAATGAATGTTTTCAGACGAGATGAAGGACCTATTTGTGTGAGATGTAGGCAAGAGCGTGGTATCCATCGTTTTCTCGAGATAACAACATGAATCCTGGCAAACAACCTCCTGTTTTATCAATTTTGACACAGGTTGAAGAAATGCTAATAGCACGAGTGAATCCAATACTACAGGTCACACATGCACGTGGAGGTCAATATAAATACAGCGGCCATACAATTAGCTTCCCACAGGATATTTTTTCAATTGCTAAGACTCTTCCTCGTCGAATTGAAGACCTAGACATATTAATTGTCAGAAGAGAAGGGCCTCCATCCAAGCACTATGATTGCATTGTTAGTAGGTCGCGAGTAATGGATGCATTGCATTACAAAATATGGGTGGACAAATATTACCGAGATGTTGAAGTTGATCCAGAATCAGTCATATGTCTCCCAGACGAGCCAACAGATGTCTCCTCTAAATTGCGTTATATCAACTCTGACATAGCTGACTCAGAAGAGATTGATGCAGACATTGATAGATTTGGAACTCATCGACTCGAAACTCATCCTTCATCCTTTACAGCTAGAATGCCAAATGCACAAAGAGAGATAGAGGAGATACGCAACTTTGTTAACAAAGAATCTTCTTTGTCAGATTTAGGTATGGAATGGCCAGAGATTGGTTTGTCTCCAATAAATGAATACAACACAGAAGGTTTGTTTGACATGGCATTTCCAACATTGTTTCCCACGGGAACTGCTGATTGGTTGCAATCACGTTTGAAGGATGTCCGCTTAAATGAGTATGGGTTGCACTTACTTAAATATTCTGATCAAAGGTTTGGAAAACATCCAAGGTTTCGGTATTTTGTATTGAACATGATAATGAGACATTGAAGCCAAGGAACAACTGTTGTATTCATGAAAAAAAACATTGAAGATGGCATACCTACCACAATTGAAGATCTACGTAAGGAGCTTATTGAATTCCTTGACACCAAATTAACTGAACGATTGATGCGTTTTGGTTCATGTCTTCGAGGAACGAAGGCATACTGGAACACATGCCGTAGTGATCTTACTGACATGATATCACAAATCGGTTGCCCAACTTTGTTTTTCACTCTGAGTGCAGCTGATACCAAGTGGCCAGACCTACATAAAGCTATGCCCAATTCTGCACCTCTATCTGCACAGAACTAGAATAGATGGAGAACCGATAATGTTATAAACTATCCACATATTGTTGAAAAGTATATGCATGAACGTTTCAGTATATTCCATGATGAAATCATTGTAAAATACCTTCATGCTAAAGACTACTGGTACAGGTATGTCGTTTCCTTACTCTATTTTTCAATCTAGCATGTTAGATTATTGCTTGAAATTTTGTTGCAAGCTAATATTATTGAAACATGATGAGTCTCATAGGTATGAATGGAAACATAGGGGATCATCACATATCCATGGATTTCTGTGGTTAGAAGGTGCTCCGGACATGGAGCAACTGGATTGGACAGACACGATAAGGGTTGATGCAGCAAGACGATACTTTGACAATCATGTAACAGCATGGAATCCTCGTGATGCTCACCACAAGAATATATCTATTCATCGACCTCTGGAGGAAGATCCTTTCTTATTGGATACCAGTGAAATATTCAATACAAATCCCCTTGACAACTATGAGCAACTAGCTAATCGAGTGCAATGACACACAAGATGCAGTGTTCATTCATGTTTAAGTAAAAAAGGTTCCTCTCACATGTGCTGATACAATGCACCATGGGAACTTCAAGACCAGTCGAAAATATTTGTCAATGACAAAGGACACAAAAAATATGAACCTGCTCGCAACGACGACAGGTTAAATGTCCATAACATTCCTCTTCTTTCAATATGGCGTGCCAATGTTGATTGCCAGCCGGTTCTTTCACGTCATGCAATTTTGAAATACATTGCAAAGTATGCTTCAAAATCAGAGAGAAGATCATAAAGCTATCAAGACATGTTGACAAGAATCTCCAATGTCATTGACTCTGACATTCCCTCTATAACTGCATATAAAAAGTTTCTTGCTAAAACAATTGTGGAAAGAGATATAGGAGCACAGGAAACCTGTCATATGTTGTTAAAGATTCCTCTTGTTATTTCTAGCCGTAGCTTTGTTTCAGTTAATGTTGGCAGAAAAATATTCAAAAGAGTTTCTTCCAACTCGGATAACAACAGATTCCCAACAGGGTCTGGGTTTCTATAACACTACCAAAACAGACCTCCATTTCTAGAGCACTTATCTTTGATTGAAACTACACGATCGTGGACTTTTAGTGGTCAACGTCAGAGAGAACCATGGAATCCAAGAGATACACATGCGATAGTTTGTGTATGGCCATGGTTCTGTGAAGTTCCTAATAGCAATTTAGATTCCTTTGAGTCATTTTGCCTCAGTGAATTGCTTCTCTATAAACCGTTTAGAAACATTTAGATTGATATTGGAGTCAGCACATAAATTATTATTCATAACTGGAGGATCCTTAGATATCGAGCTTGACATGTCAATAGGATACCTTTAGAACCGGATACCAATGAAGAAGATGACGATACACATGAGGATGAAGTGATTCATGAGAATGACATGGATGAGTGGGAGATGTTGTCACGTCTTGTTCCTCCCAACACTGTTCAAGTTTCAGACATTGATACTCTTGGTCGCAGAGACTTTGACTTGATCCATGCATGGAATAGTACAACAGGTTGGAATATAGACTTGGAGGACCCAACAGATTTCATAAAAAATGTACGCTCAAGAGGATCCATACCAGATGTCTCACATTATAGGTCGGCTTCTCCATCCTCTTTTTCTGATAAGCAACGTCTTTGTTTTGAAGCTATTATTCAACATTTTCATGAAGGACCTAATGCAGACCCACTGAAGATGATAATTCAAGGAACTGCAGGGATAGGAAAGTCTTACCTTATACATTGTCTTGGACATGAATTTTCAATGCATTCCATAAATGGAAAAAGCCCTTTGTTATTGTTGGCACCTACAGGAGTAGCTGCATTCAACATACGGGCCAAAACAATTCACTCAGCCCTTAGAATCCCTATTAAAGACTTCAAATCTTTACAAGGACAGTCACTTTCTGTATTTCAAGAGGAAATGCGATATGTCACACACATTTTAATTGATGAAATGAGTTTCCTTGGGCCAAGGTTGTTCATACAAATTGATTCACGTCTTCGGGAGGCATTTCCTGAGAAAAGGTCAGTTCCTTTTGGTGGGAGATCAATGATTCTTGTTGGAGACCTTGGGCAGCTGCCTCCTGTCAAAGATAAACCACTGTACGTAGGAAACATGGCTGGCAGGGTGTTATGGAAAGATTTCAGAAAAGTTGTTACATTGGACATGATATTTCGTCAACAAGGCACAGATCCAAATCAAGTCAAATTTAAGAGGTTGCTAGCCAACATCAGAAATGCAAACCCAACAGTGGATGATTGGAATCTTTTAATGTCACAAACAGATGCAAATATGGACGGTACTGAAAGTAATACTTTCAGTTCAGAAATCCATTTGTTTCCTACGAACAGCTTGGTAAATGTACATAATCGATGCATGCTAAAGTCACTTGGAATTTCCATAGCACGATGCGTTGTTGAACATACAAAGAATAAAGATTTTTCTGATGCCGATGATGACCAGCTTCAACAAGAAGTGCTTTTATGTCCTGGTCAGCGAGTGATGTTGACGTGTAACTTGTGGGTGGAAGCAGGGTTGGTAAATGGAGCACTTGGGACAGTTGAAAACATATTTTTTTCTGATGGATCCAAACCACCACAACTGCCAATGTATGCTACGGTCTCATTTGATGATTACATTGGTTTACCATGGGACATCAGATATCCCAAAATTGTTCCAATAACACCTATTGCTAGAGGAAATTGCAAGCAAATCCCATTGCGTATGGCTTGGGCTCTTACCATACACAAATCGCAAGCTTTGACTTTACAAATGGCAACCATTGATATCGGTATCGCAGAGAGGCAAGGTTTAACTTTCAAAGCAATTTCAAGGGTAAAATCTATTGACGGTCTAGGAATATCTCCGCCATTTACATTTGAAAGGTATTCAAAAATGGCGAAAAGTGCATATGCTACAATCAGGAAAAAAGAAGAACAATGGTTGGAATCCATTTCAGCTTAAAGATCACAACTATTAGGATATTAGGAAACTTGATTGTTTATTGTATAGATATTTATATTGACATGTTTCGTTGTTATTATTTGATTTGGTAGGCATAAATATAGATTGCAAGAGAACAAACCAATTTACAGACTAACATAGTTTAATCTCTATTTATTCATTGTCTTTTCATATAGTTGTCGAGAATAAGATGTGTTCCTATATGTTAACATACACTTTTTCAATATGTTCAATTACAGTTCAATTGACAAGCATTTGTTAAGCTCTATTGCGACATAAAAACATAGTGGCAGCCATTATTTTTTTTACTAATTTATTTGGATTTTTTTTCTTCATATTCTTTTCTATGTGTTGAAAGAGTAAAGATATAGTTAGTTATCTATTTTTTTTTCATAATATCCTCACAACTAAATGTAATTTTTTTAATTTGGTTTTATCGACTAAATGTGAATGTACTGATGAAATGTGCCAGAAAAACAGTATTGAATGATAGATTACATGATGGCATGCCAATGATTTTGACATATATAACCATGGCCATGCATGTTACCATTTTATGCAACTTACGTTTTTGTTGTATTGTATGATTTAATTGTTTTTGATATCTTAGAGTTTTAGTGCTTATGCCACATTTCCTCCAATGTTGTTTATTGTATCATTTGGTTAACATTATGTTCGAATTAATAAAACCATATATGTTTTTATTTTCCAGATCTTTGCCTCAAATCCACATAACAAATGGATGTAAAAAAAATCCCTCATCGTCCCATAGTATGCATCAGACACCTGATAGATGAACCAAGGTTGAGGCGTCGATTTCAGATACATGTTCTACATCCTGGAAGAGGAAACCTTTCGAAACCAGAAATTCAAAAGGAGATAGGGAAAAAATTTGGTATTACTGGTACACAACAAATATTTATTCACGGTTTTCGTACGTATGGACAAAGATCTTCAGGTTTTAGGTTGGTATATGACAAGCTTGAGGATGCAATAAAATTTGAGCCTAACCATAGATTGGTGAAGAACGGAATTCGTGATCTTGGCAAGAAAACCCAAAAAAATACTGAAAAAAAAGCAAAGAAAATCCGTGGTGTCATGCCAACAAAAAAAAAGTTGTTGAGCCACTGTCATCACCATCTACATAAAAAAAATAGTGAGATTCCCTTTTCTTTCAGTTCGCATCATTGTATTTATTCAGTCTATCGTTGCATACAATTATCTAAATGTGTTGAAGATATTTTATAAGTTTGAATAATATTTTGAATTTTGATCTGTTCCTAAATAATCTGTTGTCAACCTATATCTTATTTATAAGTAGTTTCAATAGCTTTGTGTGCTGGTTCTAATAAATTATTTTTATGATTTGTTATGTTTCTGCTGCAATATGGTAATGTTGGTTGCTGGATTTTTTTACATGATGCCATTAATTAAACTGTTTTGTGGTAGTTGGGTTTATTTTTTATTTGAATTTATTTTCGCATTATGAAATCGATGCTAGGCTGTCTTCAATTCTCATGTTCATTGGTGCTTGTGGTGTCTTTTGCCATTCACTCATGGTTTAGTTCTACTTTGTTCGTGTTCAGCAAATAAATTATATTTATCATTTACTATGTTTCTGTTGGTAAGAACTATGTATATTTAATTTTAGTTATGAGTAGCTTAAATAGCTTTGTGTGTTCGTTAAAATAAATTATTTTTATGATTCGTTATGTTTCTGTTGGAATATGGTAATGTTGTTTGCTCGATTTTTGTTACATGATGCCATTAATTAAATTGTTTTGTAGTAGTTGGGTTTATTTTTGAAATTCTATATTGATGTGCAAGAATGTTGAAATTCCATTCATATACTATGATTTGGAAACTTTCAGTCTTACTCGTTTAGGAGTTGATGAAAGATCATCGCTTCCAAATCATCGTCTACCATTGCTAGCGAACAATCAATGCAAT